>JAWNOR010000238.1:0-231444 GCA_035045885.1 Drosophila borealis | reverse complement strand
AATTTTTTGATGCCAGTCGATAGTACTGATCCTTACGAGTCCAAAATGGTATAAAATTCCAAAAACCAAACGAACTTAGCCCTGTCCTGGAACTAAGAGGCTCTCCTAAAGGTGACCCTTATAAATCCAAGCATCGAAAAGAAGAACGTAGTGTTTAACACGCTAAAAATATCTTTGTTGAGAATGGAAACACTAATGTTTCGAATGCTATTGACATTTTCAGAGATGTATCAGATTTTGTCTCTAACACACAGATGAATTGCTACTAAAAGAAGATACTGAGTTTGGATGGAGCCTGTTTCTGTACTTTTCCTGAGCTACCCTATGTTCAAGTGTAGCACATCTAGTTTAAGTTAATTTAACCTACTTAATTGCCTGTTGCTCGGCTCGATATATCCCCGGTGACAGTTAATTTTTAATTTAATGCACATAAACTGGGGAGCTCGTTCAGATGCCTTGCCCAGCACTCTTAATGACATTTTGGGCCCATTTCAATTTACATGCGAGCACAGAAGGACATACGGTTACACATACAACAAGAAATCGACACAGATACTCACAAACACACACTCGCACACACACACATATGTCGGGGGTCAAATTGCCGTTGGCAGCATTTTACACGTGGTTCCTGACAGGTGCGAGGGATGCGTTTAAAGAAGGGCGCAAGGGCACGCCCGCTTCTCCTCACCCAGCCAAAAGCGCCCCAGGGACACCTTTTCTCCTGTTTTTTTCTCGACTCGCCCAAAACATTTGCCTTCAATTTTGCTGTCAGTTTTTTATACTCTCTGCCACCCCAGCTTGTTTGGCAGTTGTGCTGCAGCTTGTTGTTGTTCTCTGCCGCATCGTTGTTTATCGGTAAAGCTGCGAACTCACTTTTCAGTTGGCAGGACGCCTCCCTTTTGGCCACTTTAAACAGCTTTTTAATGGCTTGTTTTGTGGCTCGAGCTGCTGACTGATTGACTGGGCTGTTGCCCACTTGATGAGTTTGCGTTGGTTAACATGATATTTTAGTTCTGGCCAACTTCTAATTAACACATACAAACTTGGCCTGGCAAGGCTTTCCGTTTTGGAGTGGCGGCTCATTAGCTGCCATTTGAATTTCCATTTCGTTTGCTCAATTTCATAAGCAATTGTGCGCCTAAACGTATGCACCACAAGCCCGGCTAATATATGCCACATACACAGCACAGCACACACACAGCACACACACACACGCCCACTCGCATTTATGAATTTCAAATGGGCGCAAACGAAGTTGCAGCTGCTGCGCGCAAAAGTATGCAACACAAAAGCAAGCAAAGTTGCCTAGCTTTTGCCCGGCTGTTCTCCTTTTCTTCTGGTGCTCCACTCGCTTGATTTGCGCAACGTTTGTGCAAAACTTTATGCAACCACAACGGGGTTTTTTTTACGCCGAGGCAAGAAAAAGCTGAATCCAAAACCTTTTTGCCACATCGAAATACTTAAGCCCTTTTGCAGCTGTACCGAGTAATTTGTTTTTACATAAATAAAACAAACCAGTTGAGCACCGCATCTGGGTATTAAGAATTTTATCCAAAATAAAAAAAAAAGGTGAGAATCATCATTTTAAGTTGGTAAATTTATGTAAAAATAGCTATAAAATTAATCCATGTCTTGTAGTTTAGAAATCAAAAGTGACTCATTTACATGGAAAATTGAGAAAATAAAACAGAAATATTCAAAATAATTTACTTTAGATATGTAATAATTTAATTTAGGACCCAAAAAACAAACATAATTATTTGAAACTATGTTTAACTTTCAGTTTTTTTCTTTATATACATATGTATTATGCTGATTCAAACGTGAGTTTTATGATCGATACGTTTAGAATAGAGAGGTCGACTTTTTATCCTGGAGACTTATTGAATTGATTATTACAAATAAGTTTATTATTTTTAAATGCTGTATAGTTAAATAAAATAATAATTGGCCTTTGATCAAAGTATTTCTGTGATATATAACATATAAAGTACCCTGGAGCTGCGACCAAAAGACGGAAAATTTTTGTTTTAAAATTTTTAGTGAACAAATTTTATTCTCTGTCACGTTCTCCCTCTGGCAAGCAATACCACATAGTTAGAATACCCGTTCACTTCCGAAGCGTCATGCATAAAAACTGAATCAGTGTTAGGTTTGAAGCAGAATTTGCTTGATTTTCAATTAGGGCCACGTTTTGTAGATCGTCATGAGGCGAGAAGCATGTGAGAAGTTTCAAGTACTCCGTGTGTTGTTAGTGATTGCATCATAAATCCATTTGCCAGCCTCCAATCTCGCAGTGGGCACTCAAGCGGTGCGGTCAGACCAAATGGTCAATTGGCTGATTAGTCTTTAATTGGGCGACCTTTTGTTAATTTAGACCGGCGACTGGTGACCGGCAACATTTCGACCTTTGCCCTAAAAGCAAATGCGCACAAATTTGAGCCCTGGGACGAAAGTAATTACACGGCTTGGTTGCAGCGCTCTGCTAGGGTCCATTCAATTTGCACCCCTTCTTAGGGGAATGGGTGTTGACGATTTGTGCTAATTTCCGTTGCTCATATTTGGCAGACGGTCACGCCCATTTACACAGCAGCAGCTGCGGCTGCAATAGGAGCAGCAACAGGAACAACAAACAGTTCCAATTGCACCACATCCTGTCTGGGAGTGAACGCAATTCAATTCAGCAATAGCATTCTTGACGGCACACCAACAATAACAACTAGGATTACTCAGGTCGGGAGTGTTCCACTAGCAAATACCCTTTACTCAGCTAAACTTATGTACAATCCTCGAGTAAAGTTTATGGAGTCGACGGGTTCACACTGGCGATTGGCGAAGGGAAATTCCGAGATCAACTCAGAGTGTCGTCCTGATGAGGAATATATATATTTTATTGAAATGTCGGAAATAATTCTGCCTGCTTGCACAACCAATATACCCATTTTTATCCATTTGCAATGGGTACAGGATATAAAAAAGCAGCAAAGAGGGAGAAGTGAAACAGCAACTGAAAACAGAAGCAGCCACAGACTTGTAAACACACTAAATCTATTATCCTGTCAAATTGACAAAACTCGATTTTTTATTTCCCCTCTCCCATAATCATACGGCTTTAATTAGGGGTACTCACTTTTTTGTTCGTTCATTGATTTCAGGAAAAACTTTTTTGGTTTTTAAAATAAATTGACCAAGTTCGACATAAATTATTATTAGTTAAAGTGTGCTGATTTTATGTAGTCCATATCTTATCAATATCGGACTAGTTTAGCATATATCTCAATAAAAGTAATCGATTGAAAAAATGTGTTTTTGAAGGGAAAAAGGCCATTTTATTTTCAAGAAATTCTTGCCAAACTCTGCAGTTAATTCTCCTCACATATCTGAAACGCCGTAAGTCATAATTCAACAAGGGTATTTAAACTTCGCCGTGTCAAAGAAAGAAACAACTTTCTTGCTTAAAAATTACTTTAAATAAAGTTTTACTTGGCCAGAAAAGTTTTGAGATTTTATAAAATCGTTATTTGTTATTGGCAGAAGGTATTTAATTGCCCGAGATGTCTAACAAATCCGCGATGTGATAAATGTGAAATGAAAGATGCTAGTATACATTTCGGAGCCAATCATATCACTTCTTAACCAGTTAACCTTTCTATAGAAATAGTTGGCTTCCTAGCAAAGTTTCTTTATAAGTCCAAAGATTTGTTGGCTCAGCTCACAAATAGTAGACCAGAAGTTCAATCTACAAAATCTGAGCTCATTTACAAATTAGTTAGAGTCTTGTTAGACTTTGGTAATATTTTAGGACGGACGTCTCAAATTTTGATAATGTCCAAGAAGAAGAAGAAGATTTGCATTTTATGGGATCAGATGTGAACCCTGCTACCAATTACAAACAAGTATTTTAAGCCCATGCATAAGTTTAAAATATTCCTCATAGAAATCGCCGTCAACATTACCCCTACTTATATCTAAGTTTTCGATGCTCAGTAATCGTGAATATCCCTAATAGCTGCAACGCGGCCAGCCACAACGCACTGAGCTACCATGTCTATCCTGGCAAACAAAAACCCCCAACCCCCTTAGGCGTAAGTGCTTGCAGCAATCAGTTATGACCCAGCAACAGCAACAGCAGCAGCAGCAACAGCAACAAAGTCAGTGCAACAAGGTTTCCCCTTTTGGCCAGCCAGTTCCTGTGGCGATTGTCAACAGCGCAGTTTTTGCGCTGTCTGCTCTAAGGGGAAGGGGTCGCTCGCTCGCTGCTCGTTGGCTCTATAAATCTGCACAAATTGGCAACACTCTGTGGGCTGCATTAAAAAATATTTTATAAAAGAGCAAAAGTAAATAAATATACAACGACCGAAGCAACCAGCGCAGCATATGTTACCAGTCAGCCACAAAGTGCGCTCTCTCTCTCTCTTTCTCGCTCTCTCTGTCTGTCTCGCTTTTTCTGAATTTTTCAACAGCTGCTTGTTTATTTATGCTTGTAACGTTTATAAATCGCTTGGCCGAAAGTACGAAACAAAAAGAAGGGAAAAATAAAAGCGAATAAAAAGCACAAAGCGCAACCTGAGACTGGCCCAAAGGTTGGACACAACGTGGCGTATGCTTGTTGTCCTCAATTGAGTTATCAGGGCTAGTAGCTGCTATTCCTCTCTCTGTCTCTGTCTCTGCCTCATTCTCTCTCTCTCTCTCTCTTTCGCACACACACCGCACGCATTACTTCATAAATCAGCCAACTAACCGCATCGAATACTGCCCGTTGCTTGCTGATGACCTTATTACGCTTAACTTGTCGCCTCCATCGCCGTGAGGTGTCCGTGGTTTTAATATTTAAACAGCGACCAGCTGCAGCTCCAACTTGTCATGGAATTGGCCACTGATTTGCTGCCCTCCTCCCCCACCTGATCCGCCTTCCGCCCGCTCAATCGAATGCGGAGCAAATATTTGCTCGCCCACTCGGCGATATTTCATTTGAGTCGCATAAACTCATAAATCTCTGCTTGGCCAGCCAGACGAAAGTTATTTGGCCCGAACTCTACCTGGGCGGATGAGCGACCGCAGTAAGAAATCGTTAGACTGACAAACAGACATCAACATAGCCCTCACTGGCGCCAAAATCAATATTTTCATCCGAATGAAAAATGACCTGCAGCGTGTCGAAGCAGTTGTCCAAAATGGACAGCTACAAAACCACTTGGTTAGCCGTAAGCCGAATGAATGAACCGACTCCCATTTAGAGGGATCGACGCCAGCTTTAGTGATTAGTGTAAATAACTTAGCCATCGACTGCTATAGGGTATATCAAGGCGAGCTTGCGAATTTGCAAGCATTGCATAATTGATTAAACATTGAAAACGAATGACTTAATCAAGTGCGTGCCACGTGGCGTATACGCAATGCGAGCGCACGCATTTACGAGTCCGCACAGACAAGCACAACGACGAGGCCAATGAAGCACACAGTGATCCGAATGAACTAGATGATGATGACAATGATGATAAACAACAATAACAACAATAACAATAGCAGCAGCGGCAAATAAAGCTAAAAGAAAAACAAAGACACCAATCAGCAGCAAAAATAGCACTGGTAAAAAACAAGCAAAAACGAAAAACAGTAGAATCTTTATAGATGTAGCAGATATGCCATGACCTAACCTAGGAAAAGTCGCAATACTTTGTCACACATCTGGTTGCAATTCTCAACAAGTTCAAGCTTCTAAAAGAGAAAGAAATTCTAGAATTAAGAGCCATTTTTTGGTACTTATAACCTATTCTTTTAATCTAAAGTCTTTTATTTATTATATTATTATTTTAGTTTATTCGAATTTATTAAAGTCAAATAATTATTTATAAAACCATACCCAACATGAAACTCGAGCCGGACAGCTTTATATTTGCATGTTGGCCTGGATGTATTATTAGTATATAGCCCCAACTAAGGGACGATTCTCTAACCCTTCCGGGGGGACGAGCTTCAAGCTACTAGTCGGAAAAAATAAAGAGATGTTTAATAAGTAGTTGAAAAACAAGTCCGTATTTATGCTAAAGAGCGTTTAACTATGTTTTTAACTTGGCCAATCTGCAGATGTCTCTGCTATGGTAATCTTATCAAATCCTGATCGGGACTGTCATCGATTTGAATAAGATAACATTGAGACATTTCATTTCTTATCATCCTGCGATTAATTTGATACTTCTTGATTTTTCACTTGCGTCTGAATTGCCTGGCAAGTGTATCAGAGCTTCGATATATCGGATATGTGATTTTTTCCATTGTTGTTGTTTCTGCTGCCTACATCGTCTTCAGCTTCTTCTTCTTATTGTTGTTGTTACAGTTGTTGTTGTTGTGGAAGGCACTCTGCTACGTGACACTGACATGGATTTTCAAGTTGTTTGTCGTATGTGTCATTGCCTGCGGATGTCCTCTCAATGTAGCGACTGCCTTGTGCTCCGCTGCTTAGGCTCATCCACAACCTCTGTTGGTTCGTGCCGTGCCCCAAAAAACCTACTTGCACTTTGTCAATTCGTAAATCTTTTTGTGCGTCACACTTTTTTGGGCAAGTGCCGCCAACGCCGTCTTCAAAGGCAACAACTTTAGAAAACTAACCCGGCGAATGTTGGGACACCAGCTGTAGGCACCTCAAACCATCCAGCCGTTCGACAATTGTGCGAGTTAACTTTGATGAATTCAATTATTCGAGCACGACATGTTCGCCATCTCTGTTCGCCAGCCTATCGCCATCTCCCTCGGCGTGGGCGCGCGCGGGGCACGTGTTTGTCTTTGCTGCCGTTCAATGAGTTTATTGTCGTTGTGCTTAGCGGGAATTGAAATTCCCCCATGGGCTGCTGGCCCTGGCGCTGCGTGTCCTTGTGCCTCAATCTGTAAAATGGATTTATTTTGCCAAAATCGAAAGTTGGCTTCTTCTTCGTGCTGCCACCCCCCTCACTACACATAAACATTTTGTTGTCGTAAAGTTGTTGTGTGCGTGTGTGTATGAAGCATTAAAGGATTTATCAATTTACGCAATGGAACTTTAGGTAGGCATCAATATTGTTGATGCTCGCCTGATTTGTGCCTTATCGTAGTTGTCCACAGCAAGTGATTGATTAAACTGTTGAATTCTAAAATAAATATAAAGAGATCTGCTCTGGAAGTCATTGGCAAAGCGTATCTTAAACCAACTATATTCTATTAATATCATTTTGCAATGAAAGATACTGAGCTTGAAAGGGGGTAAATATAATTGCAAAGTATTCAAGTTTCGATAATAGTTTCTTGCCCGACTAGGAGCTATCCTAGCGTCGAACTATGTGTATATACCAAAGCGCAAGGTTCTATTATACAGAAAAATATTCATTATCTGCATACACTCCATAAGAAGTTACATGCTTCAATATCGATATATAAACATGGGATGAGATGCTTCCTTCTGCCTGTTACGTACGTTCGCACGAAACCATTATACCTATTTTCAGTGAGCTTAGGGTATATAAATATAGCTTATATTGAAACCTTACATTTCTTTAGGTTTTGTTTTTTTTTCCTTTGTAGCGGCTGCAATTAAAATTTGTGTGATTTGATTATTTGCCTGCCAGCACTTTGATATATTTGTTAACAAATGGGCACTTTTATTTATTGTGCTGTGCATCATTTTCTACAAAATAAATTGTTTTCTGTTCTCAACATTAATTTAATTGTTGTTATTGTTGGTGTAATTGCATCCTCACTGACCGATCGGCGCCGCCTGCTTTTATGATTATTGCAATTGTGATTGTTGAGCTCCTACTGTTGTTGTTGTTGGTTGCATTTGTAATTTCTCGTTTGAGGCAATATATGAAATCGTTTAATTACAATTGAAGCGGTTTATGCATTTCTGTGGTCATTTGCATCGCGTTCCGATGATGATTTCGATGCCAATCCTGAAATGCAGCTGATGTCACGGGCATTTTTATACCCTGAACCCACTGAAAATAAGTAAAAAGGATAAATTCATTTTGTACAAATTCGTGCAAACTCAGCATCAAAGAATGGCCGTTGTATAAACTATTTTTTAAGCAAAGTATATGTCCTTTACACAGTCGCTCGACGCTGGGTTCAGGGTATCTGCTAGTCGGGCACTCCAGACTGAAGCCTATTTGTTGGATGCTTTCGATAGCTGCAGCGATTTCTTTAAAGTGTCCGCCATAAAAGCGTAAACCGAACCGCAACTAAAGCCGCATAAATCAGTTGGCCATAATCGTTATCGTTGGCCAACTCGCATTTCCCGTTTAGCAATTTTTATGCATTTTACTGTTCATAATAAAGCATTAAATGTTCGAGAATTTCGGCCAACATTTTTTGTTGATTTCTGGCTGTCGGCATTTTGTTGCCAGACATAACGTGTGACGAACTACCCAACTCTTCGTTGATGGCAACCACCAAATGCAACTTATTTTTTTCTAATTTAACTTTTTGCCTTTGGAATTGTGTATTTAGTGTTTAAAGTCGGACTCGAAATAAAGTTACCATGAAGGACATCAACATTAATTGACTAACACGAAAGTAGCGATTATAATGGAAGCACATGATGTCCTTAAGTACATTTATTTTAAGTACATTTATAAAGAAGAAAATAATAACGATTATACCCGTAAACGTATTCTAGTCGAATTTGTCCGACTGGCAAATGTATTCTTTGTATTTTTCTCCGAAATGACATAACAACAGCTAAAATTATTTTCGGAGATATTTCTCGGAGATATTTTTCGATTTGCCAAGCCCCCAATCTTCATTCTAAATTGGATTATTGAAAAACCTTTCCAGATTTTTCTGGTTGTAGATCAAGTAAAAGAAAAACTGAGATAATCGAATTCAAGACCAACAAGGAGGATCTCTTAGAGCATATTCGTAACGTAGGCTTTCGATTTAGATCAAAAGCCTTAAATTTGTAAAGCATACAGAAAACAAACAAGAAAAGCTAAACTTAAAGCTGTGAATGGAGGCATAACAATAACTCCCTGGAGCTCTTAGTTGGCCAATTAAATTCAAATTTATAATTTATAAGCTGCTAATTTAACGGCTGGGCGCACTGAGCGGCAATAATAACAACAACAATAATAGCAACAACAGCAACAACAATTGATATGCTGAATTAATGACAAGTAACAGGATAATGATTTCAGCACGAACTCCTGCAAACAACAATCAGGCAGAAGGACATTTCTTGGCGCAGCTCAAGTCGAACGCAGGCCCGATCCTTGTCAGTGCCTCGGCCAGGACCCAGGCACATTTATAGACTATTTGCTTTGAACATTTGTTTGCTGGGCGCTGATGTCCTGAGCACGAAATGTAAATATGCATGTGTCCTGCTGCCTTGTCCCCCTGATGTCAAAAATGTGTACAGCAAATGTGTCCGTCGGTTTGACTTTATAAATAAGTGAAATTATTGGGAAAATCTATTTGATTAGGTACAATTTATAATTGTAGCTCATCCTTGCAGTAGATCACGTGCGTCTGGCTCTCGGGCTGTTGCCAGGACATGATTTTCATATCACATTTGAATTTTGATTTTGATTTGTGTTTGCCATGCGTAATTGCGCATCGGAAGTGCCGGCTGCCCCATTAATGATGCTGTCTATGCATTTGAATTTTCACATTTCGCAGCACTTTGGAAGTTTATTGTTTGATTTTCGCCAGCTACAAAATGTGAAGCGCCATCTGTCGCACAGTAGCCGTAACGTAGATTCAGACTTAAGCTTACACTGCAAAGCTTGTCAAAGCTTTTTACAATTAAAGCTTTTGTGCTACCCCCACATGGACAATGTCCTTGCCGGGTTGCTGGCAAAAGCTCTGACACCCACATGCGCGTATACGTCTAGCTAATTCCATTGTCATTGAGAAATATTCTTAGCAGTACGCATGCACCGAAACTTTTCACATTATGAGGACCTTTAGTGCCGAAACATGTGGCTGCGCGTCAGATGTTTTCAATGAATGAGAGAGAGCGAGATAGAAGGAATGAGCTTTTGCGGTAGTATGCGTAGAACTCGCACAGTAAATAGTTACTGAAATCTGTTTTATGATAAATATATCTGTTACCATAGTGAAAACAGATCATAAGATACCATTCTATATTTAAACTACATGACTATTACTTGTATTATTGATATGACAGATATCATTATTTATAAATCTTAAATTAAAGATTAACTTTTCGAATTCAAGTTAAATAATTATATTATCTTTTAATATCAAAAATAATTATTAGAATGATGTTAGTCTTAAAAGAATCATAAAATTATAATAAACAAAGCTTTAGAGCTTTCGATCTGTCATATTACATCTTAATCTAAAATCAGCGTAAACTTAAATTACAGTTAACGATTTTGCGGACTTGGCTCGCCTAACTCATGTCAAAGTCTACACTCTCTTCAAAAGCTCTGCTCTGGTCTACATGGCCAAGCCCCGCGCACCCGCTGGCCAACAACGCAAAATCGATGCTTGACCCGTTTCGCTCTTTTCGCTGGCAACTGAAAATTGTCTGAGGGCTTTTTCCTCGCAGCTCCTTGACTGTGTGGCCCAAAACGCGAATGAACATCGACCGTGGAAGTTGACTGCAAGTGAAAAGCGCTGCACAGAAGGTGAATGAATAGAAAAAATTCAACAAAAGTAAAATGTTTGCAGAACCAAACGACAAATAGCAACAGCAACGAAATTCGAAGAAAACCCTTTGCAAAAGTGTTGAAAAAATAATTCAAATAGTTAGAGTATTATAATTTGATGCCAATTGAGCTATTACATAAAGCAAAATCCAAACGAAGGCCCGAAAAGTGTTGTGCGTGTGCTCATGTATATGTGTATGTGTCTATGTGTCTCTCTTACTCTCTTTCTCTCTATGTGTGTGGGTGTTTGTGTGCTTGTGTGTGTGCGTGTGATGGCACGCGCTGTGCTAAAAAGCAGAACATTTTTTGTATATCAGAATTTTTGGCGTTGCCTAAGCAAATTTGTTTGCGCTCGTTGAAAATTTTTTGCAATAATTATTCGAGTATCGAAAAAACGCAACCAGAATATTGTGAACGGTGGCCTATATAATGAAAATTGAATTGAAAGTGAAAACGCGTGTGATGTGCCTGCCTTAAATATTGATTTTTCCACATGATTTTACGCATCGTGACCCACTAAGTAAATTGAGCTGCTGATTTTAAAATTTATCAAATTGCTAGAGCTCGCAAATCAAGACAAAAGTGAAAAATTGTTATTAATAACTTGACAAAATAAATCCCAAAATTGTGAAAGCTAAACATTGTGCGTGTGTATGTTAGTGAGAAGAGAAAAGCTCTTGAGAAAAAAAAACGGCTCTAAGAAAATCTCTATCCTGAGTTTGCTTTCAACAACGTCTTCGTGCAGCAGCAGAAGCAGCAAAAGCGAATTTGTCCTTCCCCTCAACCATACAATACACACACACACAGAAACGCAAACACACTTTCACACACGCATACAGACATATAACGGGCAGTGAGATTCGCTCTATCAATATTTACGCATACCATTGTATTTTTAATATTACGTATACGCTCTGTTTTCTGTTCTCCCTCTCTCTATCTCTCTCTCTCTCTCTCTGCTGCTCGCATTGCGCTTCCACGTCTGGCATAATATACACGAAAATATATTTTACCACGCGTTTGAATAACAAAACATTCCGATTAAATTCGCAATCGTCCTGCAAATCGTCAATCGTAAATCGCTAATCGATAAACGAAAATCGATAACAACAGTGTTCAAATTACATGTGAGACTAGCGCTGAGCAGAGGCCTCACTAGCCAAGCAGCACAACACACATTCAGCCCCCTCACATCATTCACATGATTCGTCTGCCTGCAGCCCGAGCCTGAGACCGTCTTGAGCCTTCCGCCCTCCTGCCGGATCAAAGTTCCAACGTTACGCTTCGCTTACCGTTGCTGAAAGCCCAACAAGGAACAACCAACAAAACAAATAAAAAAACTCAGAAAACTACGTTAACTTCTAATAACAATAAACTATTTGGGTCTGCGCCTTTTACATACATTGGCAACATTGTCTAACTAAAAGGTAAGCAAAAATAAAACTATTGATAATTTATAGCATACTTATTGGGGCATTTATTTAGGAACAGGCCTAAGTATATACGCAGATAATAACTAGGCATAAATGATAAGATACATATTCATTTTGTCTTAAGCAATACCCATTTGATGTTAATAAGATATATATTAATTAGTCAAATATTCTATTAAGGTAACAATCATATATATATTCATTTTATTTTTTTGCCTAAGTTGACAGTTGTCTGGGATAAGAAAATATTATGAATATGTGCAATATCAAAAGATTTATTAATAATTATATTCATCTCATCTTAAATGCATTAAGTTTATCAGACAAATTGAGTTGCTTTTAATCTAAGCTTCTAGCTTGGCACGAGATAATCTACCTGCCTCGGGGAATGTGTCCTTCAACTGTGCATAAGGGCCAGCTGAACCTAATTAAGCAGCGCTTTGTTTGTCGGCTCTTTGTTAATTAGCTAAGCTGTGAGCCAAAAAATCAACATAAAATATGTACGCAAAATAAAAGAGAAAATTAAGAAAATCAAGGCAAGAAGCAGAAGATGTTGAACGCTCTAAGCGTTTATTTTATTAGCACGAATTATGTGTGAGGTTCTTTTGGTAGAACATATAAAAACCGCACATAATTGCCAATAATCAAGTCGACGCTGCGTCCAAAGCAAACACACACACTAACAGAGAGTGGCACATATATACATATATATATATATATACACACGCACACACTCGCCTTCCTTATAGAGTTTGTGCGTTCTTTTGACCCCTTACGCCCATGGCAAATATATTTTTCAAACGAACCCTAATACAATAAATGTGGGAAATGTGTGTGTGCGACTGCAGCTATTACAGATTGCAGCTGAATAACAGAGTATTGATAGCAATGAAAGCGAAAAGCATAATGATGTGGAAAATTAGTTTTCTTTTTGCCACCGTCGTCATCATCATCATCGCCTCTGGGAGACTGTCGCCTCAGCAATCTTAACTTGGTTAGCCGTTCGTCTGGGTTTCTTTTTCGCACAACTCTACCCACAGCTTTTAAATTATGTTGTTGCCTTCTCTGGGTTATGTGCGCAGGAAACGCAGTGAGAGAAAGAGAGAGGGAGAGCGAGAGACCTGGAGAGAGGCAAGGCAAAACACATGTCTCTCTGTCTTTCTCTCTCTCTCTGGCGCGCTCTCTCGGCAAAAGTTTAACCGTTTCCTGCTCAACGACTATCAGGGAATGAAGAAGCTTAACAATTAATGGCTGAGCTTCACTGAGGGTCGCCTTCCTGTTTTCCTCGACTACTCAAAAAGAAAAAAACACTTAATTCTATTTCTATTACATGCCAGCGTCATGTTTGTTGCTGTATTCGCAGGTGGAATATTCGACAGTGCCGTGCGTCTGGGCCAGAGCTTAATTTGTTTTGACAGACTGATTGTCAGTTCTTGACGTTGACCTGCAATTTGAGTGCCTGTCACTGGGGTAACAACAACAGTTTCGGCTGCTTTGTTCACGTAGCTCGCTGCTGCATGTTTTATGAAGTCAATTTATCTTATCGTTAAATGAATTTGCCCCTAATCTAAATGACAACCAGTTGTTGCTATTTTTAGCCTTTTTTGCGCTTCTATATCTCAGGTGCAATGCAGCTGGGCCAGCGATTGCTACAGCCTTTAATATGAAAGGTCACAATGTATACGAAAAAGGAGTCGAAGCCTTTAAAAATGCTAAAATAAAATCAAGAATATTATAATGATGATTCCCATGCAGTTTCAGCTCTAACTTTAAACATAACAAACAAACAAACTTTGACTACAATGAGCAAGCAGTTTATGTCTTTGTAGTTCCCAACTAGTTTTACCAGGCCAACTCTACTGGGCTCTTTAATGTGTTTCTGTGATAAAAACGTAAAATAAAACACAATTAAGGAAAAAGCTGGTCACATAATAAAAACCAATTTATATAAACAAAAGCAACACCTAGAGAATTGTTTACGGCACTCATTTCGCAGTTAAAACTGCGTAGTTTTTCGTTTTTTACTCGGCTGTGCCAGACAAATGGGCACCAGGCACATCATAAAAAACACACACAAGCACATGCACACCTAGCTGACCCGTGTGCTTAATGCCGGAAAGAGAGCGAGAGAATTAGAAAGAGACGGAGAGCGAGCACGCAGCCAACAGCACAAAAGCAGCAGCGCTGGCAAAATGTCAAATATTGTTGTGGTTGCGCGCAAATGTATGCGACAGTAAAATGCATGCGTGTGCGTATGCGAGTGCGTGTATCTGTGTGTGCTGCTACTAAAAAGAAGTATCTCGTAGATGCACTGCCCACTTGAAGCGTACACAACGGCTATAAATCGTTGTGCTGTCTCCTTTGTTGCTGCTTTTATGACAGTATTCTCACATTTTCTCCACATTTTCCTTACAATATTTTCTCAGTGGCCGTTTGGCCTTTTTTATGAAAATCGTTATTTAGATTGTGATTTGCAATATTAATAAAACATCACGTACTGAATGTGCCAACTCTGAGATGGTTCTTTATTTCTAGCAAGCTTTTTGTAAGGGGCGCAATCGTCTTGCTTTCGAGTTTTTTGTGGCATTAATATTTGATGTGTGCTCAAATAAGAAACGAGAAAGTGCTTAGAGTGCAAAAAGAGAAGATGCAAGCGAGAGTTTTACAAAACAAAATTAAATATTCTTTTACCTTAAACCTTGTTTATATTATATATTTGTTATACATATTATTGAGGATATTCAGTGAATTTCCACTGAACCGACTTGTGTGTTGATATACTTTACCATTGATGCGTTTGTTACTGCATCCATTCAAAGTAGGTTGTATGTCCAATCCGCGTGGTCTTTTTCCATTTCCATCTATCAAATATATTTACTTTAGCAAACGTAAAGAAATATTTGCATGCTTGATAGATTTCATGATCCTTTCATTCAACTTCACATAAAAAGGTCTCAAAGTTCTCAGTCTAAATTCATCTTTCAAGCTCAATCTCCAATTGGAACGCACTTAGTCCAACTGCCGACAACTTGACACCGCTTTTTGCTTGGGAGTCACGCGCCGGCTTGGGAGCACTTGACTGCTGGGCCGAGGCTCAAATTGTCTTTGGGCTAAGCATTTAAGTTTATTGATTTTGCAAAAGCTGTCGCCAATGTTTGCCCAAGTAACTGCTGCAGGGTCCCAATGGCGCCACACTTGCCGCAGCAGCTTAAGGGCGTGGTCAGAACAAGGCTCGAATACTTTCGAAAGCCTATCAAATGGCTTTAAAATACTGCGTCTTATATGGTAAATGCGACTGCTGCGCCCAATGGCCGCCCACCAATTAAGTTTCATACAAAATAAGCAGGCATTTGTATTAAAATTGCCCGCTCATTTAAATTTTACGCATATTTATGAACAAAGTCGCTCGAGGCTGTCTGAGTGTGTGGGTGTGCTTATTTGCCTTTATGTGAATGTGTGTATTTGTGAGTGGCTGTATGGAGGTATAGGTTGAGTTTTCCGTTGCCTTTGACGTCATTTGGCTTGCGAGCAACCGCAACAGCAGCTTGGCTCAGCTCATTTAGAAGCAACTGGCGGAAATTGTGAACCTAAATTACGTATACGACATGCTAGAAATGTCAATTTTCAACTTAGCTGCTTATCTTTATAAATATATTTAAACTATTTTGCGTATTTTCTTTAAAATTAAGTAAAGTTAGTAAAGTTATATAAGACGTTATTTATTTATATGACAATATTTTTATATATGAATCTTTTTATACATTATTTAAATCAGCTTAGGCAAGTTTAATAATTGGTTATTCACAGCTTTGAAAATATATTCAAGTATGAAAATTAATAAAAATCAATGTTAATTATTTTTCACTGTACAAAACGGCGCCTTCTAAAAAGGAGCTGCCTGAAATATATTTCCATATTTTAAATTTATTATTTACTTTATAAATATTTTCAAGGAGACTGAGTGAAGATAAAATTACAAAATTATATTATCAAATAGTGGAAGTATGTAAAGATATTCTCGTTAACCAAAGTTTCCTCTTTCATCAATATATATATTGATACAAATTTAAAGAAAGACAAATGCCCCAACAAATGCTGCCCCATAGCAAAGATTTATCAATACCCAAGCCAAATACCATACCGTAAATGTCCCTGTGGCCAGCTCTGATGGCATGCCATTCAACTTTTAATTGGGCAATTATTTTATGTTAAGTTTATCTCAAACAATGTCTACCCAAGTTCTTGCTTTACGCGGCTTACTGTCAATCAAAGAAATATGAAAGCAACTGGAAAGAAAAATGCCAGCGCAAGGCTCCTACCGAAAGGTCAAAGGCTATGCGCGCACACACAATGTACAAAAGCGTTTAAATTAAACGCGAATGAAATTGGCTTAGTAAATAATACTTATTTTATAAATAATAAATAATAATAATACAAATTAAATGAATACAAGAAATAAAACCGAATAAGAGGTCACAAGTAGATTTAACTAAATGAATTAACTTTGGGAAAAAAAGTTTCAAGAAATGCGAGCGTTGTCAATTTTGTGTGTAAGTGTGCGTGGAGAAAGCTGATATTATGTATGTAAGTGTATGTAAGTGTGCGTGCGAGAGTGTGCGTGTGGGCGCCTTAGTGTATGCCTGCGTGTCCTTGGCATGCTATTCATAAGTACTTTTACTTGCTGCACCAATTGTCGACACCCTCGGCGCATTTCTAGTGTTTCCAGGATATGCCGAGCTAAATTGCTAACGACATTTCTAGGATTTCTTCGCTGAACTTTGTTGAAGCTATTTTTAAACGATGATTGGCAAAAGAAAAACAAAAAAACATAAACATATTTTTCTTTGTTCTTTTTAATATAGTTTGGACATTGTTTGGAATAAATTGAGGTCCTTTACAAACTGCTTGCTGATAGTTTTAAGCTTAAGATGCTGGGAAAAAAACAGACATGGGTACTATAACGAGCTTATTGTGGAGACAATATGAAACTCAATTTCGTTTTCAATGCTTCGTTTATATGACAAGTAACTCGAAGTGAAAAAGTCATAGAAAAAAACTTGAGGAATTTATATGTATAAGTACTGCAACCTCACGGGAATATGATCGTTTAACTAAGTGCTAAGCATTGTAGCAAAACAAAAGAAAATTTTAAATTATCAATGTTAACAACGATTTTATTATTACAATTTTATTTGTTAAAAAAAATAAAATAAACAAAGCTGCTGTTGAATTTCCACTTGTTGGTCTGACTCTCAGATGCCTAAGCGACCCTGCCTCATAATGCTTTATTTGCAGAGCACACTAATCACGTTATTGTTGTTTACAAAAATTGACCAATGTTTCCATGTTTCAATGCTATATAATATACTTCAAAGGAAAGTACAATCGACAATTTCATTGTCTTTTAAAAACTTGTTTTCTGAGAAAGACATTATGTCCAATTCCGTCATTTATTAGTTTTACTATGATCTTTACACTTAAGCTTCTTATTATCAACACCGGACTTCTATACCACATAGCTTTATGAAGAATTGGTCAAAATTTTTAGTTTTTTAAGACATATTTATAAAAGTATTCTGCTCCCACATCTGCACAAACGTAAACAACATATCTTTTAGGGTATTCAATCTTCGGCGAGCTGAGGCGAGTCGTTTTATTTTGTTTTTTTTATATAGAATAAGAATAAGAAGGTCGAAACTAATATGTTCGAAATCCGAAATTTTATAAATAAGAAATTTAAGAAAATAATCAAAGAGGAAAATCATACACAAAATAAACATGCGACATTAGCAATGTTTATGGAAGTGCAATAAAACTTTTCAGATTTGTTCTATTTATTTGAAATACAAAATAAAAGTTATAATATTAAATACTCTTACACCACGGTAATTAATATTGGTGTTGAATGTTGATATGAAAACGAAGAGAGAACCACAAAAATTTGGGTATTTCACGTGAAATTAAAGTTTTACCATTTACCAACTTTTGAACTTTATATGATAAAATTTGTAGATCTAATACAGTTTCTTGATTTCTGTTGGGTTTTCTAGTCATAACCACAGTGCAATATGCCGCCAAATGCAAAATCGGAAACGGAGCCAGAGCCGGCGCCTGTGTCGAGTGATGAGCCGGCGGCCGACTTGGAGGCGGCCAATCAGAAGATAGAAGAAACGACACATCACTCCAAGTTTCGGGAACTGGATCAGCAGGAGCAACAGGCAGCCGAGAGTCAAAGAATTGCACAAGTGGAAACAACAATAGCACCAAAAACAACAACAGAGGCTGAGGGTATGTCTCACATTGTCTACCAAGATCAATTTGGGTTTACAAAATATATATATATAATTCCATATAGAAGCTGCTACCACCTCCGTGCCGGTCATCAAAAAGATTGAGCATGCTGGCGAAGTGGTCACCGAGGCGATTGCTGAACGCACTGGTCTGCCCACATGGGGCGTGGTGGCGATTATAATACTCGTATTCCTCGTCGTCTTTGGTATTATATTTTTCTGTGTGCGCAGATTCCTCAAGAAGCGAAGAACCAAAGATGGTAAGGGTAAGAAGGGTGTCGATATGAAATCGGTACAGTTGTTGGGATCGGCATACAAAGAGAAAGTAAGTATCTGCAATGCCATCAAATCTTAGTAGTTATTGGGTTCTGGTATGCCATAGGTTCAGCCTGATATGGAGGAACTCACCGAAAATGCCGAAGAAGGCGACGAAGAGGACAAGCAGAGCGAACAGAAGCTGGGGCGACTTAACTTCAAGGTAAGATCCGTGCCTTACATGGCTCATAACCAATTGAACTCAATTTGCAAATGGCCTGCAACACGCTCTCAACTAATCCAACTAACCCAATACCAGATATAGTTAATGTCAATGCACTGTCGTTGTTGTTATTGTTTTTTACATAAATAAAGGAAACACCTGTCAAGTCAAGTAAAGTCAAGTCGCGTCGAGAGTGCCAGAAATACGTACCTTATCTATAAACTATTTTGCCTATTTTAACTTAATCACATGCTCACAACATTTCTAGTATTGGTCAAAATAAACACAAGTGATTCATACAATTTCGCTTAGAAACTTCTTTTGATAATCTATTCAACTTGAATTAATATTAGACAATATGTTATATTTTTAAATACTTTCAATGCCCAAGAAACAACGTTTTTATACACTTATCGTCAATTGACATCAGCTGAAAGTTAGGCTTGAACTTTACTGGAGCTGTAGACTTATCCAAAAGCTTAAATTAAGAGGATTGTAAAAAATGTTTTACTTAGATTATCCGGCTTGAAGCTGTAATGTGCTTTCAAGTAAAGCTTGAACTCTAAAATATATCTGAGTTATCAACAGTAAAGCTTTCGACATAAAAGCAAAGGGAATGCACTTTGTTTATTCGGCTTGAAGTTTTAATGTGCGTTTAAGTTAAGTTAAGCTTGAACTTTAAAATAAACTTGAGGCTTTTTAACTTATGCAACATCTTTAATTCATTAGAAAAATAAAGCTCTTCAGTTCATATTTCAACTTAAATAAAATAAAACTCATTTAGTTATCCGGCTTAAAGCTTTAATGTGCTTTCAACAGCTTAAATTCTGAGGATGATTGCAACTATACAGTTACGCTTTTGACTTAAGTCGAAATAGGTTTCACTTTTTTAATCCGACTCAAAGCTTTAACGTACCTTTAAAGCTTTTAAGTTTTTAATAAAGTTCTGTATAAGTTATAAGTTTAACGGAATTTTGACCTTGCCCAGAACAAACCTATTACTCAAGTACCATCAGCTACAATGTTATTTGGCATAAGAAACGTCTAAAAATGATTTATCTTGAAAAAGTATTTAAAATTGTAGTAAATGAAATAAAAGTATAATATTTTGGAAAAATCTGCTCAAAAAAAACTGCACTTATTTCGAACGCAGCACACAAAACCCATAACATATTGCAAATTTCGGAAATTTTGTGTAAACCTTTAACTAATATCGTTTGTTTTGTCTCTTTCTTCTTTATGGGAACGAATACCGCACTTGCGGATATTATTCTATAATGTATATTTTGCAGCTTGAATACGACTTCAATTCGAACAGCTTGGCCGTAACCGTTATACAGGCCGAGGAGTTGCCCGCCTTGGACATGGGCGGTACCTCAGATCCCTATGTGAAGGTATATCTGCTGCCCGATAAGAAGAAGAAGTTCGAGACAAAGGTGCACCGCAAAACGTTGAGTCCTGTCTTCAATGAAACATTCACCTTCAAGGTTTGTTATTCAAATTTTGATTGTACCTACCTTCCCTGGTGCTAGACATTGACTGTGAGTTCGCCTGCAGAGTTTGCCGTATGCTGATGCCATGAATAAGACGCTCGTATTCGCCATATTTGACTTTGACCGCTTCTCGAAACACGACCAAATCGGCGAGGTGAAGGTGCCGCTGTGTACCATCGACTTGGCACAAACCATTGAGGAATGGCGTGATCTGATCAGCGTTGAGGGTGAGGGTGGACAGGTACGTAGAGATTGGCCCATGGCAACTCTCACGGTATATAAATACACAAATGAATTTTTTGTTCTGGGGGTAAGGGCGGTTTTTACCTGGTATTTCCATTCTGTATGTATATGTACTTAACAAACTAAATGTGCCTCTAAGTGTCAACTATTTAGTTTAAATTGATTTGATTTAACTTTGGATCAAACAGAAACAAAAACAACAACTGTTGCTTATAATTTTGTATTCATATTTGGGTTTGTTTACGTTGTCCCACAGAACAAGCCACAAGCTACAGAAAACAGAAACCAAAAAACAAAAAACTCAAAAAAGCGTGTGACCTATGTTATAAAGAGTATTCGGTATAATCGGAACTCGTCAAAATTGTGTTTAGTGTGTATGTAATTCGCATTACCATAAAGACTTTCACAACAGACCAACTTGGTATTTGTATTTTAAACAAGTTCAATTTGAATAATGGGTCGGCTCCAGTAAAGTATTTACCCCAGCTCCACTCTCTGTCCATAAGTACAACAGAAACAATTTACAAAGAAAACAACAAATAACAAAGAACATCAAAGATAAACATAAACAAATGACAGACAGCAATGCGCAAAACTTTTATTCAACTTTTACACACCCAGTTCAAAATGCAAATATAAATAAAAATCAATTTTAAATATATATACAATATATATTACAGTTGTAATGCTCCATTGAATCCCATAACAAAACCAACAACAATAACAAAGACAACATGGAAAACAAGCTCTGTAAATTTTTGATCAACTTTCCTGACAAAGTTGATGAAAGATTGTAAATACTGAATTTGATTTCTTTGCACATCGTTCAATCTAAGAATTTTAAGCTTTATGATTTCTTTTTGGTTTTTGTGTGAAAACTTTAACCAAACACACAAAGTACAAATATCTACAACTGAAATATAAACTCTTCAATTTCTCTTTCTCCAATTCCCCCTCAACAAATTGTTTTCAATACATACATAAATATATTACAAAATAAAACTCTTGTTTTCTTGAACTTTTGTAGAAGGTAAATACAATGAAAAAATACTAAACTTTTAAAAAGAAAATACAAAACAAAAAACAATAACAAACACTTATGCATACCCAATTCGTTTAGTTTTTCTTTATCCTATATAACTTGCTCTGTCTCTATGGTCTGTCGCTCTTGTAAACACTCCAACATTCCAATGTATCAATATATTTACATCCTATAATAAAAACAATATTTTCTATGCATCGAACTACACACACACACGCAAACAAACACACAACCTGCTAACCCAACCTATTGTACTATATCCAAGATAATCAATCTTATTTAATATCCCATAAGAATTTACAAGAGTTTGCGCATCGTTCTACAACTTTCTCTTGTTATGTCTGCATCTTTTCTCGCATCATTAATATTGTAGTTGAATTTTTGTATTATTCTATTGAATTGTTTGTATAAGAACTTGTTTAGCATTCTGACATGCAAATAATTACACTGCAATATTATTTTGTTGAGAGGATTTGTGGCATAAAAATACTGTAAACAGCAAACAGCATGGCATAAGAAATATATATAATATATGATTGGCCTACAGACTTTGTAAGGTTCTTAAAGAAATTTGTTGCAATTTCTATATCTGGTATAGACATGCTGCTAAACGAGAAAAAGAGCTTTAACTTTAGACACAAGTTTTCCACTCAACATTGCACACTTCCCCTGTCTGCTAAGTACACAACTTTCCCATTCTTTTTGCACCGTGATTCGAACTGTTTTAAGCCCCAAACAAAAACTAAGCTAATTAATTGCATATAATTCTTAAAGTAGCGAAAAACTTGTGCACCCAACAAAAACCCACACATAAAATAAGTCACTTTAAATTGGACTAACTAATTGAATACAAACAGAACAAATACACTAACACACGCTTACCCGCACACCCAGTTACTGACATGTACACAGAAAAACTATCTACAAAATGCATAAACCCAAAACTTCGCCTGCGAATGCAAAACTTTAAAAGATATTCAAAAGAAAGTAAAGGAAGAGCAAATAATTAGTTCGGTGAGCCGAATATGCTATACACTTGCAGAAAACATCTCAATATTATTATTTGTCCAAGTCAACTTTTTCAAAACTTTCTGCAGATTATGTTAATATATTAGTATATAATAAATAATAATAAATAAATAAAAATATACTATAAGTAAACAAATACCCTCGTAGACAGATAGCAAAGGGTTTTGTAGATAGGAAGGGGAAACTATTCGCAATTGCTGAGAAGTCCTATTAAGTTATATGATATGATAGACAGATGTTGATAACATATTGCTTAAATGGAGGTCAAGTTTGGTCAACACATCTAGTGAAACAAAGAAGTTTGACCTATAATATATATAATATAATATAGTGGTCCGATCCGGTCGAACTCGAATGTATAGTAGGGGCCACAGAAGGACAGACCCCTGCAAAATTTCCACGGTAGCTTTAAAACTGAGAGACAAGACTGAAGAGAAACTGACAGACGGACATATTTATATCGACTCGACTAGTTATACTGATTAAGAATATATACATATATGTATATATATTTAATGGTAGCTTAATAATTGAGAGAATTTACTCTCACTTTTATATGATAAAATTAACTGCAATGGTATACAACAAAATGCCTTATTTACTTTACTATTCATTAATAATTTAGTATAAGCAACTAGTTTAGCAACTGAAATAACATATACTCGAACATATATAAAGACACAAGCCAAGAAATACCAAGCTGCATGATTTTGCTTACAAACTATACTCTTCCGACTATATACTCTAATAAGACATTAATGCCACTTAAATAAGTACTCTACACTAACTTTCGACTACACATACACACACACACACATAAGCAAACACACACGCAGACACACACTGAGATACCCGAACAACTTGTACACAATCAAATTCGTTGAAGCAAAACATTTTCTTATTTTCAAATTTGCCAACTTATTGAAATTTTAATGGAACTGCAATTGAAAAATCTTTAATATGCTCTTCATTTTTCTCTTTAATTATTTTTGAACGTATCGCTAAAAATAAACAAAAAAAATTCAATCAACAAAAATCTATACAATCGACTCAAAATTCACCAAATTGCAACTATACAAAAAATCAAATTGAAACTAAAAAAAAAAATTCAATATCAAAACTCTACTTTACTCGAATCAATTTGTCTCATAATCGATAACGACATCTGGAATCCCACTGAATGAATCGGAAACATGTAAGTATCGATACTCTCCTTGGGAGAAACTTCATAATTATCGTTATTTGCTTTGGTTGTTGTCCTCATAAATGTGTTCAAGTTATTTTCGTTGTGTTTGTGTTTCGTTAAGTTTACAAAAAAATATTTTAAAAAACCAAGCAAAATTTAAAAATAAATTTAAAAAAAAATAATAATAAAATGATTTAACTCTAAACATACGATTGTAAAAGCGTGAATAAATATTATGTTTTTTAAGGTAATTGTTAAAATGCTTCTTTCGTAATTTGATTACTAGCAATTTCTTGTGTTTGGTTCTTTAACTCTATCGCTGTCTCGCCCGACTGATTCGTGTATAATGCAATTAAATAACTATTTATTTATGATTTGCAACTTGTTTGTGTGCTGTAATGTTTAAGCAGAGCTTCGATGACAGTCAGAAACAAATATATAAAACAAATGATCAACAAATGTTAATTTACTATTATTTTTGTTTTCATATTTGATTTATTGAGTTGTTTATTTACTTTCAATCTTATTTTTATATTCTGGTCAGCATAAACATAATTCACCCAACATTCGACATTAAAGTCTTGAGACATTTTGAAAGCCCATGCAAAGCCAAAACTTTCAATTCAAAAACTCAAATTCAAACTCAAGTCAAAGTAGCGGTAAGTGACTACTCAAAAACTCTCTCTCTCTCTCTCTATTTCTGTTCCTCTGTCTCATTCTGTTACTATATAACGCTCGCTCGTTCGCTCGCTCGCTCTCTATATAAACAAATTTAATTTAACTATAACTATTCAAAAGAACACATGTTTTATATAGTACAAACACAAAATATTCCACAAAATCCCCGGTTAGTTTGTACAGATTGCTGGCTTTGGAGAACTGAATTAAACAATTGGCAGTTGATTTCCCAATCGATCAATAAAATAGAAGTTTGCTAAATCGAATCGAAATCCAAATCGAAAATTTGAAACTGAAAGTTAAGCCCAAACAAAGGCAACTGGTTGCAAACCAACCAAGGGTTTATATTAATATTATAATACTTAGATAATGCTAGCGAATTCATGTGCCACTTTCTTTCAATTGTAATATATAACTAATTACTCTGTGATGCCTTTCATGTACATAGATTTAAACAATATTCACAACTTTAGCTCGTTCTCCTCTCTCTCTCTATTTTTTTTTTGATTTCCTAAATACTAAGTACTTTTTGAGGCCACGGGCCCCCATGTAGTTATCCAAAGAACGTAGCCAAACTGTACATATTATACGAATCAGCTGTCTTATATCTCAAAACTATCTCTCTATCAACTCACATATTCGGTTTGCTTCTTTTCAACATCAAACAAGAAACAAATATATATATATACATATATAAATATCCGTTTTGCTTTTTGCGCCGTTGGTTTTGAGCTGGGTGACTCGATATACATAAGTAACAATTCGAAAAGAGTTTGTCTATAAGCATTATGACTTGTATCTATTATGAACAGTAAGCCTACAAAAATTCTCTATATAACAACCCGTACAACAAGCACAACAACAACAACAAAGAAACAACACGCAAACAAAAGTAAATAAGTTTGTTTTGTTTGTTTAGGTTAATTTCATAATCAATTTTCAGTTCTATTCACATATATCTATATACACCAACTATATATAAATACATATATATACAGACATATACTCTTTACCAAATCGAAGCTCTAAGACGTGCAGTAAATGTATTTCCATGTACTTATTTGTGACGTTTTCGTTTTGTGTCAATATTAAACTATAAATAAAGTTAATGTAACCATTGTTTAACTATACAAAAACTGTATACTCCGTACTTCGTACTGTGCCATCTACCAATATATCCCTGTAAGCCATATATATACGATATATCTATTTGCGTATTTCCTTATTACATGTGAATTGGATAAAAATATCTTACTGTTTATCTTGTGTACCCTTGTTTTTACATATATCTCGATTATTTATCGTATTATTACGCCATCGATTTTACCTAGGCCGTGTTTGCCACTGATCCCTATTAAATTGCAGTTGAATACAAGAACAAATTTTAATAATTATGGAGATTCGACTTATGATTGAAACTAAACAAAACTTTGTATCTTCGCCGAGAATCTAACTAAAGATCATTTTAAATTCTATGAATCTTAATACTTAATAGAGCTTGTGGTTCACTTTTATATCTTATAATAAGAATTTGCATTCATTCGCTACGAATTTAAATATTCTTCAAAACTAAAATTCTCTGCATTTAAATCGATGACATTCTGTTAATCAAATGTTATCGAATTATCGTTCATCTCTACCAAAGAGTATGCCCAAAGTGTCAAAGGATTCATAAACAGCTTTTTGGAACTGTGATGGTCCTGTTCATGTCTCGACCGAATAAAAACCTTTTGCGACTAGTTAATATATATTCGTATATAAATCTTATTAAATGTACCTTTTTAGACTTTATGTAAAGTGTTTAATGTTGTGAACTCATTTTGAAAGTTAACCTATGCACTAATACAACGAAAATGTTTTTTTTTTCTAACTATTTGTCAAACAACAACAGGAAAAGCTTGGTGACATTTGCTTCTCGCTGCGCTATGTGCCGACCGCTGGAAAGTTGACGGTTGTCATTCTCGAGGCCAAGAACTTGAAGAAAATGGACGTCGGTGGATTGTCTGGTAATATAGCGTGCTACCAAAGCGTTGCCAAATTGCGAACAACGATTCCTCACATGAGTCGGATCAATTTCGCAAATCTGGCAACGCTTCAGAGTCTATTTATGTGCATACTCGTATATAACCAAGTGTGATTAAATTTTGGTATTGCTTTCTTACTGATCTGATTAATAATTTGAGTACACTTTTTGGTTTTCTTTGTTAAGATCAAACGGAGAAATGCAAACGGCAAGGCAACGTTTGCAGAGAGCAAAAATATTCAAATTTTGTTCCCTAATTACTTTTGTCAATTCGCAACATTCGATTTTTTTTCAACTAATTTAGCGCAAATTTTCGACTTGCATACTATTTTATAATACTATTCTCTCTTAAGTAATATTGCGTACGCTAAAAATCAATTAATATCATTTAATACCAATCCATGGATATATTCTCGTCTGGCAACGTTACCATCACTAAAATTTGCACAGTTTTGAACTTATGCCTGGCAGCAGCTAAATTCGAATGGCTCTGGCTCAAATTAGTGGTACATTTAAATTCGCTTGCTTCTAGCTTCACTTTTGCATGTAATCTAATTCTACTTAATACATAATTTCAATTCAAACACTCGCATTAACTACTATTTCGGACCTCCGAGTGAGGGGCCAAAATGCAAAACGTTGCCGCTGAATATATCCAAAAACAAAAAAAAACAAAACCCCAAAGGGTTATCAAGTTCTTCTAGGCTTTTACAAACAAAAGAACATTTTCAAGTATGTTTTGGAAAAGCAATTGACATTCTTTCCATGCTCTAATGATATTCGATCTGAAATTCTGATGATGAGACTATTTGTATTTCAACTATAACTATATTTTCGTATCTTATGATTTTGTCGTTGTGTGCCTTGAGTTTCAAGAGTTCCCATGTTCTAAAATACTCGTTAACCAAATAACTAAATATATTTAATTTTACAATTTTTAACAATTCTTTTCAAGAGCAGGCAATCGAAAGTGGAAACAAACTTCTTCGATAACTACCGATGAACGATAACCGAGAAAAATATCGTTTTGATGTTATATTAATAAGCACTTTGTAACTCTTGCGATTTTCCATATGTTGATTACGTTTCTATGCGATGAAACCTTAAATGCTAACATATAAAAGCATATAAGAGTTTATTAACTATTTATATATTTGCCACATCCTCCATGGAATTGGCCTGTTTATACCAAAGTTTCTGCTTTCGTTTGTTCTAATCTTTTAATCGTTTTTTTTTCTTTTATTGAAGTACAATTTGTTAACTATCTTATAACCAATAATATATATATATATTATTAAACAAAGTACCGTTTTATGTACCGTTTTTTTCGTTATATGTGTGTGTAAACTGTCAAAAACTTAAAACCCAAAAATTCAAAAGCTAAACAAAAAACTGCTCATCAATTTCAAATTTTTTACTTTATTATTATAAAAGAAAATGTTTTCTTTTTCTTTCTTTCAATTTTTTCTATTTTATAGATCCATATGTGAAAATTGCAATCATGCAAAATGGCAAACGTTTGAAAAAGAAGAAGACAAGTATCAAAAAATGCACCCTCAACCCTTACTATAATGAGTCGTTCTCATTTGAAGTACCATTTGAACAAATACAAGTATGCGAGAATGTATTATACTATCCTATAAAACTACTACTACTCTACTACTACCACTACTACTACTACTACTACTACCTAACTATACTTACGTCTTCTACTACTAAATACTACCTACTACTACTTACTACCTACTGTCAACTGTAACCAAAGCTGTCCTTTCTGAACTATCAACCAAACCAAAACATGTTCTAAACAAGTTTGAGTAACAAGCCCGCCTCCCTCAATTAAAAACACACTAGCCCCTTTCGTGCAATTGTTGTTGTTAATATAACTATCCTTTTATATATATACATATATATATATAAATATCTATATATATATATATATATATATATATATATATATATATATATATATACACCTTATATACACGTATTGTATATTACATGTGTTGAATACTCGTATTCGTATACCAAACAAATAACAACTATGTCACTTTTACTCAAAGAACTCTTGAAGACAAATAAACGGTTGGCCAACAACTGTCGTATTGCCCGAAAACCTCTAAAACTCCACCAATTACTCGATTAATCAAATTAATTGTTATATGTGTGCCCCCCAAAAACCAAAAAAAAAAAAAAAACAAATTTAACCGAAACGTATTCTATGTTCAATGTTGTATTTAACCAAAAACCTAAAAAAACACTTTATGCTTTATGTTTTGTGTTAATATATATATATATATATTATATATACTTCGCTCAACGACTGCCACGCCCACATGCCGGCTGTAAATAATACAAAATATATGCTGAGCGCAGCACGTTGTTTGCGAAAGTCAATCTTGTCCTGATTTGCTTTTACGTTGTGTAGTTGATTGAGAAACTAAAAATATTAACAAATAACAAATTTTAAGTTTTATGCTTAGCTCTCAACTGATTTGGTTATCAAAATATGTATATCTATTTGTATATGTTCGATGTTGATTTTGACACAGACAATGACAACTCGTAGGTTAGGTCTGTTCCGCTTCGTAGTAACAACTACAGACTCTCAAGCCTCAAAGCCTGAGATACACCCACACAGTCTACCCGTAGTTAAGCAATACGCAGAGAGAGATCGACAGAGAGAGGGAGCAGTAGTGCAGCCCCCTCTCTTTAATACACCGCGTGTACGCATAGAGCTGTTCGCAATGCAGTGCACGAGTCCATGTGGAAATGTAATGCATAAGAGATTCGATAATTGATGATTGATAAAGAGAAAACACACTCACTTTTAACTACAATACTACAAACCCTATAAACTACCTACTACTCTTTCCATAATACAAACTATCGCAAACTCTCCTCAGCGGCGTCAATAATGCACCACAATATATGGGTACATTATTTTGACACTGTCTTCTGATTTGAATATCGAATTAACCAATCGCACCACCACCACCACCACCACTTAACTACAGTACTACAAAATACAAGAAATACAGTACAAGTTTAAAGATATATGCAATAAAAATGAACACCAGCAAAGAGAAGTATAGCGTATCAATATGAATACTTTTAACAATATACTACATACATCTAGTACCACATCCAAAACTGAAAAGAACTCTGGTTACGTGTGCTAGTCCGAGACCGGAACCCCCCCCCCCCACTTCCCCGAAAAAAAAACAAGTAGAAACGCAAACGTTTTTGTATTATCTGACCAAGAAATGAAGGAAATATGTACGACAAATGGGATTGAATATTATACATTTTCGTTTACACGTATTTAATGAACATTTTTCTTTTTGCTTCAGCTTAAATGTTGACAGCCAAAAAGCATTTTATATGTACTATATAAAAAAACAAATAAAAAGAAAAGTAACTTGTTCATTAGCCCAGGTTAACAGGGGCGAACTATATGTGTACATTTTAACATAAGCTATATACTAAACCACCAGCAAAGAGGGAAAAACTCATACGCTTTTCATTTCAACAACAAACTAACAATATGTTTATTTTTCTATCATGACATTTTTTAAAATTTATTTTAAAGCTTAGTCAACTGCATGCAATGCTTGTTTAAAAAAAAAATAAAGAAAAACCATACAAAACATGGACCCAGCTTTAACTCATTTACTTTAGAATTGTATTTAATGGCGCTTTTTGTAATGCTTGAAAATATGCCGCCCACCTTTAGATAAACCACCCCCCCCCCCCCTGCAGCTTGTATTTAACTTTGTTGGGACGCTCTCCTAAGCTCTTCACCTAAAATCACAAATGAACTGTAATCTGGCCGACAGAATTTCAAAATTTAAAGGCTACACAGGCAATTCGGTTCTCCCGACCGAAACTCTTCCAATCTTAACCTACACCAAGTTCTTACAGAGCACCCCTAGCAAAATATTAGTTCAACACTTAGTGTCAACTTTGCCTATGCATAATGCTTTCTAATACTGAGTTTGTAGTGTCGCCTGTCAACAGTAACAGTTCCCTCCGTCCTCTTAACCCACAAAACAGAACACGTATAACTCTCTCTCTCTAAAAAAAAAATATAATAGCAAAAGTTCTTCCATCTAAGAGTTCTATGCTCAACGCATATCAGCCCCAAGAAAGAGACCGTTTAGTTAATAATGCATCAATTATAATACACTGACTAACGCAATGTTTTTGCTATTGCAACCGGATTTGGGAAATCTTTAGAAAATCTGTCTTGTTGTTACCGTTGTGGATTACGATCGTATTGGCACCTCTGAGCCCATTGGACGCTGTATACTTGGCTGCATGGGCACCGGCACTGAGTTGCGTCATTGGTCCGATATGCTGGCCTCCCCACGTCGACCCATAGCCCAATGGCATACTCTCAAGGATCCCGAGGAAACTGACGAAATACTAAAGAATATGAAGTAAACGCTACATTGCTGATAACTGCAGGTTGGTCACAACTCAGAATCTTATTATTTCCATATATAACTGTTTGTCGTAATACCTGGGAATGTATTTTTTGTAATAACTTCCTTTTGGATTTTCTAATTGGATATACAATTGGAGAAAATGGTCGAAGAAGTGTATGAATGAGACTGTATTGCTTGGATATCTGAGCGTCGGACTGACAAGCGAGAAGTCGCCGGCTCAAATCCAACAGAAATTTGCCGGACATTTGTTTTCTTTGACAACCATTAACTTACAGGTGTTAAGGATCGGTCGTGAAAATGAAAGAGAAACGAAATTTGTAAACTTATTATTGTGGAATGTTTGGAAAGTTGTTGTTCATCTTAATAATAAGCCATTTACCTATTAAGCACAGAATGTTTACGTATATAATTTAAATTTGAAAAAAAATTTTTTAATCGTACTAAAAATGGGTCTATTTTATTATAGAATAACAGCACACCTTAGTATCATGCGGATAAAGTACACGTACATACACATATTGAAGATGAAGCAAAACCAAAGAGAACTCAAGCAAACCGTCAACATTGAAATCGTATGGATCATCAGCTACTATTGATCTTCAAGAACCTCAAGAGCCCACAAAAACAAAAACCAACAACAATCAATAAAAGAAATATCGTAGTTATTGCAAATAGATTTTTTTGCGCAGTTCATCAACAAATGAGATAGGCAAACACGACGAAAAAAATATAAAACCGCTCCATTCAGAGAAATCTAGAAGTTTAAGTTGAATCCATCACATTTTTATACCTATAAACACAAGCAATTTTTTGTCCATCTATAAAATGAGAGATTTTCTAATTAGATTTATCAAATTTATTTCAAATTAAAGACATTTATTCGTTTTCATGTTTATAACATTATTGTTATCATTCGAATAAAAGATGAAAACAAAACATAGTTAAATGAAAATGAATATGAAAATGAAAAGAAAATTCTACGAGTATGTTAAAAATTAAATTGATAAAGTCTATATACTCAATATACATGCATACATTTATTTAACGGTGAAAGAACAAACTAAATCATAATTTGTAAAATTTAAGTTAAATAACATTTTAAACTAGTCAAGCGTCTATATAAAAAAAAAACAATTTTCTTACCAGTTTTCATTTGACTTTGAAGGAAAACAAAAGCTGTTTAACGTTTATTAGTAAATCGATGAAGAAAATATTAGACCTAATGACAACTAATAACTAGCAGAAGACAAAAGATGAAAATAAACTGTTATGTAAATTATTTATTATATTTAATTATTGAGCATTATGTATTACTGTAACTGTTTAGGTATATAAACATCAACATATATGAGAGTACATGCCAGACATATGAAGCAAAGAAAAATAAACAAAAAACCTAATAATATATTGCGAGTATATATATATATATATATAAACAATTTATGTATAACCTTTGCATAGACTTATGTTATGTATACACAATGCTGAGGTTTGACAAATCGGCTAAAAACAAAGAAAAAAGAAGAAGAAGAATAAGTAGAACAAACACAAACAACATCAAAAACATAAAAGCAAATAACAAAAGTTTAACTTTAAAGCGTGATTTCAATGGAATATATCATCAGTTAAAACCTTAAAGTACTTAACTTATATCGAAGAATTCATCCCTTTTGGATCCTGATTTATGATATTCTTTGGTAAACTGTTTAATCTATAAGCTTATCTTTTGTTTTTAACTGATTTCCTTTGAGTTGCTTCTGCCCTATGTCGAACTCTTAAGGTTTCTAATACTCCTAACTTTCTCGTATTTGTTAACCATAATCGATAATTTGGAAAAGCATATTAGGTCCTAATGAAAATATATATATATATACATACTAATTAAATGATTATTAACAAGGCAAAAAAGAAAGAAAGAAAAACAATGTTAAAACAAGAAATATTAAGAACAATAATAGTTATTACTATTTATATTATATTCAAGTATATATATACATATATATGTATACATGAAATCTTAACAATATACATTTATATATAAACTTCTATAATGTTGTGCGGCCTGTGCACAAACCTACTAAATTGGTATTTTCAATGAACTGGCAAAAAGTAAAAAAAAAAACAAAATATTAATAAATAAATAAAAACTGCAATCTTTAATATGGCTAAATATAAACAAGTTTAATTGAAAGCATTCCAAGGAGAGCTGGCCATAAATATTATTGATTATTTCCATAATGCAAGTAAAATTAACTATTAAATTAGATGTTTTTGTCCTGTAAAAAATATTTAAAAATGGTATATAACATTTATAATAATTATATGTAATAATTATAATGCGTAGATCGGGATCGACAAAGTCCCGCACACTGTTTGTAGTTATGTTCACCACGGCAAAAAACTAAAAATAACTCAAACACACACAAATACAATGCTAACTGATTATACCAATATACCAAGAAAATATTTATGTACTATAATTCATCTAAATTACAAGAACAAAATGGTCTTTAAGACAGGCAAACAAATTCTGCAATAAATTACGAATATTGTTCAACAAACCCCAAAACAAAGAATACGTACTTTGCTTTTCCAAATAATTACTGTAAATTATCAAATTATCAATACTAAACAAAAACACAAAACTTACCAAAACAACAGCAACAACAGAAAACAAGAACAAACTATATATATATATAAAATACTTGAATATTAAACAAATTATATGGAATTATATGAAATGATGTTGATTATTGATTTAAACGGATGAATGAATAAAAGCAAATGATATATAAAAACACTAATTTATATATATATGTATATATATATATATATATATATATATATATATATATATATGTATATATATATATATATATATATATATATATATATATATCTATATACATATATATGTAAATTTGTATATATATATGCATATACATATATAAATATTATCGAAAATAAATTCATTTGCGTTTTTCTTCAGTTTGGTATATTTATTTCTACACGACTTACGCTGTCCCCAATTTTATACGACAGTGTGCATAACTTGACTACATGTACATAATCAAACACACAAACACAAACACAACCACGCAGAAATTAAAACACACACACACACATCCACACAGAGCCACCCATGAACTGACCAAAACAAAAAATCGTACACTGCAGTATGTATTATAAATATGGATGTACTATGATTACCGTTAGCCATACCGTTAAGCATACCGTTAGGCATACAAAGTGTATGCATGTATCTGTATTATTTTGCTACGTTTTCAATGCAAGCAGCGGTAAAAACGCAGCGCAGGAGCCATCACAAAAAGCACAAATCAGTAGTTGGAAACCAAAAAAACAGAAAAATCAAAGAAAACAAAAAACAAGTATTAATAATAATAGTTAAAAATATTAAAAAATAAAATACCAAAAGCTGTAGATGTCCATGTATTTTTATTTTTAGATATTTATGTATGTAATTTATATTCAATAAATCAGGCATAAATGCATTTAACAACATCATAGGAAAAACATAAATAACAAAACTATAAACAATATACTATATATAGAGCGCACCTGAGGATCGGTTTGCGAATTAGAACTGGCAGAGAAAATTGCACTTACACAAATGCGTGTATGTTTTTTGTGTTAGCCGAATATGTAAGAATAGCAAATACAAGAAGCAAGAAATATATAATTAAAAATAGGTAAACCAAAATATAGGGCAATGTTTGATGTTGAAATATAAGTTAAAGGCCACATAGCGTGCGCATTATATGCAAATCCACATGGAATATACATAACATACATACATATTTACATAAATACATGCATACCAGGCAAACAATCTACGAAAAATAGCAAACATAATTTTATATATACCAAAGAGAATAACAGTAAAACGAAGATTTATACATAATCATTACAGCACCGCATAGTATGAAAAATATCCATACATATAAAACATAATTATACATACTTACCTATCCCATACATTAATAGGTTGCTCTGTTTGAGGCATCTATGTTTATTGAATGTGGTCCGTTATTTGGGCATCTCTATCAGTTTACACATTTTCAACTACGTGCAGGTACATACTTCATGCAGCGGTAGTCAAACCCCAAAGCAACTGGCCACACATTCTCACCACAGTCGCAAAATGAGGTTCACCACATCATTAAGCTCGTTTCGGAGTTTTGTTGTTTATGATAAACTGTTTATAGCTGTTTTTCGAATTTTAAAAAAATTATATTTACTATATAAAAAATAAATAAAAAGGACAAAAAAGAAATCGTATATGATAGTATACATGCATAATACATACAAGTATATGTTTTAAAAGCTCTTACCAAACTTAATTGCAAACTGAATAATTGCAAAGCAAAAGCGATTGAATTATATGATTGATTAAACGACATACTGCATTATATATGCATTATGCTGCAGCTGTATTGCATGCAAGAAGTATATACTTTTATTTCAAAGCAAAAACAAAAATATAAAGAATTTAAAAAGATATCAGATGTATGCGGATCTCCAACCGCACACCCAGAACAACGGCGTCTGTAGATATATTATACCACAAACACACTGATGTGAACACACAAATGAAATGAAAAACGTTTATAAACAATAAACAAATGTTTGAAACTATTAAAACTACTTCTTATTTGGTTTTATTTCACGAAAATCATGAATTCAAGTTCCGCGCCAACTTGCAGGCTTGCATTGCAATACAGAACTGTAAACGAAGGTGTAGCGCAATGGCAGTCAAACTGTGACGACACGATCGCCCAGTTCTGTGCCTTAAAATACAAATGATATCCGAAAAAAGTCACATACATATTAACTGTAAAAAACATGTTATATATACATATTATATTTAACAAATCGAGCATTTTCAAATTGATTTCTAATACGATCGAAAGCGAACTGCGATAAATCGAGATGTTAAGTAGAATTTCGATATTTCTTGTGCAAAAGCGCCAAACTTTGTTCTCAATTAAATTAAGAACATGATCGAAGTTGGCTTGTTTTGCGCAAACATTTGACAGGCATGTTATATATTTACAATACAACTCAAGTCAATTGGAACAACAATGGCGCAACAAACAATTAAGCACGTCTCCACAGCTCGCATATTGCTGCTCGGCCAAGCAGGTGGGTAACTCTCTCTCTCTCTCACTCAATATATAGAATCCGATAATCGAACGTCGTTGTTTTCGCAGGCGTTGGTAAGTCCCGGCTGACAGATCTGCTGGCCAGAAGCGTTGACACGCCCACGCCCTCCACTAGGAGCGTCGGCGACGTCTGGTGGAATGTGCAGGTGCGCCTGCACGAGTATCCCTGTAATAAAGGGATGCCCCCGACACCAGAGTGGACATCGTCCTCGTCGCCCAGCTCCTCGCACAGCTCAGAGCGCTTTGGCTCCTCGTGTAAGCTGTTTCGGCGCAGGGCGGAGGCCGCGTGTGACATGATACCATACTTTGTGGAATTTTACGATTTAAAGAGCTCGATGCGAATGCCGCGCGAGCATAGGAATCGCCTCTTTCGCAACATCGATGGCATTATATTAGTTTACGATCTTTTAGATATGAGCTCGCATGACAATTTGCACGATTTGTTGTATCATCCATTGCGCCAGATCTGTCGGCATCGCCACAAACGGCTCCGACCCATATTAAAACGTCGCCACGTGCCCATCCTAGTTGTGGGTACCAAGCTGGATATGTTGAAAACGCGCCGGCTACGTCGCTCGGGCGGCATTGCCGGCCAATTGGGTGCAGATGAGATATTACTCAATTGCTTGGACCCCGACAGCTTGGCCGAGAAATCTCGCAACGAGGGCAAACTGCGAAAATTTCTCAACAATGCCGTCGACTTCAAGCAATATTTTCCATCCAGACGCTACTGAATCTACATTGCTTTTATCTGTATATTTTGTACATTCTGTTTTATAGTTTTAATAAGGTGTATTTATTTCTTTAAATTGTTTTACTTGTTTGCTTTAAGGCAGCCCATTTTAGCACTTAGCCAGGTGGCCACTGCATTTGGCGGCCGCCCAGGAAGTGCAAGTGTAAATGGTAAACGGACTGGGCGCCGTGTTGCCCGTTATTGATGACCACGCGGTAGCCCTTCTCCAGACCCAGTTCCTTGGCCACTTTGCGGCCCACCAGCATCAGATGGCCCAAGAGATCGGCGTCTCCATCCTCGGCCGCAGAAAGCTGCGCAATTGGCTTGCGCGGTATAACCAGAAAATGGGTGGGCGCCTGGGGCGAAACATCATTAAATGCCACACACTAAACAAGATAAGTAAAATTAAGATAATTTAATAGACAAAATGTGCCCTTTGTACCGGACCTTCTCGTCTTCGTAGATAAATTTGCATGGAATCTCCTTGCGTAAAATCTTGCCAAAAATAGTGTCTTCGGATGCCGCTGCGCTCTGCGCCTTCTCTACCTCACTTGCCATTCTGGCGCAGGTAGTTGAAATGCTGCGATATCTATGAAATTCAGGATGAAACAAAATAAATAAAAATAATTTCCTTTTATTTTGCGTACTTACCGAAATAGGCCTGCTAAATTCCGGCCGGCTGACACGAACATTGATAAGGGTGCTGCCAACTGAAGTCCAGTCGATACTTGTCAACGTGCATTATCGAAACTACAAGGTTTCTTTTTCTGGGAAAACTATCGTTTATGTATGCCAATTACGTCATAAGTGACATGCACGTCTTGTCGTCAAACTAATATTTATAAATCATCAAAGATATGTGAAACTTGATGATGAATCAAGTTTTTTTTTAAATTAATGCAACTAAAAACAATACAAAAACCCACAAACATTTCAAAAATGTTGATAATTTTTTTAAGGCGCTGCCAACTTATGCTGACACTAACTATCGATTGCAACTAATGGAGATACGCAATTTTTCGGTAATATAAACGGTCACACGACAGCCTTCGGCATTGGTCATCTGCGCAGCGAGTATAAAGCAACAAAACATATAAAGATTTAGTTTATATATTGCATTTAAAAGTTATACAAATACCTTTCATTACTGGTGATGTCAGGGCTGCGCTCCAAAGTTATCACTCTCTACAAGCACGTAAGTATATTTTCCAATGCACTTGCTCCTCACTGCCTGAACCACGTGCAAGTGCACTGTAAAAGCAGCAGCTTTAGGCAAGGGGCCGGAGAAGGGGCATCGATACTAAGATTGCGTAAATTCCATTGCAGTTACAATACCTGGGTCGTGACTACCCTGGCCTGAATGGGCCGCAAAAGTTTCGCAAGCAAATTCACGATGCTTTCATAAAGAATAAGGATGAGCGCGATCCGAAAAAGATCGTCGCTCTGCTGGCACAGGGACGATACCTCGCCAAGGAGGTGGAGGCGTTGTACTCGCTGAAGAAATATCGCAGCGTAAAACAGCGCTACAGCTGCAATGAAATGCAAAGCGGAAATGCGAATTGAAGGACTGAAACAGAAACGAGAATATGATACATGAACGCCTTTTGTTTTTATTGTAATTGAGAAAACGAAACCAAATGTACACCCCACACCCACACACACACACCGAAACCAGCACACATGCAAATATTAATTGTTATTTTCGAATGTCTTGTCAATGTTTAACTTTAAGTTATTGTTGAATAAAAGAGCAACAGTCATTGGATAAGCAAAAAGAAACACACAAAATCATTGACAATTATCTGACAACCTTGAATGGTCGTGGGGGCATGTTGTCAATAAAAACCGTTGGATACACTTGCCAAATTATGACCACGGGTTGATGGTCGCCCATGCGAATGCGTTTGCCGTCGGCGCCTGAGCTCTGTTGACAAAATTGCGTATTTAAATTCATTTGAACGTTGATCATCTGTCTACGTTGTCCCCGTCCATGTGTTGGTGATAAACAAATCTGACGCCGCTGTCAACGGGCTGAGCTTTTTCATACACTTGCCGAAGGCATGCCAACTATTTCAAGCTATTTGATACATACAGTAGATAAGAGTGCCAAACAAGCTTGTACACACATATAAAATCAATCGTTATCACAAATAAATACATTTAGTGGAACAATAATGGTATTAGTCAATCGGGGGGTAAAGTCCCGTCAACTACCGCACTAACCAAACCCAACCTAACCTAGGCAATCTTATCGTAGTAAATATATCATAAAGTCCAGTCTACCGACGAGGGTATTATCTCGTTTTATTCATTCATAGAATAGAAGTGGAAGTGGAACATGGATTAACCCCTGAAAACCTTTCAAACCTTTTTTTTGTTTTCTAAAAATGGTAAAGTTAAATGTATATATAAATATATGCATAAATAATTTTATATTATTTTTATGCTTACATTTTCCGAAGTGCGAGCAATTGAACTCTTTATTAAATATTAATGAACCCTCTCGATACATACAAAATAAACAAGAAACGTTATTAACAGAGTATGCAGGTATCGGTATGGCAAAGTAACAATTGAATTTGTTTTGCTGTCGCAAAATGTTGAAGCTTTCGCGAAATTGTAAGGGCAAGACATTTAATCTTACCGCTTGTCAATGATCGTGAAATGTTATTATAAAAAACATTCATCACGTCACGTACACGTATAACCCATCTGATAAGGAAGTTCATTGATGCCAAGCAAAAATAATTGGAAATTTATAATCATTTATGCATTAAAATAAGGTACCATATTAAACTGTAAACAGCCATCGACTTCTAAATACCCTATGTTAAGGCTCGTGAAGTTGCCTAATACAGCGTCGCATTAGTCGAAAAGTCTCTCGATTATTGGATTCAAGAATCTAGGATTGTAAGATCAAAGCTATGCTTTTAAAACTTTTCCATTAAAACGAAGTTTTAAAATAAAATAATTCTATATACTTTGTGTACAGAGTATACAAATATAAGCATACGAGAGCGTAAGAATATTGTCGAAACGCCGAAGATTTAATACCCTTGAAGACATTTCCCTTTTGGGAACTGTGTAGCTCTTAAATGCTAAGTTCAGTTGATATCTTGAAAAACACAATATTTGGCTAAACAAAGCGCATTGTTCGACCGATTCTTCCTATAGTTCTATGTTATAAAGCTGTGCGATATTAAAAAGATTGGGCTTACATGTAAAAAAAAAAAGTTGTTCTTACAAGGACTTATATTTTAACAGCTATATGATACAGTGGTCCGATATTAATAGGATTTAGCATATATATGAGGAGAAAGTGAAACGAATAAATGACAAGTTCGGTTCAGATATAGCGATATAAAATACTCTACTATATCAAAAGGAAATATTTTTAGATTTCTAAACAGAGTAAATCATATATGGTGATCAAATCCTTAAACTAAAATGTGAAGTATGTATATCAATATATAAATATCCAAAATTTAATCACGCTACAAACTCGTGTATTTACATAACTAATATAAAATATAAAGCATTTAATTAAATTAATATTTTTGGAATTGTAACATTTAATTATTATATAACTAACAATGACAACTTGAATATATGAAGGGCATAAAATTGATAAACGTTGAATAAAAATCTACATATAAGAGAAACATATAAGCAAATAATTACCAAACACATGCTTTGATTAGAATACAAATTCATTTATGTTTAGGTCGTAGAATGATATTTGAGTTATTCCCTTGTTGTATATAACATAAAACCTCCTAATATTGAATTATTTATAATATGCTAAGCTAATATTCGCATGCCGCTGAATTAAATAATAATCTTACAATTATAAAACTATTAGCAAGTATCTGTTAAACTAAATATTGCTAAAATCACAAAGATTTCCAGGGGAAAGCGTCATGGTCACAGTATAATTGATTCGGATGCTACAAATCACTTTTATAAATACATATAACATATATATTTAGTAAGTAATCAGCCGAATTCAAAGCCGAGAACATCATCCATGCCATAGTCAAACAGACGAAAGTCCTCCTCATAGATTTCGTACAGATGCCGTATGGCGCCAATGGGCAGTGGATCAAAGTAATTGCGCAGATTGGCGCGCGTGCTGGACGGCTTGTGGCCAGTGGGGAATGTCAGGTTCTTGGCACCCGCCAGATACAGCGCCAAGGCGGAGTCATCCAGTAAGGTGTCGTATTTGCCTGCAAGGGAAATATGATTGTTTAGAAAATGTGTCATCTGAGTGTTCCATCATGTGACTTACCCACAACGTTGTACTTCATGACACAGGGATTGCACAGCTTGGCAATGACCTCCCAGTGTTCGTTGTAGTCCGTTTGGTTGGTGCGACTTAGCTCCGGCGTCAGCAAGTACTGTACGAACTCGCCGAACTGAACATCGTTGCCCTGATTTAGGGACTCGTTGCTAGCACCGGGGCGCAGCTCCCGCACAATTTGTCGACCCACACGGGACTGAAAGTACCGTGCGCTGGGCGAACCACCCTCCAGCTTATTGCGATACGCGGAGAGCAGCCGCTCAAATGGATGCCGCACCAGAATAAAGCGTGTGTATTCTTCGCTGAGCACCTGGGCGCGCTCCTCCTCGCTCAGATCGTAGAACTTGGTGAACATGCCCACCGAATGCGCCAGCGAGCCAGGTATCTGCAGCGGATCCGTGCCATTCTGCCACTTGCCCGTCAACAGCATCAGCACCCGTTTCCAGTTGGTGCATGCCACCTACACGAGCGATAGGGGGAATCGGGGAAATAAAACATTTTGTTTAGTTTAAGTTCTGTTGCAATTTTAGCTAAATAAACAATAATACGAATGAAATGTATTAAAATGTATTTTCTGGTTTTCCTTAGATTTATGTTTACCGCTGAACAAGAAGAACATTAAAATTAAAATGTTGCCTGTCAGTGATTCAGAATTTGGGGTCTATCTATTTTAAAGGAATTCTTTTGAAATCAAATTAACGATAAGCTCGTCGAGCACTACCACGGATTCCATATCTCAACATAACAGGTGGGTATTTTTTGTTATCGATATAATTATGTCAGGGCTTGAGGAGATATTTCCAGTAATGAATATATATATAATGATGTAAAAGATAGGTGGAAGCTATCTCTATAAGATGGCGGGCAAAGGATATGTTCGAAAAAAAAAATATATATATATATATATATATATATATATATATATATATAAATCTGGATTGCATCATAATTATAGACAGGGCAATATTCAGCAAAGTAACAATTCGAAAACCTGTTTTATTTTTGCTTAGCTTCCGCTCCGTCAACTTATTTATATATGCATGCAATTTGTCATAAACATAAAGCCGGCAACAAGATATATAATGTACAGGTAGATATGATTACAAAATACTTTTTTAATTGGAATTTGAGCCGACTGTGCGAAATGAGTTTAACTTAAATTATAGAAAGTAAATAATGAGCAAGCAGAGGGAAATGTGCAAAGGCTAGATGATATATTTTATTATGATGAAAATAAAAATATAATTGCACTCAATGCGATCTACTCTTGACTCAGATGCTCAGCTAAAACACAATTTCTCTTGACTGCCAATGCTAATGAATTGCAATTTACGGCAAGATTTATGTTTAGAAAAAAATGCGGTTTAATTGCTGCATGCGAGTATTTCAAAGCACGCGGAGAGGCAGCCACTTAGCGAATCAACTATAACTAAACAGCCACAATTACAGCAACAACAAATCAACTAGCCATATAAACATTTCGCTTAGGCAGGGCAGTCCGACCGACCGACAATGTCGAGTGTAATTAAACGCTACAAAAACATTTCAAATCACAAAAACAAACAATTTTCGTATACACAACACACAGGAAAAACTACGGTCCGAGTGCTGCTGCTGCTGCCACAGTGGTGCGCAGCCTGCCACGGGCCATCAGGCTACACTTGAGCGATGTCAAGTTGTCAGATTAAAGATAAATATCCACCTAAACAAATATATTGAAACGCTGCAGAAAAAAACATAGCTGCGTAAATTAAACATTACGGTTCGAACCAGGCAGTTCTTGCCTGGAAATGTTCGGTTCAGCTATTCTTATTCAAATAACTTGGTTTAGAGTTTGGTTTATGGTGAAAATATATTGGGAATCCGGACTTGTGCCTGTTCTTTCAAATCTAGAAGATTTAGAAGCCTTGATTAAAACCAACATCCTGCCTTAAGGTTCGGCTCGTAAGCTGAACTTTATACTTCTGTTAACCAAGATTTGGGTTCGAACCGGTCGCAATCTATTATATATTAAATTTGTTATATTTACATATTAAGAGCTAACAACTTTTTGTTGGAGCTTGTCAAAAGCTTAAAAAATATGATCTTAAGCCAAATAATATTATTGGCAATCGAAGCTTTGGTTCAGGTTTTGGTTCGGCTGTTCTTTATGCAACTAATCGTGTTTAAGTTTTGGTTTCTGGCTTTTAGTAAGCTCAAATCCGGCTGCTACGTTTGTGTTTATCAATAGACCGCGATCCACTGTGCATGCCACAGGTAACAACGAATCGCGGCAAAGGTTCAGGTTCAGCGTTTTTCGAACACAATGGCGCACACGTTAAAATTATTTGCAATACGCAAGCGATCATAAAATAAAATTTTACACAATTTCTTTGGGATATAAGAGGCACATTAAGCACTACACGCGATGGTCGCATAAAAACGCTCAGCTCTTCACTGACAGAGGTGTGGACAGTGGGGTTAATAGCACACGTAAACGACTTCGAGGAACGCGGTCAAGCAAAAGCGCGCTAAGATTTACCCAAAGGAATGCTCCCCTCAACGCAAGCTGAGATCTCTTCACTACGCCCCTGTCCAGTAGTAACTGATAAAAGCAAAAAGAAATGATCGCGAGCATGTCATACAACACGATACGCCCACTCCGGCAATCGATTCGTACCGCGATTATCAATGCGACAGGTGAACGCGGTGGTCTTTCAAATATCGCTTCCACATTTTAACCATATACTGTTACCAACCTCATAGCGTAGTACTCATTAATTAGCTAATTAAAATACGATCTGTGATAATGAGACCTATTCTTAGCTATTTGGTTTGGTGCTATATGGACTTTAAGCCTTGTCGGGGGCATTATAATGTGTAACGCATTGAAGAAGATGTCGGCTATCCCATAAAGTTTATATTCCTGATCATGCCAGTCCGCCTTTATGTTACAGGCAGTACATATGTATGTCGGAACGCGCCGAATCAAATTACTTTATCGTATAGTCAAAAAGAAATTCTTTGAATAAAAAATTATCTTGAGCACACGATGAGCAATATCGTATCAATATCGGACTACTATAAAGCTCTGTACGAAGAATGAATCAAAAAATGAGTATGGAATATTTGTCTTCTTTTCAAGCTACCACGAGCTGTAGTATTTACCTAAATTATCTGCTAAGCTGTACAGAATCTAACTAATATATTATATGACTCCTATAGGAACAATCGATCGGAAGGTAAGAGTATTTTATCATCGGCATGTCGAAGGTATATTTATCGTGTTTATCACTAGTTTTAAGTCAAACTAATTTTGAGTCCCTACGCTTACCTCCTCTGAAGTAGCATAAAATTGTTTTTAAAGCGATCTAACATTATTTCCTACTGGATAAGTTCCCTCTTTGCAACCTTTCAAGATGTTCTTCTATTTGTAAAGCATATTTAAAGGTGCATATCATAAGTTCGGTTGTTATTATTAGCAGAACGACACAAGAATGCCAGAAACTCAATTTGAACAATTGTAACATAAAGAAGTTTTTCGTTTACATACATACAGCCCATACAGCCCTACAAAATGTAGAGTAAACAAGGTGTCGAACTCACAAAGTGGCGCCACAACCAAGAGGCATACGTCATGGCCCATTGGCATTACTCAACAGCCGCAATCTGAGCACCCCACTTCCCTCCAGCACAACCAAAAAAAAAAGAGCTCATTATGTTGGGCGAGGGTTCAAAGTGCGTCGGACATATGAAACACAACGCTATTTATATGCCGCACCTTCAACAGGTGAGCAATTCAGTTCTGTTGGCTGGTTAATCTAATCAAATAGTTCGTCTAATACTATATCATAAGTCGGTATTCGATAGCAGCGGCAAGTGAAGCAAATGGTTTTTTGTTTTTGCGTTTTTTTGAGAATTCCAAATTCTGCCAATTTCCTTCAATTGAATTAGCTTAGTTAAGGTCTAGATTCTAATCGAGTGGGTTATTTAAATCGAAATTTAATTAATAAAGGCAAAAACTTTGATATTCCCCAATGGACGTCATTAAATCGGACCATTAAATTCGCGCAGATAGGCAAGCAAATTGTGAAAAAGTGTATCTCAATTAGAATATTTGCTGCCAACGTGCCTCGCTTATCGATCAGACGGGCAGACAGTCGCGAAGACAAGCACTTCGGCATTCGATCTGACACACTCAGAGACAGCTCTCGTGTTTTTTTGAACCCATGCAAATTGCTCGGCAATTCTACAACAAATTACAAAACACTGATTATAATAACTTATAATTGTCAGACGCTCCACTAAAACGCAGTTTGCAAATATGGAGAATATAAGGTGAACTCGACCTCAGATATACTCTGTAAACTGTTAAGGGTAAGCTATGTGGGGGATTAAATTGATTCGGGTTTTTTGAATTCTGAGTATCTCAGTTTAAGTATGTCCTCTGATTAATTGATTAAAAATTTATAAGGATCTCCAAAGTACTCTAAAGTAAACTCTAAATACAATGGATCATATATTTTTCATTTTCGTGAATTTAATTTAATAAAATTTGAATCCTCAAATGAAACAATTTTGCAGAAATTAAAATCTGAGCACAATTTGAGCTGCATCTGAAAGCGCAGCAGACACTGCATTCGTATATTATGAAAACGAAATGCAAGTGCGGATTATACCCAGTCGAAAGTTAATTTACAAGGTATATAAATGCATTTATGGCTATATAATTTATAATTGCACAGAGGTTTATAGAAGGTTATGTGGTTATCTACGACAGTACTATGGAAATTGGCCTCAATAACAGACATGGCGTCGAATTGCCAAGCAAATCAAAGATTGACATAGTCTCTTGATAAGCCTACCAAGTGGTGCGGGATTAAGACTAGCACTCAGCTTGTACTACTTGTGGTCAGTCTTGTTGTCTGGTTAAACTCGTCTGGTGAAAGCAACACAATTACACAAAATCGATTCAACAATTATCATGCCACATGTGGCAAGAATAAACAACAGCCCAACAATGTTGGGGGCCGGTCTGAGCTGTTGTGGTTGCTGTGGCGCTGCCTCTGGGGGGAGCATCAAATGTCAGCAGGCCAGTAAAAGAGAAAACGTGGAACAAAAAATAAAACAAGTTTATTTCATGTACAGATGAGAGGCATTTGACAAAGGGTCGCAGCACGCTGGACGGCCGCAAGCGGAAGGGAGCTAAACCACACATGGCGAAACGCGCAGTCAGAATAGAACAAATATAAAAAGTGTGTTCTAGTTGGCAATGCTCGACCAAGAGATACCCTGTACCCAGGCCGTCAATTTGCGCTACATAAGTTCAGGAAAACATAGATCCACAGACAAACACAAAGGCGCACGCGTCTTCCCGTATTCCTGGCTGTGCATTTTGGGGATATGGAGTCATGCAAAAATCTACATATCCTTTTTGTTTTTGCTCTTGTAATCTCCTAGATATGCCTAAGATATCTTGTTTCACAATCGATTTTATGTAATTTTTTTGTCTATTATTCTGTCCAACTCTTATAGTTTCCGATATTCAAGCTCGTACAGACGCACATACGGTCATGTCCTGATCTGCGCTGGCACTTTTTAAGATCAAAGTATTTTCTGTCTGATAAAATTGCACTAAACTATTATACCCCTTTTATGCAGCTTCAATTGACACAGGGTATAAAAATAAAATTCTGAAAATTTCGGTTTCAGTCAGAAAAGTTTTGTGTTCAAAGCTGACGCAGCGAATTAATTGAATAGGTTGAATATGTATATGGAGAGGTGTGGTACCTTGGGCACATAGCAGTAGAGCAGCTTGTGTTCCTTATCCACAATCATGTGATCCATTTGCAGCTCGGTAAGATCATCCACAGTTTGCCTGTTGGTATCCAGTAGCTCACACTGTCGCTGCATGAACTCCTGACGCTGTATGTTGATCGTTTGAGTGAGTTCCAGGCTATGTTTGGTAATCTTGACATTGTTGTTGTTGCCATCCTCAAAAGCGGCAGCTGCCAACAGCCGCACAAAATTGTAAAGCAGCAGAATGCCAAAAATTTGTACATTTTGATTCATTTTGGTCTCGTAAAGCTCTGGTTTTGGGCAAGCTTATAGTTCAGGCTGTTGTTCATTTGGCAACTTTAAAAACTTCCTTTTTATTTCTTTTTAGCTCTGCCGCCGGCGACCGAAATACTTGACGCGATGCACAAACTTCAAGTTAGCCCCGTTCTCAATGCCCAGCGCCGTTAGAGTCGCGCGTCCGTTGTCAACGTTGTCATTGATCGGCTGATTGGTGTCCACGTTGAACAGTGCAAAGCAGCGCCATAGAAACCGCCAAGAGACAAGCGCGCGATGTTGGTGCCCGTTGCGCAGCGCCGAGTTAACTAATTCGCCACTGGAGCGCGGCATGGCTTCAGCTCCAGCAGATCCCACAACCTGTTGTCGGTCACTATCTTCGGCTCGGCCAGCGGAGTCTTCGGGTGCCCCACGAAGTTGTTCGCGCTGTCTTCGTTTCAGTTGAGCGCACGAGATTGTGGCGATCGCTTTTTTCAGTTGGGCAATCGTCGGAGAGCGCTGATGGAGCTGAAATATCAATGAAAATGCAGAGTGTGAGAAATAGAGAATGTGAGAATTTTAGAGTTGTGGATTAAGAGTACAGCAAATTTAAGAGATGGTTAAGCATAAGTAAACACTGATATATTTACATATAATATGGCTATATTAAAGGAATAAGAATACGGTAATAATTAAGCATTTTTTCTTCATGAAATAATTCTCCTGTTTAGGACTCTCCTTTGCTATATTCCCTCGTAGCTGTCGTCGGCATGAACCCTACCTTTATTTGAATAATTTAGAAGTCTTCAACAATTGTGTCGCGAAAAAAGATACCCGTTGAAACGGGAATTCATTTTGGAACACTCATATATCTGTAATAGGAACTACCAACTGAAAAAATGCAAATAAGCTTTAAGCATTAAATATATAAAAATATGAAAAAATGCATTAATGTCGGAGTGAAATTTTTAGGAACTTCATTTCGGATAACTTAATAAATTTATATGTTATAGCGATGGTAGAGACCGAAGGAATACCACAATATAAAAGAATTCGTATTCAAATTATCAAATAAATTCAAATTCTGTAGACCACATGAAGCTGCAAGAATTTCTCTTTCATCTCCTTTTAATTCTTATTTGCATGAAAATGAAATAGTGTTTACATTGACAGCGGAAATTTCACTAGCGTCTACAAAAGAACCTTGCGAATTGGACATTAATCAAATTGATGGATCGAAAACGGCTACATATATGTATATGTATGTATGTATATGCATATTCAATTGAATGGCAATCGGGTGCAAACAGCTGCGCGCAAGGTAGCTGGGAGTTGTGGGGTCAATTGAGAGCTTCCGATTCTGAACAGCCGACCAGTGTTGCCAACTGCCGCTTCAACGTAACGGAATCCATTTAAAAACAGCTTCGTGAATGTCAAATACTATTATTTTTTAAATAATAAAATTAAAACTGTGCGGGTGACGTTCTGCGAAAATACCTAAATTTAGCTAGAAAATAGTTGCATTACCTCAATGTCGAGCGTGCTAAGTCCGTCGCGTTGCACGTGGATCGATGTCGCACGGCCCTCTGCTTTGGCAATCTGTAATTATGAAATATACATAGAACAGTTAACGGTAACATCAGCTGCCATAACATTTGTTCTGGCTATCAATTAGCAGCTCCACCGGAGTAGGTCACCCAACAATAATTTGTGACGAAAACGAGGCAGCGTGCTAATTGAGTTGCCGATCGGAGAGTAAGGTGGCGCTAGTTGCGCGAATATTGTGACGTCACGGGATCACAATTTGTGCTCTGAGATTGCTGCTTGCTAAGCACCACCTTAATGTTCGTTTCTCTTGCTGTTCACTTACCTGGCCTAAAAGTTCAACTGCTGTGGGATCGTGGGGCACATCTGCCAGTTCTTCGAACTCGGACAAAATCTGCCGTAATTCCTGGGAGCTTGCAGCCAACATTGCATTATGCTCGGCTCGCTCAAAATCGTTTCCTAAGCGGTCTAAAATTGCTCTAGATTTGGCGAGTTGCTTGCGTTTTGGTTGTCGCTGTTGCACGCCCACCAAGTTGCGCGCCTCTCTAATTGCTTTCCTCTGCAAATTAATGGGCATTCTCTTCAACCTCCTGCGATTAACCGCAATTAGACGTCGTTCTCGTAATAACTCCATTTTACTGGTTAATTCAGATCACAGCAAAGCAAAAGCTGCACTAATTTAAACTCTTTCTATATAATCTAAATAATAGCATATATTAGAAAGAACACTACACAAACCAAAACACTTCAATTAACATTAAAATTTCAATAGCGTCTGGTCATTCGCAGGTTGCGTGCACAAGCAAACAGCTGTTCGGAATCTGAGTGTGACCAAACAACAAACCATTTTATTCACCACTATCTCAATTTGCTCGCAAGCACTCAATTCCGCGTAACTTTGCTCAAATTTGCGTTTCAAAAAGGTTAAGTCAATTGAATTCGAACAAAAATTAAAAATGTAATAATTATATGTTCAAATTGATAAAGTGTGTAATATTCTCTGATTTCATAAACTTCAGAATTCACAAAAAAATTAAAGGAACACATTTCTACGTAAACCGCACACACATAATCTAGCTCGAGCTTAAACATCTGTTTTCGGTGTCGTCAAAAAGCAACCCAAGTAGGACTATTCACTCAGAGAACTATCTGAAATGCCATGTACTTATAATATTTTATTATATTGTCTGTATATGTAGCCGACATTTAGGCCTTTTCAAAATTCAAAAAAAAAAAAATAAACTATAGCATTTTTATTTATTGATATCATGTCGAAAGGAAAAGGACCTCTCTCATTACTCTACAACGGTATTATCAATGCCGTTGATAAAGTGGTACCTCAAGGCGCGCGCCCATTTTGGGAATCACCGGCAGGTGCGTGCACTCATTGCTTACAAATAGTTAATTTCGTATTTAAAATCTTTATCATTTAGGTCCAAAAACTGTGTTCTTCTGGGCACCTATGGGCAAGTGGGTAAGTTAGACGATGATTGATCGATTCGTTTAATAAAGAGAAGTGTATATGTGGTATGTTTTTTGATTAAGGGTCTAGTGCTTGCTGGAATTGGAGATCTTGTAAAACGACCGCCTCAAAATGTGTCCCTCAATCAGTCGGGCGTGCTCGCGCTCACCGGACTAATTTGGTCCCGCTATTCCGTTGTCATTATACCCAAAAACTACAGTCTGCTGTCAGTCAATGTAGTTGTACTTTTAACACAGGGCTTTTTAATTGCCAAACATCTGAAATGGCGAAGTGAAAATGCAAAAAATGTTGTATTCTACCATCCACACAATTTTTTATCATTTAGTGACGAATGGTGGTAGCCATGGAAGATTAGTGCCTTCTTAATTAATACGACCACAAGTGAAAATAAAATTATATTTATATTTATATTTATATTTGCCTTTTGCTTTGAAGTTTTCTCACATTCACCTAGTAGTTACAAAGTCTATCAATATTCAAGCTTATCACGTCTGCCATGAACTATGAAATTCATTCAACACAAATATAATCAGTAGGACAGAGTCCACAAAACTCGGAGAGGGTGCACATAATTTTCCAAATTCAAAAAAAGTACCTTGCTATTGACAGCATGTCGAAAGGAACAGGACCTCTTTCTAAATTATACAACCTGATAATCCATTCTGTTGATAACGTTGTGCCCCAAGCTGCAAGGCCCCTATGGGAATCTCCGGCAGGTGCGAATGGCCAAGAGTTTCGCCATAGAGCCACTAATTCTAAGCCTTTACCATTTAGGTCCGAAAACAGTTTTCTTCTGGGCGCCTTTCGGTAAATGGGTGAGTTTGATTAACTATACGCAATGCCTTTCAATTTAGATAAGCCAATTCCGTCTCAAGCTCCTCGTTCTTGCTGGAATCGGAGATATCCTGCAGCGACCTCCTGAGAATGTATCCCTCAACCAGTCGAGCGTGTTGGCAGCAACCGGCTTGGTCTGGTCTCGATACTCCGTGGTCATCATTCCCAAAAACTACAGTCTGTTCTCAGTGAACTTAGTGGTATTTTTAACTCAGGTCTTTTTAATCAGCAAGCATCTACAATGGCGTTACGGCAATTCGAAATACACGGCGTAGCATTAAACACATTTTCCCATTTCTCAATTGCAGTAAAGATGATCTCAGGATAAATCTATTTTCCTTTTGTTTTTTTGCGTGCCGCTCGGAAGCTTTACAACTTTTTATTCTTTTTCTTATGCATTTTGCAATCATCTTGGTTCAAACTCTTAAGTAATAATATATCTGCATATATCGTATTCATAAGTAAGGTATTACACGCCCACTTCAGTTGTTGTTTGTGGGCGTAGGCTTTGGGCATGTGACTTACAATAGTTTGAAATTAAAACTTAAACTGAACTAAAATCGAGAAAATTCGCTTATAGTATATACAAAAATGGGTTATCGGCTTGGGTGTTGGCATCGCTGAGTTCCGGTTCTGGTTGGGCCAACGGCGTTGCGCACAAGCCTCGCTCTGATTGGTCGTCCTGGCGTCTTGCGTCCTGCAAAGGGGTGGGGAGGCCAATGCGCTGCCTGCAAAGGAGGCATCGTTCGTGCAATTGTCTTGCCGCCAACTCGCTCGAGCCGGGCTGAAACGAGCACCGCACTGCAGTTGGCAAACAGCCTGTGCAAGTCACGAAGCACACACACACACACAGACACACACACACATGGACGCACACAACTGCAAATAGTTTTTGCTGTGCAAGCAGGCGTATGCGTGATTTATTATCAACGGTTTTTCCCATGCGCGTGTGAGCGCAGCAATCAAATTCTATTTGCTTGTTTGTGTGTGTGTGGCCTTGTATATGTGTGTAGTTGTGTGTCTGCGTGTGTGTGCGTGTGTGTGCTTTGAACGTTTGCCAAGTGCATTACGCTGCCTGCTGCCGACATGAACTTTTAGCCGCTGCGCTGCCATTGGTTGGTCAGGCCTAGGACCAGCTGCAGCGGCCGTGGCTGCCAATTGGCCAACGAGGCTCCTTTAACGCATCGCTGCAAAAAGAGAAAGGGAAAGAGAAATCGTGAATATGAGTGAGTAAGAAGGAGGAGGATAAACATGCTTGTAGTCACACTTTGGCTCCACGAGAGAAAAATAAGTAAACAGAAAGATGATATAGGAATTTCAGAAGCTATTATTATATAAAGAGAACTTTCTAGAAACAATAACATCCTCTTCGAGCGAGTGTGAGTGCAATATGGGATGTGCATAAACAATTTTTTCTAATAGGATAAAAATAAAAAAAAGAAAATAAATGTATGCATTTAATAGGAGTTTTTTATAAGTAAGAGTCAATATATTTTCCGCTTGCAATCGAAATTTTCTAGATTCTGTTAATTTTGCATGTACACACAAGAAGCTATATCACAAATAATAGTTATTGGTTCAATCTTGAGATAGTGTCTATAATGAAAATAAGTACTAATAAGATGTAGTTAGCCGCTGCAACCTAGTTCACTTTTCTTTGGACATAAATTGGGGCAAAATTACCTAAAATCCTAGACAATTTTTGTCGGGGTTCATGTTTTCTACCTTTGGTTCATCAAATGAATATTTCTTGATACATCATCGAATTCTAAAACGTTAATATTGTGTGCTCATTTTCAACATGTTCCTTTGCTAGTGTTATTTGTACTTTTTTTCAAATTTGGTTATGTATATATAACACACATGGGGCCTAATTATTGCCTTGCTGTAAACTCAGAATTAGGAATTATCGCGCACCGAAAATGTAAGAACAAGGCAGCTTATAATTTAAATTGATATGTAAGTACGATTTGGAGACGTAAGGGAACGTATAGATATATGCTTAGGATTCATTTAATTTTGTAAGTCTTTCAGATTGTAACACTTGGAGGGACACACCCTTCCTAAGAGATATAGCTGCAAAAAATACGTCATGGCTTTTGGACTTCTCAGCCCTCATCTGGCTTGGTAAGGGAAAGAGAATAGGGGGAGGGGAGGGGGTTCTCTTAGGCCACAACGCAACGATGGGAATGGGCGCTTGCCAAGATGGTAGGTTGCCAAAATCTCGAGAGATTTTCTCACGCTCGCTTCCAAAGAATCTCAGTGGCAATGAACTTTTCTCGCTCTCAAGTTCTGTTGTTGCGTAATGCTGCTGCGTGCTGAGGAATCTTGGCAGCCGTCCTGGGATTTCCCATGCACACACACACACACACACAAATGTAGCCTCACACGCACACTAACTGCTTCTACACTGTAATTAAAGCGCCACCTGCCGCGTTGGCGCGTAAACAAATTTGGACTGCATAATTTATGATCATGGAGTTTTGCCAATAAGTTTCTGGATGAGTAGACAAACTGTCTGCCAAGGAAAATTCTGGGCCGTCGATCTTGCCCCCACCCCCCTCTCTCTTCAACTTGCTGCTGCTCAGCTCGGTTAGTTAACTGAGGTCAGGGCTGCTGACGCCATTGGCCCCGGAACTGTGCTATTGAACAGCTGCCAATTGTGACCACCAGATATTTATCCATTCCAGCATCTACCATCTTTGCACAGAGCGCACGTGTTAATTATGTCTTGATTTATTGACTCTCCAAACAACAAGGGCAACAATTGCCCCTAATTGCCAATTGAACAGCTGCTCAGTTGTTCGCCACTTAATTTACGACTTTAGTCAGGTTTCTAATAGATTATTATTGAGTATAGTGGGTAACTAAAATCTAAGAGATTGCATCTCTTCTGTGTGTGAGTCAAAGTGCTTATCTAAAAATAACAGCGTGTCAAACATGACAGGAGTAGTTTTCTGGGCGGTCTGTGGCAGGCGTTATGCAACACATGCAACACACAAAGGCAAAGTGTTTACTCGACAATAGGTGTGAACATTTGCTGTTTGCATGTGTGTATATTTGAAAATAGCTTCAACTCATGTCATCCAATAGAATGTTTAGATGCTAAGCCAAATTACATTTTTGAACAATTTTTTGTTGTTATAAAAGTGCACATAGTAAATGGTACTCATTAGCGCTGAGCTTTTACCTTTTACAATGCGCCAAAAGCTTTAATGTGCTTTCAAAATTGTTTAGCTTAATCAAGTTTTTCATCTTCCCTAAATACTTTGCAATCCATAAAGATTTATAAAGATAAGTAAATATTTATACTTAGGATTCAAATTGTGGCAATCACTTTGGCATTCAGGGTCCATTGCTAGAACATTTAGACAGGTTAATTGTTGTCAGTTAATGCATTGAAACAAGCTTTCATGTGCTTCTAACTTGTTTGCTGTTATTCGATTTAGCTTGCAAAAGTTTCCCCTAAAAATTTTAAGAGGTGGTTACTTTTTCAAACAAGTTTCGTATAAGCAAATAAACATTATTACATTACAGATCTATATTAAGTTAATAAATGTGCTTTTAGGTTGTAGTATTTTAGTATTTTTCGGAAAAAATGTATATGTTTTTAATTAGTATTCAAATTGGGCGAGACCATAGACTCATAGTCTCTTGGTTTTAAGGCAGCTTTATTTTGTTCAGTTAATATTTTTGAAAATGTGCTTGGAACTTTCATGTGCTTTCAATATTGCTAACTATTATCTTTGAGTAATAAATAGATATCGCCGGTTTACTGGCATCAAATATTTTGAAAAAGAGCTTTTTGATCCAAATGCCGTCTCTGTCTATTTATTACTTAATGGATTATTGTCAATCTAATAATTTTAAGCAAATTGATTCTTATCCCATGAAGATTCTTAGTGATTTTAATTGAATGAGTTATTCAATATTATACTAGATTAAGTTGAGTAAATGTGGTTTCAAGTTGGCTTCCAACAAAATGTAAGCATAAAAGTATATTTAATCTGAAACATTTTAAATTGTTTTCATTTCATCCAAAGTCAAATTTACCATATATCATGTTTTATTGCTTGAATTACCTTGTATAATTTAAAAAAGGATCTTTAAGATAAAGCTTCTACAAAAGAATTGAAAAATATTTAATTTTTGCAATATTAATAAAGACCCAAAAATGCGGCCATAAGAGTGCAGACCATTTAATATGCCTTTGTCTAACATATTTTATATTGTTAATAAAAACCAGGCAATATTATTCAATGAATAATTCTACCCATTTCGCATACTCGCTGTGTATATGTACAAATTGTATATACCATGCTTGGGATCTGTGCTATATAGAATGTTTCACGGACGACGCAAAAAGTACCAAAAGCTTTGACGTTTTAAACAAATTTCGATTTTGTATATTGTTTTATTCTAGTTTTCGTCGCTGTTTGTGAATCGGGCAAATTTGCTTTTATTTATTTTGCTCCGCAGCTAAAAGCGGATTTTTGGTTTCCCCAATTTTCTTGGGGCTTTTTGTTTTTGGGTTGATTTTCGATTTTTCTCGCTTGTTTGTAGATTTTTCATTTACCTTGCTATTTTCGGACACACTTGACGGGAGCGAAGATCGACAAGCGAAAGGCACAGACCAAAAATTGCGCAGAACTGTCGCCAGAAGGCCCTTATATACCACATAAGCAGCACATGCCCGCATATACCCAATACATCATCTATATATAAATAGTATTCGGACTGCTCCTGATGTTATATACTGTCCGCCGATCTGCGAGGCGAGGCAAGGCGAGGCGAGGCGATGACGCGCAATTGACGCGGGCAAAGACGCGTTGAAAACGCGCGACTATCGTCGCTGTCGCGTCTATTTTCGTATATCACATAGAAAAACAGACACAGATACAGATGCATACACGGAGATACATATAGAGATATATAGATACGGCTACGGCTGTTTGTGTATTTCGCCTAATCTATTTCAGTGCTTCATCATTTTGTTAGTTGTTCGGTTTTTGCATTTTTCTTTTTTTTTTTGTCATTATTTGGTTTTTCATCGAAAATGTATTTTGTCTTTGGGATTTGTCTGTTCTGTCTATAGGGCGGCGGCACAAATTGTAATTAGTGCTAGTTTTTCTAGTTTTAATTAGAATATTTCTTATTTTGCACGTATACCTTGAAGATGCCAATGTGATGCAGTAAGACAGAAGCTGTCACTTTAAAATACGAGAGTTGTTCATTAAACAGATACGAGCATAACATATATACACACATGTGTGTACATATGTATCTTAATTACGAGCATATATATACACACGTGTGTACATATGTATCTTAGCGTATTAATTGTCGTTATTATGGTCTTAAAAATCTTGTGTGAAATAACTAAAAAGAAATAACAATCACATAAACAATTTAAAAACTAAAACAACGGCTATATTCAGCAGGCCGAAGATTAAATACCCTTGTCGACATATAGCTCTTAAATGCTTTTATATAAAATATTAACTTTTAACCGAATGTTCCTATAGGGGCCATAAGATATTTATAAATTCTATATTACTTTAAAGCTATACTTAAAAATCACAGTAAATCTCTTTAGATTTAAGTTTGACCAAGATAGCTTGAAGAATGAAAACGTTTTACGTTCAAGCACTTAAACTTAAACTTCCACCGATCATTCCCATGTTAGCTTTATGATATAGTTGCCCGATTCTTCTGGTTTTGATAATTGCCCTGTTTGCAACGGAAAGACAGATCAGCTTAAGATTGATCTAAAACTCAGACAGACGGACGGGCCTAGAGACGGATATATCAGCGGATCGTTTGATGGTCGGAGATGTTGACGTTGGGGTCGGAGATGTCTCATTTTATGTGACAAAATCTAATTACTTTCGTCAAGGGTAAAAAAACTGAATGTGTGAGGTATGGATTAATGAGAAGATTGCTTAAGAAATTTCGAGACATAGGAACTAATCAAAAAGGAATATTAAAACTCAGAAATCGACTTCGTAATGTATAATTTATCTATTATTTTCCTTAAAGTTCGACATGGTAAGATAATTATTTATATAAAATAGCCTAATTTAACTATTAATTTCCTTAAAGTTCAACCAGGCTTAGTAAAGATTATTATTCACATAAAAAAGTACAACACAATGGCTAAGTCTGACCCGTTGGGATTGTTAATCAGGAATAAATTGTGAATGGCTGATAAAGTGATGAGAAATGTCAATTCAATAGAAACTGGCATAAAGCCAAGGAAAAACGTTTAAGTATTATTTATAAATAATATAATTCCACAGAAAAACACAGTTTTTATTAAGAGGTTAACACACGGAATAATTCGTTCAAATGAAGAACAAACTTTCTATTACGTAAATAAAAATAAAATCTTTGTCAAATAATTTTTGCACACATTTTTGTACGAAAAGAAAACGATTTTAAGCGGCGAAAAACAAAAGCAACAGTTTATGTGATTTATGTGTGGCAAAAGCGAAAAATTTGTGTTTTTTGATAGCAGGTTCCATGGTGGCAGCTGCAGCCGCAGTGGACTCCGTCAGTGGGAAGCTCCAGTTAACTAAAGGGAAACTGTGCGGGACGGCAACTTTCGCGGACGACGACGCGTCAACAACTGAGCAACTGAATGTCAATCAAAACAAATAAACAAATGCGAACAACAATAACAACAACAACGAGAACAACTATCAAATAGAAAACTGAGCAAATTGGCAAACAGAACTTGAATATTAACTGCTGCCAAAACGGCGTGCGGCCAAAAACACAAAAAAAAAACAAAAATTGAAAATGAAAATGAAAATAGAAATTTGCCTGAATATTGGCCAATAAATTTTACAAGTCGTTGACGATGGCCAACGGATTCTCTTGGTCAAGGTCGAGCCAATCAAAGCGTCATTACACAAACATGTATGTGTGTGTGTGTAGAAAATACTTATAATCATAATCATGATAATTGGAAACCTGTTGCCAGAGCCAAGTGCTTTTGGCCAATAAACAATCAGGCGCAACAACAACTGATGACGTTGTCAACTGGGCAACTCGTCAAAAAAAAAAACTCAATGTTTGTTTGTATGCGTCAGCAATTAAAATCATAATGAGAGTGCCAAGTGGCGCCCACCGCCCATCAGTGGCCAGCGGCCAACTCGACACGAGCCTCTAGCATTCCACACACACACTCACACACACACACACATACACGCACACACACTCAGGATGCGTCGCTGCTGCCAAGTTGGCAGCCAGACGCAGTTGCGTCTATGTTTATGTTTTGTTGCTGTTGTTGTCTTCCAGTTGTTGGCAATGTGTGCCAATTTGGGAAGCAGGAAGTCGAATGTCTTGGAGCTGTACCAAGAAAATGCTGCAGCAGACTTGTAGGCGCTGCAAATTGCAGACAAGCGCTAGACGAATGCGACACCAGGGCGTATACGCAATGCGCCCCCAAGCAAAGGCGTTGGCAGCACCAAAATCTTCAAGCCTCATGCATAACAAATAAATAACCCGGCATCATTACAGAAATATACTGAAAATAATAATAAAAATAAACGAAAAGAAAAAAAACTACAGTCGGCTTCCTTTTTGGTCATCAAAGGATCGCCGCGCCGCACTAATAAGTTTTCAAGAAAATGAAAAATCGTTTGTGCATTTTTATAAGTGCAAAAATATGCAAATCGAGTAAATCATTATGACTGGACAATGGCAGCGACCGCGGCACAGACAAAGTTTTGTTTTGAAGCGGCGCATAAAAATTTTCGGTTGCCTCAGCTTCGGTTGCAGCAGGCCGACAGCTGGAGGCAGGTGGCAGGAGGCAGGAGACAGGAGGCAGGAGTCACAGGACCAAATAATAATTTGGCGATTTATTTGTTTGTTTGTTTTATTTGCCATGTCTACGCCATGGAAATTATGGCGACTGACTTTTGCAACCCAAAACATAATTTCGACAGACAATTCGAATGGCACTTGCTAGCTGGACGATGGGGCCAGGGTGCAGTGGCAATTGAATATTATTAAAAAGATATAAGAAACTTTAAGAACTGTCAAATTAGATCAGATTAATTAAACAAAATAATTGCTGAATTTATCAATTGATCTGTTAAAGCTTTACATGAAATGATTTGTGCTGACCTTATCAATTGATCTGTTATAGCTTTATCTAGTATTTAACTGTTTGCACCCCTGAAGCAAAAAGATATCTGGTTAGATTCGAGCATAAAAAAGTAGCATACATTTATTCTTCTTACACCACAAACTGCGCACTTTATAATGCAGCCTCTTCTTTTCTTGACCCCAAACAATGAACGGTGAGTGCATTTTTGATTATCCCGGGTGCTTATAGTCTGATCCTTATGATATTTTGAGGTTGTTAAGTTGGCGTGGGAGGTGTCTTAAGTTGAATATTCTGGATCTGCGTATACTCTACGAGACTACGTCCTCAATTTGGTGGCTCTAGCCATTATAAGCTGCCCGCTTTGCATCTGGAAACCTAATCTGAAAATGGATTTTAATCAATTGCGTGGCTCTACGACAAGCCAATTTGAAATTAACTAGAATAATATTAGAATAATATAGTAAAATGAGCTTTGGAGGCACATTAAAAGCTGTAACTGATCTCAATCGCTTGCTGACATCTATCCTGAACTTAGATCTCTGTCTGTCTGCTTCCATGTAAACCAGTTTTAAAGCTTCTGCATGAATCTTTGCATAAGTCCGTCCTTCTGTTACAGATAGTACATAATTCGGATGGATAGGGACATCATACAGCTGCTTGAGTAATGGTTAGTCGGAAATTAACTTCTCATTAGCATCGGACCTCTACATCATATTATTTTGACAACATTTTAATATCAAAACTCAACTAGAAGATATCTTCACTCCCCACATATCTACAAAACCGTCAGGTAAATGCCTTTAAGGGTATTTCATTTTAAGATAAAATCCGTTTTCTGTTTTTTTTTTTAGAAACAGCAAAGAGTCCACTGCAGAAATGTACATTGGACATCTGCACGAAGCAAACATAAAAAACTCTTTAGTTGTATTTGGATTGTCGTCCTCAGCCAAATCGTTTATTTCGCAACTATTTGTCACATCGCATGTTCTTTGAGTCACACAGGGAGATTTTTGGGGCGATTCAATTAGTTTTAATTGCTTGTCGTCGCGCGTTGCCTTCGATTTATTTAAAAATGCGCCCGGGCGCCATCAATAAAATCAATGCGGGCCATAAATCTTTGGGCCGTTCATTGAAACGTGCTCAAATTCAAACGGGCTATCGTTTTGGCCAGAATCTGTTTTTTGGCGTCAATGATAAGGACTGGCAAAAGGAAGTGTGAACTCTGGCTGGCCGGGGCTGACCAGGCGGACCATTGTTTGTTTGCCGAAGACTGCAGGGCAAGGAACATATGCAGGCAGTCAAGAGGAAAGGACACAATGCGCTCGCTGCCAATTTCCGGCCAAAGACAGAAAGACGGGGCCTGGGCCCAAGAATTATTTGCCAGGATGTCCGAAACATTGTTGGTGTCAACAAATTCCTTTTCAGCGAATGCCAACTGCAAAAAAATAAAACGTTCAACTATTGCCAAAAAGAGCAGGAAAAAGAGAAAATCTAAAATTAATGCGCAAGCATTAAGAAACGCGATGTCCTTTTCGCTGCGAGTCCTGTAGCTGGCCCTTTGCATACCGCGCGCACAATTACATTTTCTGTTAGTTTTGAGCAACTTTTGGTGCCAGCAGCTTCTTTCAGCTAATTTACTGAGTGCAGTCCGTTGTTGTTAATTGCTTTAATGGCTCGGAAATTTCAGCCACGAGTCTGAGCCAGCAATTCAATAATGATCGACTAGTAGGCATCCTGGTAAGGCGTTTTACTATAGCACGAATCATATATGGATATAAATTAAGCGTTTCATAAATAAAAAATATCTGGGTTTCATGCTTAAGCAAGAGAGAGTTTTCCGGCTTACGTGTTTTCTTCTAATTTTTTGTATATCTTTTCCGCCTGTTATCTGTGCGGGGAAGATTGAAAACTTTCCTTTCCACTCATGCGAGTGGATTTTTCGCAACGACTTTACAGAGATATTTGAAAATGGGTTTTAAGGAAATCTAATAAAAAGTTAAAAAGTGGAAGTCAACAGTTTTCCGTGGGTTTTCCGATCTCGACCTGACAGACAATATACCCGATTGAAACAAAAACTCCCAAAAAGATATATATTTTTTTACTCCCCATTTTCACCCAGTGTGAGAAGCATCTCCAACATATTATCAAAAACATCTTTAAAAATTGTATTTAAAATTAATTTTATGTTTGGTCTCCTTTTGACTTGTAGACCAGAGGTAGACCCTGCGTGCCGACTTTAAGTTTACAGGGTATACAAGACATGTACAAGTTTTTCTGTATGATATTAATTGAACGTGATTCGCAATTGCGCTCATAAATTTAAGTATTAAAATTTGAAAAACAAGCGCACGTTCTAGTATTTTAAAATTAATTGGTCAGCATTTGATATGCTCTTTAGATGTTTCCTTTGTTAAATGTTGACCATAAAATAATCACTTTCACATTAAGTGCACTATTCCTAAGGTTACATTTTCGGGGTTTGGGGCTCTTGTTCTGGTTCTGGGCCATATACCATATTTTTATGTCTCGGCAGCGACTGGCACACTGTGGCAGCTGTGCATTGAGCCAGAACCACATCGGATAAGTAAGTCTGAGCAAGGGTGAAATCTGTGAAACCCGAATAGGTAGAGTACGGGGGCCGGGTGTGTGCCTAACCATTTTTGCAGCGCCTATAAATCGTATGTCTTAGCCGTAAATGTAACGCCTACCCTGCTGGCCCTCATGCCACATGACGCATTTAACAAGTTGTCATTTTGTGCTGCATTTTGCTTATTTATGTGGCGCCAGGCTGTTGGTTTTTGGCTTTGAGAACTTGGCTTAGAGGGGAATAGAATGAATGGCAGGGGAATAGCTAAGCATGTGCTCATATATGGGCTGATCTTCTTGTGGTGACAGCTGCCAGGAAAAGGCAATGGATGTACCAAATGTACAAATGTCCAAGTTTGCCACAAAAATGTCTTTTTAATGTTTAATTTTAATTAACGAGGTGAATTGTTATCCTGAAAGTATCAAGTATCCCATCCTTAAATGATCTCAAGCTCTTTGACACGTGTCTTGCTTATGATTCCCGATTGGTTTTGACTAAGTAATAAACGAAATGGGGTTGTTTGTAGAACCCTTTCCTAATTCAATTTGATCCATTTAAAAACAAAGGCCTCTTATGGAAGCACTACTTAAGTGAGTATGAAAATAAGAGAATATGGACAAAACCATATGCAAGATTTTGGGCTTCCGCTTATGTCCGCGCTAAGGGAGTAGCTTAAGACTTCAAAGAATAATAAGAGGATCCCGACCGTTTAGGGGTTTTGAAGTTAATGTGGGAAATTTAAATAAGTCAATTTTAGGATGTGCAATAGTGAAAATATGTGGAATCATAAAGAAAAGGAGCATGAATTCCAAAGATCGTCAGTTGATCGTGCGCATTCAAGTACCACAAAAATTTAAGAAATTCGAATTTAAGCAACCATTAGACGTCTCTTAAGTTCTTAAACAAAAATTATTGGTTAATTTTGTGTAAATTTCTTATTAAATAGATTAACTTATATGTAGACACTTGTTAGCACAAGTAATGTTTATGAACACAGCATGGATCATTCTTTGCACTTTCAATTCAAATTTATTGATTTGCCAAACTTACCATTTGTCCACTCTAGTAACAGCTCAGTTGTCCTCCTGCTGCTGCTGCTGTTCCACATTTAGTCTTTGCAAAGATCTGGTCAGGCTTTGAACGAGTCGCTTCGCAACGATGCACAAAACTCGCGCTGATAATTCATTTAAATCTTAATTTTTGTTAGCCATAAATTGTCTACGAGTGCTTTCAGTTACCAATACTAGTAATTAACCAATTAACTGCTAATAAGTGTGTGTATATTTGCACAATTATTTATAGATTGCACTAGTGTTAAGATAATTGTTTGGTTATATCATAGTTTGTTGTAATCGATTATATAAGTGGCATGGAAGTATTCAACGCTACGTTTGCTAATCATTTTTTTGGTTATATTTATTTTATTTGTTTTTATTTTGTTGTAATACGATATTTGAAATATGTTTTATAAAGTTAAGCACTAGTCACTACTTAAGGTTGAGTTAAGGTTTATGTATTTTCTTCATGTTGAATAAAGGTATATACGTATATTATTTTTGATTTTTTTTTTGTCACACGCGGCGTATGCGTGATTTTCGTAGCTACCTCTGCGGCTGCCGCCTGATGCGCATCCTTTGAGGTTTCGCACGCGTGTGCATGGCTGACAAATCATTAGCGGCCAGTTAAAACAATTGCGCTTGTTCTTGTTGCTACTGTTACTGCTGCAGTTTGCAGTTGTTGTTGTTGTTGTTGCTGCTGCTGCTGCTGCTGCCGCTGCAGTTGCAGTTGGTTCATTCTTTTTTTTTTCTGGGCTTTACGCCAGTTGCTCCATTGGCGCACGTCGTTTTTGGCACTGGCCGAAAAAGTTGACGGCGCACGTTGGTCAGTTCAAAAGGTTTAGACACACACACAAACACACGCGCACACACACACACACACACGCACACATGTATATAGAGCACAGCGCGTTTTGTTGTTGTTGTTGCGGCGCGACACGTTTTATTTGTTTTTGTTTGTAGTTTGTTGTTATTGTTAGCTGTATAATCGAGACGAACGCATCCTGCGAAGCGGCCGCTGTTCTTCTTGCTGCTGCCCCACTGCACCACTGTGCCACATGCATGCATGTGTGTGTGCGTGTGAGTGCGAGTGTGTGCGAGCTGTCAATTGGCGTCCATTGCGGCGATCTTGGCCAGGGTCAAAGCACACTGTTTGACTTGGCTAATCAAACTGCGTCTGCGGCCAAAAAATATTCCTTGACTGTCATCCTGCGCTGCTTGGCACTGGCTGCCGCTGCCGCTGCTGCGTCCTCATCATCTTGGACCTTTACCATCACCACCTCTTGGCCAGTAATTGCTGTTGTTGGCTGGCTGGCTGGCTGGCTTGGCCTGGCTGGCTGGCTGGCTGACTGACTTGTTGGTTGGCTGGCCACTTTTCTTGGCTGGCTACGCGTCGCTCAAAAGTCAAAGCCAAAGCCAATCCAAGCGCTGCCCCTGTGCCCTGTGGGCACCAGGCACACCAAAGCCAACACACACATTTCTCGCACGGTGCCCAGTGCCAGTGCCAGAGCCAGAGCCGGTGACTGTGCCAGCTGCCCAGCTGCCAGTTGCCAATTGCCAGTTGCCAGCCTTTTGTTGGCTCACAACACCGACGCTACCAGTTTCTTGGCCAACTGACTGACGACTGCTCGCAGTCAGCCAGCCAGCCAGCCAGCAGCAGCAGCAGCAGAAGCCCTCAGCCAGCGACAGACAGCTGCTGCCTGCGTCGTCGTCGTCGTCGTCGTCGTTGTCGCTGCTGCGACTGCTTTTTGTGTCGTCATCGTCGCCGCCTACCGCAGTTCGCCGCCTGCGTCATGCCCCCCTTTGGTCATGGGGCGCCTTTGTCGCGTGCAATTCCAACTGGCTGCGCTCCAAGCGAATCTGCCCCCACCGCACCTGCAGCTTGCAGCGCTCGTTTTGCCGTCGTCTGGCTTCGGTCTCTGCCACGTCGTGCTCTGCTGCCTGCTCGGCACGCCGTCAGCCAGTTCTCATGCTGCCTTCTGCTCTCTTCGTTCTCTGTTTTCTATATTTTCCTCTTTTCACTGAAAAGAAAAACCAAATTTTTAGAATTTGGATTTTCACATGTGCGGCTAACTTTTTACCCGCGCAAAATGTTTAGCGGGGGGAATGGAAGATTTATGACAACATCTGCTGGTCAGGGGAAATGAGTTGGATTTTTGATGCCAAATCTTTATATGGACTTTAAATAATGTCATATTATGAAGAATTCTTTTACAGAAGAATTATTATGCGCTCACACGATCAAATAATTTAATAAAACCTACACACTGCGATTAACAATAAAAGCCAAATTTCAATATAAGATTCCATCTCTTGAGGTCAAAACTTTGCGATCGATATATGTATATAATTAAAACAAATTCAAATTAACTCAATTCTTTAAGCATGTTTTTAAAATTTTTGAAATCTATATTTTTTGTATAACCATTTTAGTATTTAGTAAATGCAAAATAGCATTTAATAACTTTATGCCGGAGTTGGTTTCTAATTAATCTAGGAGTAACAAGATGCGCTCAATAAGCTCTCAAATATATATATTGATATAGGAGGATATAGGATATATCGTTGTTTTTAAAAATAAATTAAAATTAAATGCCTTTATTATTCCACTGTACAGCTTTTATACTACAAGTATATAAAACATGCCTGATACAGAGGATAATCACACCCAAAATTCTTCTACTGCGTCGATCTGAGCCTAAGGAATTGCTATTTTAAGAGTCTAATCTTAAAACAGTTTAACAATGTTTAAATGATGTCATGAGAATTATTCTTGGGATCCCTCCGCTGATTCTGAACTCATTTATTATGGTGGATGTTATTGAAATAGACAACAACTTTGCAATAAGACATAAGGATTGAATCTATTTTTACTATATATCAGCCGGACTTTACCTTATAGCTTTTGGTTATTAGGCTGAATCGCGTCAGAAAATATTTCAATTTGTATAGTGTTGACGAAGTGCAAAGGGATCGCCCTTCCGTTGGAGTTGATATATAATAATTAATATCCAAATCAACATAGTTTCATAACTATCATTAAGAGTAATTAAAGTTGCAATAAACATTTAACTTCAGTTTAAAACTATGATATCATGTGAAAGTAACATGCCAAACTTGTTTGTTTTATTAGAACTGTTTAATATAAACGGAAGCATTACCTATGTAAGATCAGGTACTTGAGATTGGATTATTATTTCATTTGGCACACAATCCAATCAAAAAGGCCAAGAGCTCTATCGCAGCGACAATCTTAAGTTGTCTTCGTCTCTGACAATTATGAGTGTACTCGAATATGCATGGCGGAAAATCCGCACAGATATATGAATGTGTATAAATAGATAGCAGAACTTTATATAGCAATATATGCACACATACAGTTTGTGTGTGTGTGTGTGTGTGAGTGTTTGCTTGCCGTTTGACAAAAACATAAACGCAATCATAAAATTAGAATTTAAATGAGGCAGTAAAAAAAGTGGCAAGACAAAAACTTACAAAGGAGCGACCAAAACTTAATGAAATGCAAATGGTCAACAGGTTCTCGGTTCTCGATGCTTTCGATGCCAATCAGTGTAAGTGTAGTAGAGCCTCCTATCCGCCCCGCACCGTGTCTCTCCGAGGCTGTCGCAGCTCCATTGAGCTGGGAATACTTTGTGTGAGTTATGAAATCGAGTGGCGCCAGTGTAAAAATTTTATGCAATTGCATAAAATGTGCACTGTAAAAATTTGCAATGCACTAATAAATTTCTAATAAATGCATGTTAAATAAAAGCCACAATGTTGCGAGGGGAGTGGAGTCGGGGGGTCGCAGTGTTAATTGAGCGACGATTACGTGGCTATTAATGGGCTTCTGGGCGAGTTAGTTAACAGGCGTGCAAAAACTGTGACAACAATGCGGGAGTACACACACACACCTACACACACACACACACGTGTTGACCGCAGCCCGCAGCAGCACGTGCTGCCGCTAGACAAAAACAAGCGTGTCCACACCTTCACGCTGCCCCTTCTTCTTGTTGCCCCCTCTGCCCCCTCTTTGCCACATCCCCTGTTAGCCTGTATTACAGACTCCGCTGTAGCTGTCGCCGTGCTTCCGCTCCAGCTAAACGTTTATTTATAGCCCAAAACAGCGCCAAAGGACCAAAAACACACACAACACCCGCACCGACCCGCCTGATGCCCTGCCAGCCCAGCGCCACTTCAGCTAGACAAAGGCCACGCCAAAGATAAACATACGATTCGAAATTTGGGCTTGAGTAACAGCCACAACGGTTGTTGCCAACGCTTTCTACCCCACCCCTCTGACCGGCTCTTAACTGGGCTGCAGCAAAAACCAGCGACCATCAACGGGTTTCGAGGGTTTTTTTTTAATACTCTGTACGCATTGAAAATGTTTAAAAATGGGTAATATAGTTTGGGGAAAATATATTTAACAGACAGAAGTATAAGAATTCAATAATAAAAAAAGCATATATACCAAGTCGATCTAGCCATTGGTTCAAAAAGCTTTAGACCTCAAATTTGGATGGTAGGTTCTTCAGTTGACCGCGAAGTTTAAGAATATTTTTATCCATCAAAAATTTCTATTATATTTCCAAGAAATCGATTAAAACCGATCCAAGACCAAAATTCACAGCTCATAATTTATAAAAAACACATTCCATTTCCACGATATCGATAAATATGATTTTTTATAGGAACGCCAGTCCCCAAATTTTGAATCAAGGCTCGTTTATTTTATACACGAGGTTTTCTCTAGACTTCTGCAGTAGGCCGTTTAAGTGCAAAGATACAAGATAAAACTCTTTATGAGGCAGTTTTGGGAGCACCAGGAACATGATTTTAAAAATAAGCCGTAGAAAAAATAAGCATTAGATCCTCTGGTATACACTTCTTGGATGCCTCCCATCGCTCTGTCTATAATTCATAACTTGTGGAGTTACAATCCTTTTTTTAAAATTTTTTTTTATATCCACTTTTGTGTACCATATTTAATACTGGAAAATTGCATGAAGATCGGATTAAACATTTTCTAATACTTAAGTTGACATCTCGGCCCTGAGTGTCTCTTCGTCGTGCACTCCCGACTATAGCACTCTTACTTGTTAGCAACAGGGCTGGCTGGGTGTTAGCTGGTGGCGGAGGGGGGAGGAGGCTACACACATCTTGATTTTTGCCAAACAAAACATTTCTCGAGCACTTGCTGTGGCTATTGCATTGGCTGGAACTGTATTTGCTTATGTTAGTCACGTGGCTTTCACTTGGTTTGCCAAATTGCTGGACAGCAGCGGGCGGCTGTGGGGGGGAGGGGGTAGCCCACAACTGAGAAATCATTTTGAGTGAATTTGTATAAAAAAGAGAGGACTTGAAATACCACAGAAAAATATTTGTAATAGCTTATACAAATACCACATTTATTGTGTCCAATGTTCCATAAATTATAGCTTGAACTGAAATAGAAACAAATATTAAAGAAAGGCTCAGAAAGAGGCAAAGCATTAAAAAAGAAATAAAACAATTTTAGAATCAAGTTAAGATATACTCCATATTAAATAACATGATGATTTAATGAGCTCAATTATTTTTCGACAAGGTTGAGTATGTTGTCGGCTGCGAGTCTCATATCAAAAAATTCAAAATTCCCAATAAATGAAGCACTCAAACAGACTTTTTGAAGTTAGAAAACGATTTAGGAAAAGATTAAGAATTTGTCACAAAATATGGCCCGTATATACATATATATTATTGATAAGTTTCGATAGTTGGTCCAGAATTGGCCGTAAAATGTAATTTTATTGAGAAAATTTTCTGTTTTTCAAGAGATCTTGACCAAACAAAGCAATTACGACTTCCACTCATCTTCTTAGATATCTGCCAGACCGTATCAAATCGGGCTATTATATTGTCTCCTATAAGAACAATCGGTAGGAAATAGAGTTTTTTATGAAACCAATTCTAAGCCGCACATCTAGAAGGATATTTAATCTTCATTGTGCAGTCATTTAAATAAATCACTCAATTACTCATAATCAATTTTAAAATTTTATTTTGTCACATTCAAAACCAACTCAGCATTCCAAGAAATCAACTCTTAAGAAGAAGAGGAGATATTCCTTAACGAATCTCTGCTGAAAGCTTAATTCTTATTTTAAATATATTGTGTGTCTCTGGCCTTATCGCTGGCCACTTTTTGTAAAGCGTTTTGAGAGCGGAAACCTTTTGTTTTTGCTGCCACAGTTAAATTGGTCGCTTTCTAATCGCCTTCCTGGAAATTAGCTTCCATTCATTTTGGGTTTTTCGTGAAGTTGATAATTTCCGCAGGCGTGCACACACTTTCACACACACACACACACACACACACACACACACACACACACACACACACACACACACACACACACACACACACACACACACACACACACAGACACACAGACACCCACACACATTATCGAAAAGTTTTCAGGTCATTAAGTTTGTCGACAGCCTTTGGCAGGAACCAGACACACAGACAGACGAGAATTCAGACACGTAGCTGAGAGAAGGTGTAAATTAACCTAAGCTCAGGAAAATGGCAATAGAAAAACAATTGAAAATTCAAGGGTTTTGCAGCTCTCAGTTGAGGCAATTTAAGCACATTTTAGATAGTATGTGTGTACAGATAACTTATATGTTGTATATTCCGGAAAAGATTTCACTGATTTCCGGAGTGGGACACAGGGTGAAGCAATTTAATGCACATATGCTAAGATTTATGTGCTTTGTTGGATTCGCTTGGCCAAAGTGCAAAACAAAGAGACATTTTATTTTGTACAACATTTTTTTTCGAGAGCCTCAACTGGATTTGGGTGCGAGAACGATGGCTGCGTCTGCCAGCCAGCTATAAAGAAATGCTCATACTTTTTAATGCCCTTCCTGAGGGTATTACAATTTGTCATTGCATGCAGCACGCGAAATGGGCACATTTGAGTCCACATTAGCTGGCTTACATATACTATGGGTTCGACTTAATACATCAATTCTTTATTTTACAAAGTATGCATTTTTTGCAGTCAGCCGAATCGACTTATTCATATATTTCATATTTGGCCAGCATAAGAATTCGCAATTAGATTCAAATCTTTTTTAACTAGTTGATGTCAAATTCTCTTTGATTCCTCATGAGATCACAATAACAATTCATAAACTTTCTATTCCATAAACATCTTCTATAGACAATTATCTAAGGAACTCGTTATCATAATTAATCGCTACAAAATATATTTATGTTTTCATTAAGTTATTTAATTATACACAAAATAAAAATATTAGTGATTTAAACATATTTTGATTTTTCATTTTGAAATAAGTTAAAAAGGAATAAAACAATCTTTGGATTTCTCGACTAGAATTTACAGTCTATTTGCAAGCGTATTCAAAATATTTCTTTCTATCGCAGCGAAATATTTTCTATTTGCAAGCGTATTCAAAATATTTCTTTCTATCGCAGCGAAATATTTTCTACAATCTACAATATAATTACTTAATCGACATTTCTTGGCAATATTTAGTACAATACTTTTTACAAAAATAATTACTACAATTTGGCAAAATATGGTGTGGGTTTGGTTTAGGTACACCTCGCTTTACCCAATCAAACCGCTTTAATGTTCGGCTCATTGTTAATGCAAAATGAAAAATCTAAGAGTAAGCCGGATCGATCCATGCGAAAGCCGTTTAAATTTCAGAGTATTAGAGTATTTTTTAGAGCATGCAGTATTTCATATATATAAAGGGAATTCAATATTTGTCTATATTTTTGCGTAGATGCTGTCATGCTGTGCAGCGCTCTGGCATTTGAATGCATGAAATTGTTTTTGTCGCGCTTTTAGCATCCTGCGAAGAAGGATGCGAATACTGTTGCGACATTTTTCGCCCACTTGGCCGGGCCTGTCAAAGGGCAGCCGATTTTTTGCTCGCCCAACGCGGCCCGGGCCGACGCGCCCCGCTCCGGCATCGCGATAGCGCCAGTAAAACCCAGGAGGTAGCGCCTCGACGGCACAGATATTGGCCAATGCGTCAAGGAATGCCCGCCGAAGCGCAGAAACCAAGCAAAGATGCACGCGGCTCGCATATTAATTGGATGCGATTGTCTTGGACTCGGACCGCGACTGGGATCGTCGGTGGGTCGGTCGGGCTAGTCTTTGCCTCTATCTGCATGCAGAATGCGTTGTTTATGGCGAAAAACTAAACAGCATTTTTTTTCTGCAGTTTGCATTCAGTATGCAAGGCAATACCCTAACAATTGTTGTTGTTGCTGTTGATTGATCAGCAAGCTGAGAAATCAGGGCAAACTTCTGTTGCATATGCAAATTGTGAAAGTTTAACTGTTGGACTCGACGACATTCACAATGTTGCCAATGCATTGATTTGTGACCTAACTAACCAACTAACTAGCTGGTAAATAGTCTCACATAAACAACTTGATTGATGCAAATCCTGTTCACGATTTATTTATAAAATATATTAAAAAACATGTCATGCAAAGCGTACTATTTCATTCTTCTTCGCACAACCAATTTTAATTTGATTATGGCCTGAATAATTATTATAAGCATCAGCTATAAGTATTATATGTGGAGCAACAATTGCTGAGAATAAATCAAATTGTAATTCACATTTTCCCCTCACATAAACACATTCTACCAGCTTGACTCAGCCATGATAAAATTTTAAACTTGTATTCTTTTATTTCATTCCAATATAAAGAAAAATCAATTTATGTCTACCTCATTTCACACCAGAAATTCAAATAAATAGCGGCAATTGGCAAACAGCTGTTCATCAAATTCAATTCGAACATCAAACGTATTTGTTTTTAAATTAAAAATATCAAATCCATTTTGGAATTCCCTAACAATTGTACGCTGACGGGATTTAGACGACTATGAGATGCCCTTTAAGGTAAATTATTATTTTTTATGTTAATGTTATTTTCCTGTTTCCAGAAAATAATATATATGTATATAATTGTTTCTATATACCATTCTATCAAACTTGGCTCTCAATTTTAGGAGCTATATACTATGCATAGGTCCGTCATTCTGTTGCAGGCAGTTCATATATAAAAGTCGGCCGGACCTGACTATATGGGTTGATCGAAAATTAATATCTATTATGAAAAACTTTGGCTTTTCAAGATCTTTTGTCAAAACTTGACCCATATATTTGAGCTTTGTCTAATAAAAATCGGACACCTACATAGATCTATAAGTATTTTTAATAAAAAAACAATTGGTAATAATACACAAAACTTTTTTTAGAGATAAGATATCTTTAATCGAACCCAACAAATACGAGCTTCGCTAATTTTCTTATAATGCATTTCAAAAGTATCCCTTTTTCTGGAGAGCTACCATCAAAATATAATAATAAAAGAAATATTTCGAGTAACACAAGCAATTAAATGCCCTAATCTAAAGCCAGAAACATGAACAATTCGTATTCTATTCAAATGTTTTTTTTCTAATAATTTCTTTGATGTTAAATGATTTATTTAAAAATACCTCCTGGCACGTTCTCCGTTTTATCGCTTCTTCTTCTGAAGCACACAGCTTAGGCCTTACCCACTAAGAGTTCAGTTCAGGCAGTGCCACATTTGCTGAGGACATATTTGAAACAGGTGTAGATGCCAGATATATTACCTGCGCTATTTACAGCACGCAAACGCTGACTTGGCTATAAATACAACCCCGAAGGAGTTGTGTCTGAGGCAAGCGCACAGTTTGGAGCGAATTGCAGCCGTCAGTTAAATAGATGGCAACTTAAATGGCACACACACACACACACACACATATATAGTGGCACTTTGGACATGCTTGTATCAGGAGTCAACGTTCTTCGATAGATCCATTACCGATGCTCGACCGGGGTTATGGCCAAGCCGCAACATTGCGACACAAAAACACTTGAACGAGCAGCAGCAGCAGCAGCATCCCCTCAGCAGCACTTTTTTGTTTGAGTTATTTTACGAGTTTTATTGGCTTTTATTGGCAACGAGATTTGAATTTTTCAAAACGACACTTGCGATGCAGAGGCAAACGCAAAGGCAGCGGCTGCCCGTTGCCTGCTCCTCCTCCTCCTCCCCCGGTTGTTGGCCTAATCGCTCTGCTGTGCCTGCCCTGTCGCGTTGTTAGTCATTTTTTATGGAGCTCACTCTCACTGAGTATCGCAGTCGCATGCTGCCTGCAGGTCTAACAGGTGTCGCCCTGCTACCTAGCCATATGTGTTGTGCCCGCTTCTGTGATTTCTGGCCACATAACTTACCACTGATTGCAGTTTTATGGTCAAAGTTTTTGGGTTCACTTTACAGCTGGACATTTATAGACAGCGATAACGTACAAACTGCTAATTAACTCCGGCATAAAACGTTTAAGCCTTTAACCAATGTAGAGGCCGTGCAAAAAATGAAGACGGAAATTCCACGCGCAGCTGCCATTCAAAGTGTGCCGCATAATGGCAGCCGCAGACAGACAACTTGCTAATTTTCATGCGCCATTTACGGGGCGAAATCTCGCCAGAATATGCCGCCCACTTGCCAGCATTCAAAGTAGTTATACCCCGTATCGAAAGGGTGAAAAGGGTGTCATATAATATTCGCGGATTGCGGCTGAAGATCGGGTTTGAACCAAATCAAGCCGGACCGAGCCATAAAAGTTAAATAGATAAAATATTTCATTTCATAATTTTTCATAAATAATACTATATAAATATAAAATAAGTATTTTCTTTTAAAAGTTAATGTTCTCTTGAAAATTTTAAAAATGTGGCAAATCATAGCTCGAGCTTCGAGTAGTCTTTGATTGTGGGAAACAAAGGTCAAAAAGCATTGGCTCCAACCCTGAAGCCAACCATCGAAAATGTTGGTTAGGCTTGCAGCTTTGGTGGTACAATCAAAAGCGGGAATTGGAGAGAGGTCATCCCCAAGAAATGCTTTCCTGGCAGATAACAAAATGATGGATAGTATGCAAATTTTCACACGCATTTAACTTCTGCGTACCTTGAAACTTCATGCAGGGTATCCTCTAGTCGAGCACATTTGAAAAGAGAATGCTTGCTTGCTTGCTCCTGTTTGCCTGTCGCATCACGAATTCACTTGACAACTCTTTTATTTTATTTGGTGTATTTTCTCTCGTTTTTTTTATGCGGCACGTTGTTGTCAGCCTCCTTTAGACTACTTAAAATTCAGTGCCTGACATAAACATCCTTAAGTAACCCAGTCAACAATGCCAAATGCGCTTTAACGATATGTCAGAGATTAGAGCGCTAAAAATGCCAAAGCAATTAATTTACGTCATTCCGGGGGGAGAGAAAGGTGAAGAGACAGCAGGAGAGTTCCTTGTTTTGGCTGTAATTTGATAATCAACTGTGTTTTCAAAAACATATTCTCAACCATTTCAACCATTTGGGCAGCTTTTATGAATCTACTTTTGTGTAGAAATGGAAAGATCAGATTGGTTTTGGATATGTTTGGTAACATTGTCGACCTAAAAGTGTATGAATATGGAGAAGTACGACTATTGGAGAAGAATATAAAGAGTATGAGGAACATCTGACCAAGGAGGGCATACGAAAAATATAATCTGAAATGTGATAGCAAAGAACAAACAAGAAGATGCAGATGAAAAAATTGAAGAAAACTCGTAAGTTATTGAACAAGCGTCTCTGTTGAAATACAATTTAGTATAACATGTAAAATGCACAATATTGTATTTTTACCAGTACTCAATTAGTCCCTTCATTTTCATTTTAATTATATTTCTCTTTTATATTAATTATACGGAAACATGCCCTTTTATACCCTGAAAAGGGTATATAAGAGAACATGTCCGACCTTGTACATATAATTTATATATCCTTCATCACTATCAAGAGCCGAGCCTATATAGCCACGTCTGTCTGTCTTTATCATATGGCTTTCATAGGAATAATCGGTCGAAATGTAAGTTTCTCAAGATACCTAAACCAAATTTGGAATTTACGAAATCTACCATGCCTCACATACTATATAGGAGCCAAATCTTAGCTGCATCGGACTACCATATCATATAGCTTTTTAAAGAGCTTCACAAATTTTCTAAAATATCTGTTAAACCGTAAGCCTTATGTATAGAAAAGCATTAAGTCTGCGGTGTTTTCCAAAGACAGCCGTTTCTCCTTGTTCATATTTACAAGCAATAATAATTAAAATGATAATTATTATTACAATTATTAATTTTATTCTATTGTGATTCGAGTGGGGTACTGACAACATGTTTTAAAGAACAGCTTTTCACGCAGAAAACTTTGCTGTGGGAAATTCTAAGAAAATGTGGCGAATGCGACTTGCGACACATCGCAATGAGTTCATTTTGCGCTTTTTGTCAGCAAATGCAATAATAACCACAATAAAATGTTATAAAAATGAGCATTGCCTGGGAATGCTCATGCATATAGCGCATATATATCGTATAATAAAGGCTGCCAGCGGCGTCGGCAACAAAGCAAACAATAATTTCCCTCATATATGACAAGTAAAAGAGAGCGTCTAAGCCAAGGCATGTAAGAAGGAGAGAGGATATGTGAGTGTGTATTGTATTTATATGTGTGTGGGCGATTTGAAGGCAGAAGCGGATGTACAAATTGCAAAACATAATTCAAATTGTTTGACTTTTTTGACAATGACTGCGCTAGTTCCACTTTGCCCACCCTTTAACTAATACTTGGCAAGTGCTTTTATCTTGGCATATGCATGGCTATACATATGTGTGTGTGTGTGTGTGTGGGTGGGGAGTGGAGCTTGGCGCCACCCTCTGCAGTATTTTTGTACACATTTTAGATACTGGTTATTTAAGCTGCAGTCGCGTTGCAGCTGAGCTGCCGACTTTAAGTTTATTAACGGGCATTGTACCACGTTGCGTATGAGTCACATTAATTAGCTGAAACTGCCAGCGAAGTGCGCTTAAAAAGCAATTAAATGTGATTAGCACAAGTTGCCAAATACATTTTGCATGCTTTTAGGCGCCGCTTCAAAAACCATTGCATACGCTCGGGCTGCGCCCATCGAATGGATTTTTGGTTTTAGCTGGTTTTTAGCTTTTATTTCTAGACTTGTTTTATTTTTTTGGCACACACAGCCAACCATTTGACTTAATTAGTTGGCCGACGCCGTCGTCGCTGTTGACGCCCCCTCAGCTGTAGGACGGGGGCGGTGAGGCGGGGCTGCGTTTGCGGAAAAACTATGAATTTATTTGACACTTGAATAAATGCGGTTTTTGCGGCGACAACGAAAAATGTCAGCCCATATTTTTCGTTTAGCTGCAAATTCCCCAGTTTCCAATTCTCGCCCATCGACAGGGAGTGTCGACAGGGCTGGCCAGGCGGTAACCGTTGCTCGTATTGATATATAACCCATGTCTTGTCCTTGTACTCGGCGAACTTCATGTTCGATTCACAGCGCCGCGTCGCACATTTCCGTTTCCTGATTTTCTTAGGCCAGTGCCTGGTTGAATATATTCATGCGTGTGTGTGTGTGTTGGTGTGTACTTAGCGTTTTGTAAAATCCCATTTTGGCTGTCTAATTTATGAATGTATGCGCTAAGTATGCGCTCATGCCAGTAATTGTGATATGTGTAAGTGCATTTCGCTGCCAAAGACAGGGAACAAAGCCAAAAACCAAAGGAGAGGCCATGATGTCATTTGGGTAAAAGTGCGTAAATTGTGCCTGAAATTAAAGCTGAACTCATTGGATTAGTTAGGTTTAAGTTAGAACATAAAAGAGATCTCGCTTCAAATGGAAGCATAGCGCAGATAATATATATCTCCTCTTCATAACAAGCCGACAAATACTGTGAGGCTTTCGAAATACTACGGCTACAAAAATGATCGACATCTTCTTTCTTTATACATAAAAGAGATTATTGAAACTGACTGGGTCGCCAAGGCCTAAGAAACGTATATAAGGTCCATCACATACGGCAACTGCAACTTCCCAGCTCTTACGGCTTTTGCCGTGCGTTTAATGCAAAATTATTATTCAATACACATTTTCGTAGAACCCTTTAAATGGCATCGATCCATGAATTTACCATTAATTAGTTGTGTCTCTTCCCATAATTCCTTTTAATATTTTATATACCAATATTCTGATCCGAAGTCAATCAAGGATTGACTATATAGCTATAGCCAAATGCAGATCAAAGCAGTTCCATTGCGAAATGGCTTTGCCAACTGCATAGACTATTCCAATAACTGGTACAATGCACCCATCAATCCCAAAGAAGCCCAGAGTCAGCCCAATAAATGCGACAACATAACAATATATATAGCTATTAAAATTACCGAACAATCAAAAACGAACCATTATATTATATTTATTATGTGACGAACCGTTAGCTGTGAAAATAGATAAAGAAATACTCGTAGCTCCCAAATTTGGCAGTGTCGGAATTTGCAATAGACTTATCGCACTTCTCGATTTTACTTTGACTTTTTAATGCCATCATTAGTATTCCGAGCAAAACCTTAACTAAACGATTACATATAGCACAGCCCAAGACCAGCCGAGTTCCCAGTGTCGAGCACAGTCCGTGCTCGCGAGTCCAACGTACCAGAGCTCCCGTATCAATTGGAAATCAGACATAATGTTAGCCGCTTTGTCGACATTTCTCAGCATTGTCGGCTTTTATGCGCTCGCTTGTTATCTCTACGAGCAGCTGAGAACACCTTACCGTTTGCTAAAGTTGCGTCTGGCGGGCAGTCCAAAGGAAAGACTCTCCCTGAAGGAGCGTTATGGAAGCTGGGCGGCAATTACGGGCAGCAGCGATGGCATTGGCAAGGCCTACGCCAAGGAGCTGGCACGAGAGGGCATCAATGTTGTGCTGATAGCCCGGAACGAGGAGAAACTCAAGGCAGTAGCTGAGGAAATCGGTGCGTATCAATGTCTGGCATGCCACGTAAAAGTTCACTATCTAATCGACTCCTTTACAGCAACGGAATGCAAAGTACAGACTAAGATAGTCGTGGCGGATTTCAGCCATGGTGCTCAGGCCTATGAGCACATTGAGCGCGAGCTGGCTGATCTGCCGGTGACCATACTAAGTAAGTAGGCGACCCGCTCGCACACACACACACACGCACGAACACTAACGTATCTCTATCCGCCCCCTAGTTAATAACGTGGGCTTGGGCCTGCCAGGACCCATAAGCAAATGCAGCCAGGAGCAAACGCAGCAGCTAGTCGAAACCAATGTGATGGCCGTCTCGCAGCTCTCGCGCTACTTCCTCCAGCGCCTGCGCGCCTCTAAGACCAAAGGTGCGATTGTCAACGTCAGCTCCGGCACGGAACTGCAGCCCGTGCCATTTGCTGCCCTCTATGCTGCTTCTAAGGCATACACGCGCAGCTTTACGCTGGCGCTGCAGTGGGAGGCAGCTCAGTTTGGCATTCATGTCCAGCTGCTGTCGCCCAACTTTGTGGTCACCAAGATAAACAACTACTCCAAACGCATAATGCAGGGCGGTCTCTTGATACCCACAGCCGAAACTTATGCGCGCAGCGCTGTGGCCCAGCTAAGGGATGGTGTGGACGAAACTCCTGGCTATATCTGGCATCATGTACAGAATGCGGTAATGACCGCTATTCCGTGGAGATTGCGCTTGACTTTGGCTCACTTATTCTTTACAGTAATGGCCGACAAGAAGAAAAATAAATAAAAGTATTGCATACTGCTAGGAGGCAACGGTAATTTTTATGGTTAGTGTCTCTGCTCAACGTGTATTGGTTTGTGTCTCTGCCACACATGTCTTGCCTATTGTGCTTAGAGCTTTAAGCGATTGCTAAGCTTTCGCAACAGTTTCTTTTGACAAAATCAATACTTTAACTCCAATGTACATAAATTGGATGAGAGTTCTTTTTAGTCTTTTATTGTGAACTGACACGGTTGCAACACACTTTCCTTGCCGCATTCGACAGGTATGCCTTTAAGTTGCATTTACTGAAATATCTAAATTTATCATTTTATTTATATATTGAATTTATATTTGGTTTTATTAAACCAATGTAAAAGTTCTCTAGTCAAACACACATGCGCCGGAATATAGCATACCAGAATACTCGAACATTTCTCGTTAAGCCCTGTCATATTCATTTCCTTATTTACAATGCCGGCATTTTTTTTTTTTTTGAAAAGTCATTCAAGTAGATTTTGCAGTCAATTTTCAAAGCATATTTACATTTTTGTTGTCTCATCAAAAGTGCAGTCAAAATCACTTTGAAATGTTTTGTTTATCTAGCATTTGGTATTTGAGGTGTGTGTATTGTTTGTTGATTCTGAATAGAAAGTGATTAAAATACGTCGCTCTTTTGAAGCCTTCTATTTGCGAAACGTATCCAACTATTATGTTGGAATACAGTATCCGTGACAATTTTCCGGATTTATAATTTTCTAAAAATAATGCCTCTGTTTATCACTGCATTTCCCAAAATCAGTTAAGTATTTGTAGCACAGTCGCCTTAAAAGCTTTTTTCTAGTTGGTGGATTTTCCAAAATCGATAAAACACATTTTGAATTTTATATATCCCAACTATACCTCGACTGCCTTCCATTTCCATTTTGATGGACACTATGCATTAATTATTTTTCTCAAAAAATAGTATTTCCTTACGGGCAAAAAGTTTTCAAAAATAAAAGTTTTCTCTTACAACAATTATCATTAAATATTAAGTTACTTAACATTTACAAGGAAATAACTTTATCAACTCCAGCTAAAGTCATAAGTTATATTATTTTTTCACACTTGGACAATTGTTAATTATTTATGATTAACAGAGTTCCCATGTTGAGGTAATTGAATGTCGCCAACAATTTTTGCATCTTTTGCTTAATTGTTTTCAATTTGTCAAGAGACCCTTTCCCTCTGACAGTCCCAGGCCCAGTCCCAGTCCGAGTAAGTGTAGGCTAATTATGCACTTGGGGGTCATTATCAGCCTACAAAGTGTCAACCAATTTAACGGTCACACTTTTTATCCGGCAAAGAGAGTGGCCAAAATCTCTGACAATGGGTCAACAATAATTAAAGGTCTCATAATTTGGCGGCAGATTTTGTAATCTTCCCACCGACAGCAAACGCTAAAGTTGATGTTTATGAAGTAATGAAGCTACAAACTATGAAACTATAAAAAAAAAAGGCAACTGAAAGAGCGGCAGGCGCACTGAAAGATACATGTTTTTGTATCTGTATCTGCAGTGTTGTTCATGCTCGTAACCAAAGAGACAATTGCAGCTTATAAGAAACCCGAAAAATATATATGTATATATGGTATGTAAGCGCGGCTCGATTTGTTGTGGTCGTGAGCTCTGCGGGGCCTGTAACTTGACTTCAGTTGCCGTTTCGGTGCTTTAGTGCGTGATTGACGCTCGGAGCCGCTACTTGTGCCAAGACCCGAAACGCACGCGTCGGTCGAACAACTAAAATATATTTGCTTTAATTGAAATTCAATAAAATTCAAATAGAAAACTGTGCTCCAATACATATGCTTAGCATGCTGATAAGTTTGAGCTCAATTATATAAAAATTGACGGCTCTCAGCTGTCGCTTATCAAATTGTACACTCGTTGCGTATAGTACATATACGTTTTTTGTGAAATATACCATATAACGACACTATCTGTCATTATGCAGCCGGTGCTGGAACTGAGCATTTATACACTGCTACGCATGGCGTTCGTTTGGCAGCTTGTTTCCCTGGCCATTTATTTGGTGGGCACTTTGGCGATTGGCGCCTATCTCTACGACAATTTCAAATCTTTGATCAGCATTATCAAAGCCTTGCTGGAGCCGTACTTTCAGCCGCAGTTGCCGCAGAGCTTGCTGGATAAATTTGGCAAATGGGCAGGTAAGTTATTTTTATGCTGCCTCGCGCCATTTACACACATTCGTAAAAAATATATTTACATAATTCGCAACATTTTCGCATTCACTCGATAAAAGCACAACACAAAAACAGGCCTAAAACTTTTGCATATATATATTATTGTGTTTGAACTTTGTTAACCTCTGAATATTTCAAAATATATATCTCATTTGTTGGCCTTGTTAATATAAAATATCGTTGTTTCACAAATAATTTTCTTTAAACAACGAACTTTTTAATAAACCTAATAAAATTAAGGGCCCGGATATCTAATATTAGGTCTGTAAAAAGGAAGTTGTATTGTGAACAATTCACAACAATTTCTTGTTATTTCAAAACCTTTCTCAAACTTGCTTAAAAAATATTTTAATAATATAAATCAATTTCATAATAAAAGTCTTGAAAATATGTATAGTTCGTTTTTATCAATTAACAAGAGGATGTAGAAATGGATGTCATGATATAATACTTTCCTTCTTTAAAAACAACATAAAAAAATTTAAAAAAGAAAAGGTTTTTCAATCTAAATGAAGAGCGTAAAAACAGGCAAACTAAACAATATTGATATATATTTTATAATATCGATTAGGACCTACAAACCAAATTTAATACAATGCCAAACACATACTAATATTTTAAACCATATTTGTGGATTTTCACATTTTGTGAATACTGAGTACGAAAAGAATTTCCAATAATGAGCAATAATTGCAAATATCTATAATTAATAATATTGTCTATTACATGAGATGCGATCTATTCATATTCATGTGCACTCTATCCAATTATATAGAAAATAAAATCTGCTTAAATTATGTAAATTGCATGCTCAAAGGCATTTATTCGAGAAAAAAAACCCACTAATTTTCATGGTTCATTGGGTTATTTAGATATATCGTGACCATCCAAGCTATTAAGGAAATTGTTTTTCAATGTCCAAAACAATTTATGTTTCCTAGGTCCAAAGGCTAAACATGACAACCTGATAACAATTTCTTATCAAAATGTACCATGTGCTATAGTTTTACATGTACTTCCATGATAAGAGCGGCATATCGAACAGCTGTTTCAGTGTTTGCGTTCTCTGTTTGTTTATGTTTTTTTATAGAGCACACAGAGTCATTCAACCCGCCTAACGAAACCGAAATCAAAACCAGATTTGCCGGAAACTTTTTTCTCAAATTTGGCACGGTTTTAAAAAGAAAATAAAGCAATAGTTTATTGTTATAATAGCAACAAATTGCTTTGCAGCGTTCGTGTTGACATTTTTACAGTCGGCTTTTTATGTCTACTCATTTTAATATACTCAAGTATTTTTGACCTTGAGCACAGTGGAATATTATTTGCCAATTTAAGTTTTTCAATTAATTTATTAGTTGCAAATACTGTTACAAACTTGTTGCCGCGTTTAGCAAGCAATGCATAAACAGCCGCTGCTGCCGTTTGTTGCCAATGTTTCCGCTGCACAAATATTTGGCAACCAGAGTGGCCAACAGCAGCAACAACAAATACAACAACAACAACAACTTCTAGCTTAACAGTGCCAACAAATGCCGTCTGTTGGCCAGTTGCGCAGTCGCAGTGGCAACTGTGTTGCATTGACTCATTGCAACAGCAGCACCAATAGCCGCAGCATGTACAACAAAAACATACCAAGTTTCTTTTTGCACACCCTGTACATTTTTTAAAGAAGGGTATGATGGCTTGTGCCTGCGTACGAAACAGGCAGGCAGAGCTCATAATTATATAGTAAACATTATTCTGATCAGCATAAATACTTTATTTTATATTACCCATGTCAGTCTATCTTTCCGCCATTCTGTATGATCTGTTTGATCTCAAAGACTATTGGACGTAGAGACGTCATATTTGAGCCCAGAACTAGCTTACTTCTAATCAACGATAAGTAATCATGAGTATCGATCTATAAACTAGGTAATTTAACTTATTTCCAGTTATAAGAGCCAGATACATCACATTCGGTGCAAACGTTTTGAATACCTTTACCCTGTTAGGTACAGGGTATACCGTAGTTGGGCACAGCTGACTAAAGCGCACTTGTTTTCTTATTGGTATTTGGATTTGTATTGGTTTTGGGCTCGGCAGTAGCAACTACTGCATGCCAAAAAGGCCCAACCAAACAAATAATTAGCAAGGGTGTGTTAAGTAGTTGAATTACCTGCGACAATTCAGCACTTGAAATTGAATGTCTTTAGATATAAATTTACAAAATATTAGATCTTAAGGAAATTACAAAATAATGTCTGACCAAAATAATATTCCTAATGAAAACTATTTTAGATTTAGCAATATTAAGAATTTTGGAAGTCAAGAGAGATTTTTGTTATATATTTTAGCAGTCAATATTGTTATTATTATTGACAATTTTAAAACCAGATGAAACAAAATAAAAAAGAAAAAAAAATACAATGCAAATATTAGTATACAATATGCATTGGTCTAATGAATACATCGATTTTTGACAAAACCATGTGAAATGTAAGATTGGAAATAAGTTTAACTATTATTATTACTTGCCTTGCCTTTTATCGCTTGATTTATCCCCAGCCTGACTTAAATATTTTGTCCTTTCTCTTTTTAGTGATAACCGGCGCCACAGATGGCATTGGCAAGGAGTATGCCAGAGAATTGGCACGCCAAGGTCTCAATCTGGTGCTCATCTCACGCACCAAGGAGAAGCTCATTGCGGTAACCAATGAGATTGGTATGTAAAGGGCTGACCAGATGCGTTAACTGATCTGACCTGTCACTCAACTTTTACAGAGACCGAGCACAAGGTGAAGACCAAATGGATAGCCGTTGATTTTGCCAAGGGACGCGAGGCCTACGACCAAATCGAAAAGGAGCTGGCGGGCATTGAAGTGGGTATACTGGGTAAGTGGACTGTACAGAGAGCAAAAGTCCGTATGTTAAAACACAATTTAGAACTTAGCCCGACAATTTAAAGTATACTGTGCCCAAATTGTAGTTAATATAGGCACTATATAACGATCTCAGAAAATAGTTATGTTTTATGTGTGGAATCTATAAATTGAGAATCGGTCCAATGCCCACGTTTCAGACTTTCGGGTCAGCTACGAGCTACTATTTTCGATGAATAATAAATTTTATAAAGTATTATATAGAGGGTATTAACCGGCTTTGCGCGGTTGATTAGATGAAAAACCAAAACTAGCAATAAAATCCCTATTTTGTGCCATGCAGCACACTTCAATTGTTCAGCTTAAAGCCAAAAGTTTAGTTTTTGAGTAAATAACCTTTTGCGCTCATTTTCCACCTAGTACATGTGGATGTGGATATGGATTCGTTGTGAAACAGGTTTCACATGAACTTTTACAGTTTTGCCTTGAGCGGATGAATTTATTAACTTTAATTTAACCAGACAAACTACGAGTCAAAGGCTCTAGCAGATTAGGAGTAGACGTAGCACTGGAACTTAGGTATTACAAACTGGCTTGATTAAATAAATAATCCAATATTGGCTGCAAATTCGAATTTACCGTACTTTTGGTGGGCGTCACCAGCCCATCCACAAGTTGCCACAGTACCCGCCCACCCCGTGGACATATTATAGCCAACTCATTGTCAACTAACAGTAGCCGGCCGTGTGACACTGACGACAACAATTAAGCAGCTTGGTTTTGGGTTTGTTTTGTTGAGCTTTGTTGTCAATGTCATTGAAAAAAAATGAGCTGAGATACTCGTAATGGCGTGCAATTATAATGACTCTTTGCGGTAGGGCCATTTGACTGACGGACTGTCGGGCAGATTTTCAAACATTTTCAAGTACATATAAATAATTTCTGTGTCGAACTTTTGGAGTTTTATTTGCCAAACTCATAAACGCTTTGACGCGCTTCAGCAATTTACATTTTTGTTGCGTTTGCGGCAACCTTGCCAAAGCAAGGCTTAAGCCGATAAGCATCTATGGCCTTAACTGGGTGAAAATTCGGTCTTCGTTGCAGTGAACAACGTGGGCAGAATGTATGACTATCCGGAGACGCTGGAGCTGGTGCCCGAAGATACCATCTGGGATATACTGACCATCAACATTGGCGCTGTCACCATGCTTACCCGCAAGATAGTGCCACAAATGAAATCGGCTCGAAGGGGTGCGATCGTTAATATTGGCTCTGGATCGGAGCTCCAGCCGATGCCAAATATGGCCGTTTATTCGGCTACCAAGAAGTATGTCACATTTTTCACTCAGGCTCTGGAGCAGGAGCTGGCCGAGTTCAATGTGACCGTGCAGCTGGTCATGCCCATGTTCGTGATCACCAAAATGAATGAGTATTCCAATTCGGTGATGCGCGGTGGCTTCCTGATACCCACTGCACGCAGCTTTGCGCGTTCCGCTGTCTTCACGCTGGGCAAAACGAGCATGACGACGGGCTTCTGGACGCACGGACTTCAGGTGAGACTAACTAATTATTAACAAGCAGGTAATCTATAATCCTGGAAACAAAGACGTTTTTATCAAAAGTATTAGCAATATATGTCATTACTATATGCATCAATATTCTCACTAGAGATCAAGCCTAAGAAGAACTTTACTCGTTTTGATAGCTCAGGTTGGTCGACTAGAAAATACCCCGTAACCAGGCCCAGTTGTTATTACAAAGATTCAAATTTTCTGTTCTACATATACATAAACATATACCCAACTGCACACACACAGCTAGCTAGGTAAATGAATATTGTGATTCTTCTTATATATTATTATTATTATATTATTATAAACTTCGGTATTAAATATAGCACTCAAATGTGAATATCTACCAGAAAGCTCTTTCTTTCAACATTGAGGATAATGCAGGCAGATATCTATAAAGTGATATATTTTTCTAAATTTCTAAATCTAAACCTCATATTTTGTGTTTTTACCACTTAAATTATGGTTTAAAAAGCAAACATGCAATAACGATACTACTTGAAGGAATAAAGGATACATCAAAATAAATTATAAGCTCGTTGTTCGTATGGTATAGGAGAATATGCATATAATTCATAATTAGGATTCCGAGATTAACTCGGCTGCATGTGTAGAAAACAAGTATACCCTTTATTGACCCATTTTCCCTGGATAAAATTGTCTACATATTTGAATATTTAACTCATAGGATATGCAGGAATTTTACAGAGTTATATATAACATATATATATCACTGCGAAAATGCTTCTTAACTAAAATAAACTTACTTGCTCTTCAATGAAATTAAATTCAAATTGAAAGTCCTAATCTCATTATATAAATTTGAATGAATTATAATTGGAATATTGCATCTGTTAAATACTAATAACTATTATTGGAATAATATAATATTTTCTGTTCGAAAAACAGTTCTTTAATCTTGAGATCTTTACCCTTTGCAGTACTTTTTCATGAAGCTGGCGCCGCAGCATCTGCGCATGCTCATTGGCCACCAGCTGACGCGCCGCCTGCGGCTCGAGGGTTTAAGCCAAAAGAAGATAACCTAGAAGACAAATACTGCACGAACAACTTGTACATCTTAGATCTTAAGAGTCTTGTAAATATTGGCGCATAGTTTTAATCATAATAAAAACTGTAAACATTTTTCGTATAAAAACCAGCTGAGAAAATCAATTTGTATGTTTTTTTTTTTGCCAACCGATTGCATAACTTCTGTGTTGTGTATGCCCCAATAGGGGGGAGGGGGGTATAAACGGAGCCGTTGAACCGGTTGCCAATCCGTTGACCGACAGACGGAAGAGCTGCAATAGGCCGAAAAGCTTCGCTTAATCGCAGCGAGCTGGCATTCTGCAAGCATTCGGTTTTGGGGTAAACACAACTCAAATTCGAATTGCATTCATGTGCATGCAAAATGAATTTCAAGTGGAATCTCAATTGTGGTCACTGGCCACGGGTCGCACTGCCCACATTATGCAAGCTGATATTACAATGCAAGTTTTGGGCCCGAGACGGTATGACTGGCTCTATTGGGCCAGCTACATGCAGTTGCTTTTGCTGACTTTAAATACGTGGTTGCTAATAGGGCCTATTACGCTAATGACAACCTTAGCATTTTTTAAAAGCTCCTCAAGGTTATTTATATACCCTTTGCTAATCAACTAATCAAGAAGGGAGTAGTGGGAAACGTGCGAAAATCAGAAAGATAAGTCGAACAGCTTAAGCCACAGATTATGACAATACATAACTTACCAAAAAAACGGGCTCCTAAAGGGACTTTGTAAAACATTAAGCACGGCACATTCTTAAAGCAAGGTATCTGTAAAGATTTTTTGAACGGGTTCCATAAACTGTAGATACTTACAACTAAGAGACTCTGTTAGTGGTTAGGGAACTTAAGACCCATTGGACTACTTAAGAAACATACATCCCAAAACATAACACAACTTTTTTTATTAGCTTTTAACTTTGAAAACATTGAAGCGCCGCGTCTACTTGTTTTTATTTAATTTATCGCAAACCCAATCTTAAAACTGAAACTACAGTGAGCGACAAAAAATTTGAGACGAAACAGCGTAAAACAGCTTCCAACACTAATAACTAATGAGTGCGTATAATAAAAAGAAAATCATAATGAAAGCCAGCGAAATAGGTAAGCGTTTAAAATAGTAGGTTGTAAATGTAATCACGGGCCTAATCGGAAACTACAAATAGTTTCCGGCTTGATTTTTAAATTATAATTTTCTATATTTCCCTTAACTTTTATTTCAACATCTTGGAACCTAATTTGCTTACTTATGAGTCTGCTTTATTGCAATGTAACTGGTTAAAAGAGCTATAGAAAACATCGAAGCTTAATTGTTTTAGGCATTAACTATAATACGTTGACTTCACTCATTGTCAACTTTTTGTAACTCTAGTTGCCACGCTGCTTCAATTCATACTAAGCTAATAAATAAGAAAAAATACATTTTTTTTAAAACCATGCCAGCAAACTGACTTTAAAAGGATCCTGATATTCCGGTTTTTTTATTTTGAGCCCAACCTAAAATTTAACCAAAACGGAGCTCTATTACATATATCCAATCGTATTATTGCCGATTTTTACAGATTTTTATCTGGTACGATTTTAATTCGTTGATTTTACTCATTGTAATCATCATAATAATAATCTTTCTTGCTCTAAAACTTGTTATATCTTTAGTTGCCACTGACGATGATAAGAAATAATACATTTTCTTTTGTTAAAATCATTTCTGCGAGCCAGTTTTAAAGGAAACTCAGAATTATAGCAGAATTGAAAAGAAAGAACTTACAACAAAGCAAGCCTAAATCAAACCAATTTACCAAAACTGGGAAACCTAAAACCTTTAAAACAACTTACTTGTAAGTGAGTCCCGAGTAATAAATCATTGGTAGGTGTCAGAGGAATGGATCAGATATAGCGCGCTTTTGGTTTTTGAAAATATTTACGGGTTACAATATTTGATCAATAATTAACATATCTGCCTTATATTACTGGCTTACCTGGCAAGTTTTCCAGTTTATTTGAGATTCTCCACATCTGGTCCTGTCCCATTTTCTTTATTTATTAAATAAGTAACCATTTCCCAACTCAACTATATTGGGTGGTAAATCCCATTAAAAACTATAGTTATTTGCTTTTTTGTTGTTTTATTCCTGCTTTGTTTGTTGTTGTTATTAATGCATTTTGGTGTTTGTTGCTTGTTGGTTGTTGCTTGTGTAGCTGTTGGTCTTGTTGTTATTTACGAAGAAAATGCAAATAGAATAATAGAAATAAAGATCTTACATATTATGTGCAAAGTGTTAAACAATGAAATAAACAATTTTCCTATGTGCGCCTTGTTATGCTGCTGTGCTGTCGATGTTAAACACACTTATACTGTACATTATGGTCTATAAATTGTAAATTGTAATTTGGATGAATTCCATTGCGAAACTAAAATTGCCAGTTAATATTTATGATTAGAGCAGATGACGCCAAGACTGTCCAAGCTATATAAAAGGCACGTTGTGGATGTCACGTCGCCCCAAATGGACCGTAACGCTGGCCAAATCGAACGTAGCTCTGCGAAATAAAAATAGCTCATATATCAGATATAGAATTGGGCAATTAAATTGAATGGAACTCACCGCCACACACTTCCGCACTTCCGCCTCCTCTGTTGCAGGTCATCCCAATTATGAGAGCCCCGCACCGAGCAGCTGTTTATTGCCAGCAGCTTTGACGTCATCTGCAGGAAACAAGAATCGAATAAGAATTTTCTTTAAATACAGCTGGCCCAGTTTTATTTATTTCTCAAAATGATTATTGCCTGCTTTCGCAATACCAAAATTATATATGATATTTAGATTCATGTGGAGACGTTTACATTTGTTTCAATGGATAAATTTGGGGCTCTTGAAAACATTTTGGCAGCCGATATTGAAATTCAATTTAGGGCAAATGCGCAAAATGTTTTTATTTTTTTTTATTATTTATCTTTATTGTTTTCAAATTCAAGTGGTAAAACGCATAAACAATAGCCACAAATTTGTTTGTTGCAAAAAAATCATTGCTTTCAGGTTATTTTTTGTCAAAATGTATTTCATGCAGGGATTCTGAAGAAAGGATTTTGGTCTTACTAGATACTTGGGTAAAATACAAAAATAATATTTCATTTTTAAAGTGAAGAATTTGGGAAAAATATAAAAGCTATTTTCGATCGATTCTTCCTATATAGGAACATGGCACAGTAGATCCTTAAGGTTAATATATGGCTCACGTTTGTGGATAAATCATAATTGTAAACGGAATACGGACTTTAATGCCGATAGCATTAACATTGAAAATCACCCTATGATACTGATCAAGAATATATATATACTTTATTGGTCACATTTCATGACTTACTTTGAATACCTGCGAGCTATCTGCTACTGCTAATAATAATTATATAATATAATACCTAAAAGATCAATAATTTATTTTATACTCATACATATTTTAATGAATTCAGCGAGCATTAGAACCTAAAAAAAAATCAGATCGCCATAAGAAATAAAAAAAAGAATTTTGAAAATTATGAACGCCCGAAATATCACGTCAAATTCATTTGACAAATTTCACACGCTGCAAAAATATTTCAAAAGCTGTTTTTATATATATTTGTATATATAACGCAATCGTATGGAGCGGTAGATCTTTAGAGGGACATGTCGAAATGTCGTCTTAAAAAAGCAAAAACTTTTTGGAAAATGATTTCTCTAATGTCGCAAGATTTGGCACCGCTGTCAAAAAAAAAAAAAAAAAAAACCTGAGCATAATCAGGCGAAAAGTCGGATGGGACATATATGTATGTATACAACCTATAGCATGGTATTTTTTCATAGATTTTTCCTTCGCTAATTTCATAAATTAATGTCACAGAAATGCTCATTATGTTCGCTAAAACTGTTCAGATACATGAAAAGAAACCACTTTTTGATTTGCGATGAGCAGCAATCATTTGAATTTAAGATTAAAAATGTACTTATAGATATAGATATTGTGTGCTTGACTCACCTGACTTAGGGTACTAATAGAAAACCATTAAATGCTAGCGACTTAGATCCTAGTCATAGGTAATTTTGATTTTAAACATACATATTTAAATATTGTTGTTGGAATTAAAATTCAACATGTAAGATTATCCTTGAACTAGTCAAATCATGATTTAGAAAGCGGCTTCGTAGAAGGCATAGAGCAAAAATAGCAATAATGCCAGGATTATGAAGGTGGTAAACAAACTTCTGGCTTCATTCATTTTGTTCGAGTTGCTGTTTTAGTTGTTGCTGGATTGTACAAAAAAAGAATTATAAATAATTAATTAGCCAAGAGTGTATACAAGGTGTCCCCGTCTTTCGGTTAGTCGGTTCACAGAGTTTTCTTTTTGTATTGCTCATAGCTTGTGATTGAAGTCAATTTGAAAATTAATATGTTAATTAAGTACACAGTTGAGCACCAAATGCAACTTAATTTTGGATACACACACTTAGGAGCTTTGAGGGATCGCCAAACCGTTCGAAGCAAATGACACGGAATAACTGAGAAACGCACCAAAATGTTCTTCTCCACAAGCTGGCCTATAATTTTTATCAAGAATCAAAATCCGACAGCAGACCGCAGTCAGCTCATTGGAATTATGGTTCTATATATTTCCCATAATCAAGCACATACATTCAGATATATAAGTAATATACTCATATAAATATTTATATGTATATATATATATTTGAATATCTAGAGAAACAGAGATGGCTGTTGATGTGGTTGTCCAGTTGTTGCGCATATTTTGATGCGGCACACATCGCGCTTATATGTATGTACGAATATTACCAGAATTATACGCAATATTTATAAGCATGTTTAGATTCCATGGATGCGTGTGGGCGGCGCAGGCGCGTCATATGCATGCCTCAAGCAGCACGTAGCCGATCATGGGCCGAGCATAGCAACTTCTCCAGGTTCTCCCAGTTTCGCTCTATTTCTCGTACCTAACGTAACAATTCGTAAATTGTTTTTAATTTGGCCATTATTCATGCTCGCCGGTGGCAAATTGCCTTAGACCTCGTGCAGTTATTGAAAAATGTTTTTCGAATTTATTTATTTGTTTATTTTTTCTGTGGTCTGCTTTTCGGTTCGCTGCGGTTTGGTGCGGACATCATTCTCCAGGCAGCTGTATTCTAAATCGTAATTCGTATTTATTTATTTTGGCCGCTAAATATATTTGAAATTGCTTGTGCCATATGTTTATTTGGCTTTTGAAACATGTCCAAAATATATTTAAATAATTTCTTCGAGGCACGTACTACCGTCTATGTAGGGCACACATACACAGCTCATTGAAGCTTACATGTATTCCAAATATTGTCTATAAGTACTATGAATACCCATTTGGCTTGTCTTATAATTCTAATGGACACCTATGTACAAACGGACCTTGGCATCTATATATCGAATAGTTAAGGTGCTTCATTGGTAAATATTTTAAAATGTATATATTTTTAATAATAATTAAGCCTGGAAGATGAGTAGATGTAAATGCGAAACGAATGTATCTAGGCTTTACAAATTCGATCCTATTTATTAAGTCATGCGTTTTCAGTTCCTACGTATTAGTGGGAGTTTAATCGTAGTCTTTTGAAACTTAACTCTAACATTAGAACTATAACTGACACATCTTATTTAAAAACGAATAGTATCTGATATTTGTGTTCAAAGTCTTCATTTCATATAGTTGACGAATAACCAAAAGACTATTTGGTATCTCGAAGACTTTTAAGTTAAAGCCCTACATATATCTTTATGTGTATACAATATTTTTCTTGTATTACATTAAATATTTCAAATTGTTAGTCTATTATTATAACAACCAACGCCCTGGTTTACCTTCTAAGTAGTTTCAAACTCACCGTTGCTCATGCCTCTACCCGTTCAGTGTCGTTTTACAACACTGCATAGATGATCCAAAGGAAGAAAAGTAATATGGCCAAAATGCCGAAGGTAGTCATCAAGTTACTTGCCTCACTCATCGCTTTAAATCGATTTTGGGAATAAATAAAAACAATCAATTAATTAATAAATTATTAGATTAGCATTCAATTGGATAGTTTTTATTGATTTAAACAGCCTCGCAGAGGTCAGGCAATAAAATTATTTCGTATACGACTTTCAGCTGGCGCGTGAGAATTTTATGTGATATAAACATTAAAGATGCGCCCATAAATTTCAAAAACACATATCATTTTGTTTGCAAATTATACAACTAGAAATTTATGAAAAAACCATATGAAAATGTTATTCATATCAAGAACCTCGAGCTGGCGACAGGCTCCACATAGACGAGTATATTTGTTTGATGTTTCGCATTGGTTTTCTGTCTCGTCTCTATTTGTTGTTGTTCTTTTGCTAGAGCAATCAAAATGTCTGTCTATATGTAGTCAATGAAAACTACGTATAGAATTTGTGGCAAAATAATTCCAGCTTTATAGATTGGAACTGTTCCAAATATTTTTCGATCAATTTATGAGCACGGCACACTTAAATTCGATTGAGATTATGCACAAATTTCACTCTACATTGGATTATTCATTTATGCTTTAATTTGAAAGGCCATCGTTTACCTGGGCTTTTCTTTTTTCTTTTATTATTATTGCGGACTGTGCTATTAACTGCAGCAAGGCTTTGGCCCAACTAAATTCAATTCACGCACTTGGTCGTTGGGTTGCGCAAAAAGAAATACTATGAGACGCCAAACATTGCCGTGAAAGTATCTATAAGATAGAAAAAATAACACACACACACACACACACAGCTATTTAGGAAAACAACGACACTCGAGAGAAAAACGTTGTGCTGTCAACTGGCAAGTGGAAAAATATGTCTGTGTGCATACATATATTGCGGACTATAGTTCGGTCTCCAAAAATCACATTGGCCGAAATGAGATGCCAATAGTAAATGTTGCTTGGAACATGCTTAAAAGTTTAAGAAATCACATCGAAAATAAATAAAATAAATGTACGCCGCCGGTTTGACAGTTTGCGAGCAGCCGCAGCCGACAAAAAAAAGAAATGGTAGAACAATAACAATGCCTTTTATTAAAAATAATTCATTTACTATATTATATAAACATATTCCATGCATGTTTGTTCCATTTTCAAATACAAGAAAATCCATTCTCGAGTGTTTTATTCAAGCAGCTTTTCAACAAGTTTTATTACGCAAAATTCAGGTGCAAAGGAACCTATCATATCTGAATTCTTTGAAAGATGACGTTTCATAAAATGTGTTGGAAAAATTATATTTTAAAAGTCAGTCAAGACTGAAGAGTCTCTAAAAGATGACGTTGTCAAGAGTAATTAAAATCCATTTGTTTAGCCAACGCATAAATTGTGAACTTTAGCTGCGAAGATTCTCAAAACTTAAATAAAATTGTCAAATACGCAAACGGCATATACTAGAGGCTTTTTAGTATTAGGTATAGACAACGCCTACACTTTCGTAAACAACTTGTCGCATTTTTTTGGATTCGTGGTTCTATTCCAAAAGTCCGTACCTGACAGTTGTCATTAACTCAATTTGAAAATGCACTGCGCAAATGGTGGACATGAACTCTGAAGCTAAAAAAAAAACCAACACAACAAATCACATAGTATAGAAATAATGTGCATAATGACTTAAACAATTACTGAAAATTATTTGCATATTTTTACGGTTCAATGCTCATGAAATATTAAAATTATTGAAAATTTGTGCCTCGGCATGGAACAATTAGAAGAAACGGACCGCCGAAGATTAAATACACTTGTAGACATTTGGCTTACAATTTTGCAGATATGTGAATATAGTGAAGCTCGTTTTGTAAAAATATCATGAAAAACCGGAAATATTTTCATAAAAAAACTCGTCTTTCAACTAATTCTTCCTATTATATAATCTAGTAGTGCGATCCTGATAAGATTTGGTTAATATCTGCCGAGTTTGACCTAAAGATCTTAAAAAATAAAAAAGTGTCTCATACAAGAATTAAATATTGGAATCGTTTCTATAGCAGTTGATGTAGGGGTCCGATCCGGACGGCAACAGAAAAATGGATACTTTCTTTAATAAGACCCTTTGAAATAAGATAAAACCGGGTTCGCATGCTTAGTTATGGGTATTGCAGAGTGTGGATCCCTCTACCAGAACTTTCATGGTGAGGAACAAAGAGAATATACAATGGCGAGGTGTATTGAATGAATGGTACAGCATATTAAGGATCATTTTTGTATAATAACATATATCACGATTTAAGTGCTATAACCGTTTACACATGTACTATAATCTACTACTAGCCAACATTTACGGCATCTTGATAGTTGGCGACTTGGGCACTGTGGGTTAGCTGGCGTCTAAGATAAGATAAGTCCAAATAGTAGTAAAATGTTTAAAATGTAGCTTACATTTAAAACATTAATACCTAAATCTACACACAGTCAATATCTTAGATATTTGAAATGTAAGCTGAAAATCGAACTATCCGACCAGAAATATTATAAATCTTAAGTTCGTCGCATACCCTTTAATGGCGATATGGAATTACTCGATAAGAGATATTCTAATAAGAGCTACACTCATTAAATATATAAACTCTTTCAACTTGACAATTGTAAACCTTTTTTAATTTTTTTCCCTTTATATGGAGTGCTTCCAACATTTGATTGCAACGCTTGTCAACTTTGAAATCTTTTCACAATTTCGACATTGTTGAACTGACCTAAAAATAAATTAATGGATTCTATGAATTGGATAGATGGAAAAGAAGGGGTGTACGCGGCAAGGGCGGTACCACAGATGTCTCTCGTTCTGGGGCTAATGTCTATCTATTAGTACCCATTCTGCTTGACATTCCATGGCGGTTATGTGCCCCTGAAAACGGCGAATGTATATAAAAAATGTATATATATACATATATTCATATATAACACATCTATATATATCGTATACTGTGCTATAATAAAATACCTACAGTGGGCGTAGGCAGCCACACGCAGCGATAATAAATTGGGAAACTATAGAAATTAGCTGAACAGGTATATCTCTGGAAATAATGCCTAAAACAATCAATAAATCAGCTGATCAGCTCGTAGAATACTTAATAATCAGACATTTGCGAATCAAATTAAAAAACTAAAAAAACAGTTTACGGCAAAACAATGAGTGAAACAATAACAATCCCAAATTTCTATTTATTTTAAGGTTCTGTTTTCTCTCCACAGATCAATTCACAGAGAGCGAATTCTCCAATTCTAAACCTTTTCGATTTTAATGCCTTTAAGATTTTAAGGCGTAAATAGAGTTTTACAGTATTGGCCATGTTCAAATAATATTGCATTATTAAAAACATCATGCCAACTCTCGTATTAGCACTATAGCTCAAGTAATTTCTATTCTGATTTTAATCACCTTGTGAATTATTCACAAACTGTTTTTGAGACTAAACAATTTCAAAAACAAACAGAGACTAGTTTCATAACAGAATATTTTTAAATGTTAGTTTGACACTGCTTCTTTCTAAAATGTAAAAAAATCTGTTATTTAAGGTGCATGCACTGCTTCGTCCAAACAATATTACAAGCCACAGCCTGATATTCAGCAGTTTGAACTGCTTATGTTAGAGATCAGCGGGTGATGTAAGTTTAACATATGTGTACTGCTTGTAAAATGCATTATGCAAAGCGTTAACAGAGCGAGCTGCTTACTGAACAACTTGCGCACGCGCAATATTATCATTAGTACGCACGATTATAGATAATACACCCGATATCAATCAGATCTTAGGATCGGAGGAAAACGGCAATAATGATTCCCGCACAGTAATATGATTCGAAACGGGTCCTTTCACAATTTTATACCCTTATAAAAGATATTAATTTAAATATAATACAATAATAAGAAACTTTTCACAATTATTAATCCTAATAAATTTCCATTATTCGCATCTGTTTCGCATACACTTAGCGGGAGGATTCATTAGCGAATCCGGCTCACATTTGAAAGCGGTCTGGAACTCGGGCAGGTTCATATAGCCGCGATTCAGTTGCGCCGCAAAGATTTCATCCTGGCGATTGCACAGCTGCTGAGCGACCGCATAGAAGAGCACACGATGCTCATCCAATCCAAAGTATTGGAGGACAAATTGCTCGGCAAAGACGAAGCGCTCGCCCTGCAACCAGAAGTGATAGTCCCGGAGCGCGGCCTGGAACGATCGATGGAAATGAAAGACGTCGGCCACTTCATGGGAGCTAAGTGGGCGATAGATGGCCGCCAGTTGGGCATCGTAAAGCTGCTGCGTTTGCCGTTCCAGGCAGTCCAGCGCGGTATAGTAGCCATCGGTGTCCTGCAGCAGGCGCGACTGACGCCACAGCTCCAGGCCCTGTGTGGCATAGTAATGGTACATGGGTCGATGCAGCGAGAGCAGCACAAAGTGCAGAAAATGGCGCAGGAAATAGGCGGACTGCTGCTCATCCTCCTCATCCACATAGGGCGACTCAAAGGCGTGCCGCAGTTGCGCGCGTCGCAACTGTAGAAGATTGCCATAGAAGCTATCCGGCCTGAATCGCACCTGGCCGTAGTGCAGCGTCAAGTCGCTGATATTGAGATAGCGCTGGGCGTGGAGCTGCAGCAGGCGCGATACCTGCAGCTCGCGGCGCTCCACGGCCGCCGGCAGCAGATGTCCATACCAGTCGCGACGGCTCAGAGTGGCCCTCCGGCGCTGCTGGAAGCGTGTGGTGTGCAGCTGGTACATGGCCAAGGCGACATCCCGAGTTAGCAGAGGGGTCAGCACATGCCACTGCCAGTACTCGGCGTGAAGCAGACGCTCAAACTCCGCTGCCAGCTGAAAGCAATCCTCGTAGGCCAACTGCTGCTGCGCCTGCCACAGCACATAGTTGTAGACGATGCGCGGCTCCGTGTGGCGCAGCACCTGCCAGGCATGGGTTATGCGCTCCGCATTCAGCGGCAGCTTGCGCGCCGTTGCCAGCTGCTGTTCCGTGAAGTTGAGCAGTCCAAAGAAGCTCTGAAAGTAGTCCATTGTGTTGTCATCCAGCTGCAGCTGTTCCTGTCCAGCTGCAGTCGTGCTCTGGGCACCTCTGTTGGGCTCGGGCAAGCTGCTGACCAGCGGCAGCTCGCCTCGCATGCCACGGCACAGCACGCGCATCTCGTGCGCCACAATGTGTGCCACCTGCGGATGACGTCCGGTCAACACGGTCGACATGCTGTCTTGAAAACCGCGCAGACTGGGACAGGGCTGCTCCTGCATGGGCGCCACATAGATGGTCTGCTCGGCAAAGTATATGTGCAGTAAGGTGGGCAGACCGTGCGCCGCCAGCTGCGCTGCCAAATGTATCCAATTGAGCTCTTCACCCAGCTGCCTGCGTTGCCATTGATGGCGCAGAAAGGGCCAGTTCGCAAGAGTCTCTCCGTGTTCAACCAAAAACGGCAGCTGCTGCAGCATGCGCTCCCAGTGTGTGGCATCTACCTGGCGGCTCAACACATGCTGCTCCCCCCGTGCCTTGCACTCGGCGTAAAGTTGTGCCAACAATTTGCCCGGCAGCGTTTGAAAGTTGAGATGTTGCGATTGAAAAAATTCCATGCGATCCTGCATGTTATACAAAAATGGAGGCACTGCATCATCTGAATCCGGAGCCTGTGCCAGCTGTCCAAAGTTACCACACGCATGCGCATAGAAATCCGCACACGGCTCCGCGCTAACATTTCTCAGATCCATCATCTGCTGCAGATTGCGCTTGTACAATCGAGTAAAAAACTGTGCCGACTCCGATTCCCTGGGGTTGCTCCCATCTGCTGTGGTCGCCATTTCCGAATGTACCAGCCGAATGGCTGTCAGCAGCACCGCCAGCTGCCATTGCCAGAGCATTTTGCCCATCCGTTCGCTTGGCTTTTTTCGCTAGAACTACGCTTAGTCGATTCTAAGTCTAAGCTGGAGGCAGCTCGCAGCTGATAAGCTGGAAATACTGTGGAGAACAGAGGGCTGGAGTAGATTGCGCCGTTCTCTAATCAATTGATAGCATAAGCTCCACTGTGCCGCCTTGACCTTAAAGATTTGCGCTCAAGCGAAATGAACGCAAGCTTTGCCAGCAATTAATCGCTCTCTTCCGGGAGTGCCCGGCGTTCTCCAGCGCAAATTAATAATTATGCCCCGAACCCATTAAAAATGGGCAAAAAGGGTATAATGTTTTTGTGCAAATGTATGTAACAGCTTGAAGGAAGCATCTCCGACCCCATAAAGTATATTTATTCTGCCTGTCCGTCCCTATGTATGAACGCAAAGATCTCACAACCTAAAAAAGCTAGAGTCATGCAATTTTAAACATAGGTCCCAGGGCCCGCGCATTACGAGTTTGTTTCCGATAATCGATAACATGTCCCGTTTCCTTTGCAATCGATAAAAATATCCAAATGCTGTTTTTGAGCAAACCGCTTATACTTTAAGAGCTAGAATCACAAAATTTGACATGTGGCCTTTAGAATCGTGTATATATATCAAGTATTTTTCATTTTATTTTTTTTTTTTAATTTATTTTTTATTACTGCTGAAGTAAACGAGCCCGGGTAAAATAAAAAACCGTGCATATCTACGACTTTATTTGTTTTTAATCAGTAGGCTTTTGGCTTTAAATCAATCATACAACTTAAATTTTTCAAAAATCAGTAGGCCTTTGTGTTTTGAATCAAGTTCATTTTGCTGTCAATGACAAATAAATGTTTTTGTGTTTTGGACAAATTCAATTTCTCCTTAATCGGCTTATAATTACTTGACAGTTTAAAAAGTGTAAAAATTGAGAAAAACAACAAAAAACCCATCAGCAACCGAAGCCACACTAACAACGAGAGTCTGGACGACAAAGAGGGTTCACCACAGCGGGATAATTCCTTCAATGAGGGATTTAACGATGAAACTGCTCAATATCTGATATATTTGGATTGTAAGCTCAAAAGATACCCACCCCATACCAGACATATCATAAAGCTTCAAATTCGCCAAATTCTCTCTGGCGCCGACAGGGGACTGCTCGATAAGAAAAGCGCCCTGTAATACAAATGGATTTTAAATCACATTTGCTGTATCTAATCCCAATAAGATCTAATATATATTAATAAAGATAACTCTTCCCCAATCTGATATATGTAAATCTTTTTTTAAATTGTTCCCTTTTACTCTCAGTACTTTAAGAGCATAATGAACTTGGTCTACTAGAAATCTCTTCCCAAATTCGACATTTGTAAACTGATCTATGAAGCTAAGCAGATTGATCAGACAAATTTTGAAAAAGAATTTAAATTGTATTTATGTTTATTCAAAAGGTCTGTCGAACTTGTAGTTCCTTTGTGAAATGAACCACTGCGTGGATTTAGTGTTGAACAATTTTAAACAGCAATGGGCGGGAACAAAGCAATACAAAATATTTTTAAATGTCAAAGAAATATTTAATATACTCCTAAATAACTGTCATATTATGGCAAAACTAAGTTTGTGAGTTTTATTCAGTATACAAGGTAGGAGTGATTTAAATACCTTATCTTGATGTGTTTAAATAATTTTTTTATTAAAAATTGAACACAACTGTAACTACCTACTTTAAAATACTTGTAACGGTTGCGTAAATATCGCTCATCTCTACTTAATTGTACCTAACTTTGCTTATTTAGCACTTGCCTATGGCTAACCTGCGTAATTGTGAATGTTTTTAATGCAAAATATGAACACATAACAGAAACTGTTTGTCGAGCTATGAGCAGGTTTAACATAACACACACACACACCCACACACACACACACATCTTATGCATGCCTCTGTTAACATGCTTTATTATGGTATTTTAATACCAGATGTTATCTTTGGCCTGTTAATGAACACACCATGTTGATATGTACTTTGGGACCGCGCGCGCTGGTATTCCTATCGGGCAAAGTGCATCATTTTGTTTTAGTTTAAGCTTTTCCCGATGCCGTTAAGAGGCGTTAAGGTTTTAGAGTTTGTGGGACTTGCTCCTGGCCCATTGTGTGGCAAAATACTCGCCGATTTTGGCGCCAGCGTTACGCGCATTGACAAGGTAAATGCGAAGTTGACTTGTTACTCAGTATAAAAGTACAGAGAATATCTTTAGGTACTAGACAATCCGTTGGATGTACTGCATCATGGGAAACGCACTCTTGTCGTTGATTTAAAAAAGGCTGCGGGGCAGCGGCTTGTACAGCAATTGGCCAAGAAATGTGACGTGATAGTTGAACCATTTCGTCCCGGAGTCATGGAGAAGCTTAATTTGGGCCCTGGACCACTTTGCACAGATAATCCGCGTTTAATCTATGCGCGGCTAACGGGATTCGGACAGAAGGGCCGCCTAGCAGCTCGAGCGGGCCATGATCTCAATTATGCAGCAGTATCTGGCGTGCTATCGATGCTGGGCCGGGAGCATGAGAAACCAACGGCGCCCATCAATCTCCTGGCTGATTTTGCAGGCGGAAGCGTTATGTGTGCATTAGGCATATGTGTGGCATTGCTGGAGCGCCATAGGTCAGGTCTTGGCCAGGTGGTGGATGCAGCGATGGTGGACGGCGCTGCATACGTGGCCAGCTGGTTATTTATGTCCAGGGAGCTCAGCATATGGAATCAGAATCAACAGCGTGGAGCCAATCTGCTTGATGGTGGCGCCTATTTCTATGACACCTATAAAACGAAAGATGGACTTTTTATGTCCGTGGCCGCATTGGAGCCCCAGTTCTTCGAGCTGCTTAAGGATCGTTTGCAATTGCCGCAGGAGCTGTCGCAGTATGGGGAAGAACACCAAATGCTTGGCAGGCAGCTGTTAACTGATATATTTCTAACAAAATCCCAAGCCGAATGGTCAGCAATATTTGAAGATGTCGACGCGTGTGTCTATCCCGTAGTGGATTGGCAGAAAGTCCAGCAGCATGGTCACAACGCAGAGCGCCAGTCATTTGAGCGCGTCGACGACATTTTGGCGCCCCGTCCAGCTCCCCGTCTAAGCCGTACACCTGGTAAATTACGCCGAAATGTGCAAATGGATATACAATCCCTGCTGGATGAGCTGAATATAAATGCTGAGCAACTGCGTCGACTGCAAGAGGAAGGCGTGTTGTCGTTTCCGATTAATCCAAAACTGTAGGATTACAAATAAAAAACGATCGTTTGTTTTCTTGCATTCAAAATACTTTTATTTTTTCCTTGCACACAAACACAATTACATTTCTTATTCCATCACGTACAAACTATCAGTCATACATTAGGTGCAACCTTAACAAAATAGTTTCTCATCTACGCTGTTCGAAAAATCAGAGTATGGCTTTGCAAACCATTTGATTAAAGAACAACTTAAACGGAACACGAGTAGTTTATTTTCGGATTGCATTCATTACGCACACTCTTCACGCATGCCAAATAACTCGTACACGCTCCAAGTAAATTAAATAAAAAGAGATACACACTAAAGTTTTTTTTTTTTTTTACTCATAATTTGATTTTCTAAAGCACCGCGCGTCAGCGTAACCTTTTTGCTGCATATATGCGTACATTCATTATATGTGTACACACAATTGGCATACATACATTTATTTATTAATATGTTGGTGTTCCGTAAATTTGACTATTTTGCCGTTAGTTTAGTTTGTATCGTACGTCCCGCGTAAAGTAATTAATGATAGTCCTTATGTAGTTGTAAGTATTTATGTATTGTATAAGTAGAAAGTCTCAGTTCTCAGTATAAAATCAGTACCATATGTTTCGTTTTCAATTTGTTTTTATCTCAATCAATGTCATTTTTCGTTTTCATCTAAACTTTTAACACTAGCAATCGTATTGCTTTCCATTGCAAAATACAATTTCTTTACATTGCTCTGCGCTGCGCGTGGTGCTTTACTCAATGATTCACACACACACACACACACATATTCACACATCTATAATATACATGTTTATACATACTTACATATGCAATCACTCAATGAAAGACACCCTCACACTCACAACAAGCTTCCGGTTAAATGCACTGAACACGTTAAGGAGTGTCCCTAATGCTCTTGTGTCAACCGATTGTTTATTAAGCATAACTTATATATTATATTGAAGTTATGCTAAATAGTGTAATAACAAAAGCAGACCGACAACCATTTCGTTACAATTTTAAGTTTTTAATTCATTTTGTGAACCTGGAATGATATTAACAGACACCCACTCAAACACACACACACACACATACAAACTCACATACACACATTATATCAGTCAAAGTATCGCACACAGGAATACATATGCATAAGTAGCAGACTTCGTTTACAATATTTATCTATATGTGTAAAATTTGTGCAAGATCAGCTCTCAAGGGATTCGTAATGTTTCATTCAGAAAATTTCTCTGCATCACTTTCAGACACGCTTAAATTTACAATACATCAATTGTCATAATTAATCATCATCATCATTATCATCACACTAGCGCACAAGTTCATCAATCATCAAAAATTACGTCTGGAATAAAGATGTAAAAGATGTTTAATTAATTTTAGTTTTATCGTAATAGTATTTATGTACGTACGTTCACATAGTATCCAATAAACCTCCAAGTTCCATTGGGGCGTTAGCTCTCAAACATAGTTCTCATACACGATGTTTAATCCGGGGATTGAAGCGGCAGAGTTACATTAACAAATCATCCGCCATCCGTAGTTACATTTGAAGGTAGTAATACTAATATAATTATTTTGGCAATTCAAATTGTGTGTGTATAAACTGTTGTGTATTCAAATATAATTGGATGTGTGAATATATATGGGAAGAAAAATATATAAACTGAACTTTGAATTTTGGACGGCTGTGTGATAATTTGATTAAATCTAATGCCAATCGGGAACGTGAGCTAATATACTTTTTGTATGTACTTAAACAAATACGATTCGCAACTAAATGAAATGGCATTAGCTTTGTCAAAGCAGAAACTGAATTTCGTTTTGGAATATATTTCGGAATTTTCATCTTTTTACGGTTCTCCCGAAAGATATCCTTACATTTTGAAAGGGTGCAGAGAATTTTCAAAAGATTTTAAACGGGATTCCTTGTTAACATTTAATTTTGGTTGAATTTCTTCTTGTTTTAATTATGTTCTTCGTATATAGTGTGTAAATGTTTGTATGTCCGAATGGATTTCGTTCTTGTGTAGTCCTTATAAGTATGTACATGTGGGTGTGACGAAAGATAAAAATGGTTTCAATCATTTTAATAAACAAGCGTCGTGTTTGTGGTTATGTCCTAAACAGTCCTATATGTTGTCTTTTTATTTCTATGTAATGTATATATGTATGTAAAGTGAAGTACTGTAGTGTTACCCTGGTCCGTTTTCGTTAGTTTAGTTTGGTTGTTAGTTAGTTTGTCTAACTATATATATACAATACAATATGACGCTGCAGGTAGTTGTTTGGTTGTTACTGTATTCGTTATGTTTTATATTTTTGCATATTGTTTTAGTATTTAAAATTAATTGCAAATTATTAGGCGCTACTATGAATATTGAATCAATGACAATTTCATGTTGTAAAAATAAATTGTTTGTTTTGTGGGTTCTCCCCTTCTATATTTTTCATTAATTGGGATTTGTTCAGTTTGTATTTTGAATTGGCGTCCGTTTAAAATCTTTTCTTTTTTGGTGTTTATCAAATTGAGTTTGGTACATCGTCTACTTTGAAATTTGCTTATAGCTAAAGTCATTCGTTTTATGTTTGAAGTTCGCTTACTGATCTCTAGAAAAAACTTACATTTAGTAATATCACACAACACGCCACACACGCGCGCATTTGAAGTTTCATACATATAAGGAGTGGGTTCTCTCCTATATAGCACTTCAATCACAAACCATATATAGTTTCAGTTCAGACATCCACATACCTCAGATTCACACTGCAACTAGACGTGGAGATTGGTAGTAATTAATCAAGCATTCATTTACAATTTCACACACAGCTCACAAGTATTACATATATTCGCAGTCGCACATAAAGCACACTCACCCATACACACACACATACTCTCACACATACATACACATATACATACGCATATAAGCGTTTGTGTGAGCGAAACTCATAGTTGCACGTGAACATACATGCTTCTCTATATATAACTAAGAGTTTCATTTCCACAGCTTATTCAATTTTCTTTTGGATTTTTTACATTGATTATTCTTATAAAGTATTTTGCAGCCATAAGACAATTTTATCCAATATTGCTATGTATTTTAGTTAGTTTTAGGTGTATTGGTTTTTATGTTATATAATATAGATTGTTACCGATTTTGTTCTTACATTAACAACTCAATAGAGACATGGACATTATTTTGAATAACTTTTCTTGTTTGCACTCTTGTTTTTGTTGTTTTTTTTTTGTTTTTTTTTTTTTTAGTTTTTGCAATGTATAAAATCGGGTTCTGTTTGTGTCATAACAGGATTCGTTGTGCTAACAGGCTGCTTATATGGTAAAGTTGTCATAATGCTTATAAAGAAAGTCTATGTAATTGGTAATGGGACTTTGATAACGCTTCTTAGGAAATATTGAATTTACTAATGGTCTCACACAAAAATAACAATATAAATATCGTAATCATAGCAGGATTTGGCTTATAATTAAATTTACAAACAAAATTGTCTTAAACTTTAGGCGTCGCACAGCAACAATAAATCGGACAAACAAACTTGCAGATAGAATTTTCGAATTCGGACTGGACTGTAATAAAATGTGTAAATAGCAAAATGAATGTTAAATGCAATAATTGCTACAGGTTACTCACCAGTTTGGCTGCGTACATACATTGGGGGTGGGAACACATTAACAACTAAGAGACCAAATTACTGGGCTATAACCTGACTGTTAATCTTCTTGATCTCCTTGACCGCCCATGTACATAACAATTTGGTACGTTGGCCCTTCGAACGCTTGCCTTCAGCCAGGAACTGAGTGATGATCACATCATCCAGCAGAGGATAGAGACGTGGACCGAAAGAGGTGCATAAATCCCCAATGAAGCCGGCTACACTTGCCATCATCAAGTCCGAGACTTCACCCTCTTGTGCAATGCGCTTTATAAAACCAATAATGTGCACCAGATGAGGCTCCATGTGAAATACATCCGGATTGGCCGTTTGCTCAACTCCCTTAAGACCTTGAATGATACCGGTGTAGGCCTCTAGGACACTCTCCCGTAGTTCATTTATGTATTCGCTCATGTCAGAGTTGGAGGAATCCACCTGTGCAGAAAATGAGGTATATTATGTAATCGCTATTACAACACTGGACAGCTAATGATTAATATTACCTGCAAATTGGAAGCTGCCCGTAACATATCCAAAACTACATTCAAATACTTGAGAAACTCACTTCCAATGCTCAGCGCCATGTCGCCAAAAGCGGATAGAATTTGGGGCTTTACACTGCGATGAAGGTTTGGCTCGGACAGATCGTTCATTAATACGGACATTATTTCATCGCAGTAGGGCACCATCAGATGCTTTAGGGCGCGACAAATGTCACCAGTTAGTCCAACGGAAGCACAGCAAACCTGGTATTCTTGATGATTCTTGAGTCCCATTATTAGGAAATCTTTGAAGGCTGGCATGTATTTGACAAATTGAAAGCCCAGTAGCTCGACCAGCGTGGAGACAGCCAAGAAGGCATCCTCTTGAACACCACCTGACTTTCCTGCGCTTGAACTAAACATGGTGAGCAATGCGGTCATAATGGCATCTGAAATCTGTGGAGCATCCTCCTCGCGCACCTTTCGCAGCACACTCTGGAGCGTAGCACAGAGCAGAGACTGTAGGTCATTAAAGTGACGGCGATCGCTGTGGTTGCTGATGTGATTCTCCATCTGCATAACCTGGTTTAGACGTTCCAAGATGACAATGGTGGTGTGCTGCACGACCAGGTAGCAATCCAGAGGTGAATTCTTAATCATGTTCATTAAGGCCTCGTAGGCAGCACTACGCAAATTGGCCTGAGCACCATCTGACCGATCGGTGGCTTCCAACAGCTGTGTGATAATAAACTCAAAGTAAGGCGACAGTGCATACTTTTCAGGTGTGTCGCCTTCATTGGTGACGGCAGCTTCGTAGGCGGCATCCGACAACCCTATAAAAGCCCAGCACACATTAGCGGCCACGCGCGGCTCCGACTTAAGACTCTTGACGAAGCACTCGAGCAACGTCTGTAAATATGTTTTGTTGATGGCTGCTTCTGGAATAATCTGAAATGCAAGAGGTGTAAGTTTAAAGATAATTATATGTTATTAAAAAGGAATTAAATGTACATATTTATGCATACAATATTAATGTTTCTCAAATTGAAGCGAGGGTAACTTCATATTCATAATAATAAAAATTATTGTATACTAGTTATCACATTCTGCGAATAGTATTCGCTATATTTTGTGCGTGAGAAGCAATGCAACAAACTTATTATAGGTTTGTCACATGATCGGTTTTTTGATCAATAATATATATGCTTATGGAATCAAAAATGATTCGATAACGTCGCACTGATCTGTACTTACGTCGCATATACGGCCAAAAGTCCAGGCCGTGGTGTCGCGAACTATGACGCTGGAATCGTACATTAGGCGTATCAAAGTGGGCATCGCCTGCTCAACAAGTGGTTTCAGCGTGTTAATTTCCAATCCATTGAGTACTGAACCAAAAGTCATGACTGCAGCATCGCGATAGCGCCAATTGGGCGATTCGATATTATCCTTGATGAACGGCAAGACATGCGGCACAATTTCATCCTCGCAGCAGGTGGCTAACAGCATCAGACAAACTGAGGAAGCTTTGGCCGGACTCCAGGAGTCTTCATCGTCGCATTCGTCTTGATTGGTGAGCTTCTCAACTAGGACCGGCGTCAAGAACTGGAGAGCTCCTCGTGCATAATGCTTAGAGACACGCGGTGGTGCACGACCCTGGTCGGTGGCCTCTTGGCTCTCGATGGCAAGATCGATTTCCTCATCGCTCACATTCGACCAGAATTCAATTCCCTGGAGAGCAATTGCATCATTGTCCGACTTCATGGCCTCCAAGGTTATTGGGAATAGCGCCTGAGCCATGTAGGGTTCCATAAATTGGTAGTACAGTGACATGATCTTTACTAAGCACTGCAAGGCAGCAACACAAATCTGTGTGTCTGTGCACTGCGTGGCCTCACACACCACCTCCATGATGAAGTTTCGTTCCATGTCCTTCTCAAAATTTGCCTTGGTAAACTCGAGAGAGTTGTGTAGCGCCGTCGTTGCAGCCAATCTGACATGGTTGCTAGGCTCCTGCTTGCGCATTCCATGTATGATGGCCGTAAGTACCTGATTGGACTGGTTTTCAAGCACTCCATATTGGATATCCTGGCAAATGTAACCGATTGCCTCAAGCGCAGCCTCTCGGTGCATTTCGCTGGAGCCCTCATGAACGACTTTGTTGACAAGCGTCTGTATGAGTATGCCCCAGCGATTGATGGGCAACTCAATAACAGCGACATAAGCAACGCATTGTGCTGCGCAAGACGGTCGCGTATTCTCAGTGCCTAGGGCGACAAGTATCTGCGGAGACAAAAAATTGATTTTAATTAATGGTTTGCATCGAGTTAATCAAAGGGAATATCACATGGCAACAAGAAAGAATGGCTTTTTGCGGCAGGCCTTGTAGAATCTTTGCTACGTGAGAAGGATTGTGTAGCTCGTAAATGCATATTTCAGTGTAAAGGTAAAAGTGTAAAAACTAATTTTCGACCGATTCATTTGCCTCTGGGGTGGTACATGGTAAATTGTGCGAAGATAAGAACTTAAATTAGTCGCCTTTGCCCAACCCTGTTATAAAATCGGTCCTTATGATAATGTGACCAATACCGAGACGTCGACATCAACGCTAAAAGGTCGTCCGACTGATTCTGACTATGGAAAGTTTGCTTTATAGTACGACTTGTTTTCGTAGAAAAAACAGACGGACATGGCTATATCAACTCGACTACTGATTCTGATCAAAAATATATACCCTATGGGATTGGCGACGTCACCATCAAGACGTAAGATACATTATGACAAACTTGTAATATACTCTTTAAGGGTTAAACAATAAGTATAGCTGGAATGACAAGCAAAAAACATTACGTACATTGTTTTTGATTAGCTCTCGCGTTTCCTCGGGAAACTGATGCCAGCGCTCCTGATACTGTTGACTGATCTTCTCGTCCTTGCTCGTCAAGTGATTTTTTAATTGAAGGCCAGCTGCCATGCGCGCCACGGCGCTGTTTGATGTATCCACAAGGATTTTAGACAGTGCTTTGAGAAATTCCGGGAGGTTGCTGGCGGCAGCCTGTTCCAGGAAGTTCTTTGCCGAGAGCAGTTCATTTTTGTCTGCGAGAAGTGAACAAATTTGAGGTTATGTTGCTCAGCTATATACAATATGTTTTTTTTTCTATATAGTAAAATAAACGTGTGTATGTATATATATTATATATATATATATTTGTCATGCATATATATATGTATGCAATTGTTGTGTATAGCAACTGAACATACGCGTATGCTACGTTGCAACCCTGCGCAACATACGCGTCACTGCCGCCGACGTTGCGCCGCAGCAAAGCCTATAACAAAATGGCTTTCTGGTTGGCCCTGAGCAACAAAACTTAGGTGCTTTTTATAGGTGCTTGCATCGAATGAAACTGAATGTACAAATATGCTTAAAGGATCTTTATCACTCACCTGGTGACACCGTCTTCTCCAAGATAACAATAAGTTGGCGTGTTATGTCTGAAGTCATTTTTGCGCTCTTACTTTCGATTTCGTGTAAATGCCGTAGCTGTTAGGGCGCGAATGTGTGGAAATTTTTCGTAATCGCTTAGCTTTCTATGGTGTGTATGTATGTGTAAATATAGACAATACCGAGCAGCTGGTAAATAGGTAAAGGAAAATGAAAATATGCTTTGTAAGATCGACAATACGACATACACACTTTGGATATATTCGTGTCGTCCTATAATTGATTTTTTCGCTTTTATACTTACTCACTATGCGTGTCTGTTTCCCCTTTGTCTGCGCGTTGCTGATGCTGTGTTGCTATTTCGATTTTGGCTATTTCAACTGTCAAAAAACTCGGGACCAGAGCGACTGTCGCTCAAATTGATTAAATATATAACTTAAATTTGCTTAGCTGCAATTAACTTGGAACAAGAATTTTTATGTTCGATAAAACGTGAATTGTTAAAGAAAGAGAAGCAGGCCGGCTCTGAATAATTCTCGACTCCACATGGAAAAATGCTGCGCGTCGATCTTTCTGCAAGGTGGCAACCCGCGGATTGGGCATAGCTGTCAGTTGCGTTTAAAGTTGATGCGCATCACTAAGAAACACTTAAAAATGATTACCCGATTTTAAACGAACTACATTTTTATTAAACGGATATATTTATTCGCACAGATTTTACTTTTAAATAAAAGTTTTATCGAAAAAGAAATTTGACTACAAAAGCAACTCTGTTGCCAGTTGCCCAGGTTGGCAGGCCGACTAGTGGCAACACCACTTTTGCAATTGCACAGTGCTGACGTTTGTTAGACAGACAGACATAAGCCGAAAAAAGAAACAACATTTGACAATTAAACTCCAACTGAGACTTTAATAGACATCATCGAGAATTTGGCGTAGTCGCCCCACGTACTGATATCATTCCGTTAACGGGTATTAAATCAACATTTACTCAAACACTTTCTGGCTCGACATTCACCTGACTGGCTCCGTTTTTTGTTGTCAATTAACAAGGAATGAAACCGTCTCGGTGCCGTTGCACCATGGACCCTTTTCTAATAATGCTAGTGGTGTTGTTTGTTAACACGCCGACGAGTTCCGAAGGTTTCTATCTGCCTGGCCTGGCACCGGTGAACTTTTGCAAGAAATCGGATGTGTCAACTACCTGCAAGGTAAGTGTGTATTGGTGTCATACGTATGCGTATGTGTGTGCTTCTGATGTTCGCAACATCAGAAAACGGTTCGTTCATTGTTAATGGTCTGCCAGGGAGGTTGCCCCCCTAACGGAAGCAGTGATAAGCACCCTAAGAGTGATATTGCTTCGTGGTATGTATGTATACTGTGTAGGTGGCGTGCTGACGTAGATCGTAGTGTTTAGCATGTTAGAACTGCTTACATAGTACATACATAAGAGAGTATGTTAGCACAGTTGGCTGTAAGACGACGTTTTCGCTGTGTTCTAAATTAGAGCTATGTTTTTCATAAGTCTAAAGCAGATCTTATCATTTTTTTCTCAATTAGTATTTCTCATAAAGCTGTACATATATGTCGATAAGGCTACTATTTCTAGTTGACACTTTTAACGAATCTATTTCTGTTTGGAATAACATGCACATTTATACCCTTTGAAAGTCTATAATTAATCATATAACATAAAAAATATATGTATTGACGAAAAATAGGATGGATCAAAAAAAAAGGGTTTTTGCACATATATAGCTGTCAACAGCAGAATCGGAAATTGTTTTCTTGTATGAAACATTTTTGTTAGTTTAAAATACATCTACATAATCATACAGTTTCAATAGGAACAATCGGCAATTAAAGTACGTGTTTTATTATAATTTAATTTGGTTACAAAGTATGTATCGCATCTCCGATCCCATAAAGTATACAAATTCTTGATCTGTATCAACATGCGATTCGTCTATTATAAAACCTTGCATAGGCCATAGGAATAATCTCACGAAGATTAAGTTGTTATATGGACAAATATTTTGTTTTCCAAGATTTCTTGGCAATACCGATCCTTGCTAAGGATCTAGCATATTTTTTATATCATTCTCTACGGCATACAGTTTTTTGATTAGGCACAAAAATTTAATTTGATCCAAATATGTTTTCCAGTCGGATGTCATTTTGTACGTAAATCGCTTAAATACCGAGGAATCTGTCATTCCTTATGAGTACCATCACTTCGATTTCTGTCTTGGTAAAGAGGAAAACTCCCCGGTTGAGAACCTCGGTCAAGTAGTGTTTGGCGAGCGAATTCGCCCTGGTCCCTATCGCATTCAGTTTTTGGAGGATGTGGAATGCGCTGTGGTAAGTGAAAATTAATCACAACTATGGCTATATATAAATTATTTGAAATTCAAGGCTTGTAGCAAAAATTATACTGGCGGCAGTGCGGAAAGCGATCGACGGATGATGGTGCTTAAGAAGGGTATTAGTCTTAACTACCAGCATCATTGGATTGTGGACAATATGCCTGTTACTTGGTGTTATCAGCTTGAGACGGGCAAGCAGTACTGCAGCATTGGCTTTCCGATGGGCTGCTTGGTACGGACAGATGGCGATGGATGCCCCATCAATTCGATATACAATCGGCCATTGCACTATTATCCATTCAATCACGTGGATCTGGAGATAACTTATCATAGTGGCGTTCGCGAGGATTGGGGCATGGGCTTCGGAGGCAGCAGTGGCCGTATCATATCTGTAAAAGTGACCCCGAAATCATTAAATCACGCCGATCCAAATAAGCCAAACTGTTTGGGCACTGAGCCAATGGCCATACGCGAGAGTTCTCTTAAGAATGGCGAGTTTCTGTCGATCATTTACACGTACAGCGTAAAATTCGTGCAAAACGACGCGGTCAAATGGTCTTCGCGATGGGATTATATTCTGGAATCAATGCCACATACGAATATTCAATGGTTCTCGATTCTCAACTCCCTGGTCATTGTGCTGTTCCTAAGTGGTATGGTTGCGATGATAATGCTGCGAACACTGCACAAGGATATCGCGCGATATAATCAAATGGACAGCGGCGAGGATGCACAAGAGGAATTCGGTTGGAAGCTGGTACATGGTGATGTTTTCCGGCCGCCACGTAAGGGTATGCTCTTGTCCGTATTTCTTGGCTCCGGAGTGCAGGTACTGGTCATGTCTATGGTTACTTTGGCTTTTGCTTGCCTTGGATTTTTGTCGCCTGCAAATCGTGGCGCCTTGATGACCTGCTCCATGGTGTTGTTTGTGTCGCTCGGAACCCCCGCCGGGTATGTTTCAGCGAGAATCTATAAGAGCTTTGGCGGTGTCAAATGGAAGAGCAACGTCATCCTTACTTCAATCGTATGCCCCGGGTGAGTTGCAATTAAAATCTCGATTAGTTGCTTAATTTACAAAAGGTTTTCTCTGGCGTAGAGTCGTTTTCTCTCTGTTCTTTGTAATGAATCTAGTGCTTTGGGGAGAGAGCAGCTCTGGCGCTGTGCCTTTTAGCACACTGATTGCCTTGTTGGCTTTGTGGTTTGGAGTCTCAGTACCGTTGACATTTGTTGGAGCCTATTTTGGTTTTCGCAAGCGAGTAAGTGGAAATATAATACGTATTTTTGTTTTTGTAGATGATGTGAATAATGCTGTTAACTTTACTCTTTACATTGCAGTCATTGGAGCATCCAGTGCGTACCAATCAAATACCACGTCAAATACCAGATCAGTCAATCTACACGGAACCTATTCCCGGTATTGTTATGGGAGGCGTTCTGCCGTTCGGCTGCATCTTCATACAGCTGTTCTTTATACTTAGTTCGCTGTGGTCAAATCAGATGTACTACATGTTTGGATTTCTCTTTCTCGTATTTCTCATACTTATCATCACTTGCTCGGAGACAACAATCTTGCTCTGCTATTTTCATCTATGCGCGGAAGACTATCATTGGTGGTGGCGATCGTTTTTGACCTCGGGCTTTACAGCCGTTTATTTGTTCATATATTGTTGCCATTATTTTGTCACAAAACTCTCTATTAAGGACAGCGCTTCGACGTTCCTCTACTTTGGCTATACAGCTATAATGGTATTCCTTTTCTTTTTGCTAACCGGCACAATTGGCTTCTTTGCTTGCTTCTGGTTTATAAGAAAAATCTATAGTGTTGTCAAGGTCGATTAGGCGCATAAATCAAGTAATTATATAAATGTGCGAGCCCGTGTGTTTTGTATGTGTAGCCACAATTTACACTTAAGCCTAATGTGTGTGATTTCTGCGCTGTGGGTGAACAGCCGGTTTTCTGTTTAATATAATGAACTTATTAGTATACACATAATACATCATAATGTATATAAATATATGTGAGTAAGTTGTAGTACCGAAGCGCGCAATAATGTTAAGTATAACCAGAAGTACGAGAAAGGGTGAAAATCAATTGTGTAGGTAACATGTTTCAAAAACAGTCTATTAAATTTTTGGCATGAAGCTTAATCTTTTCAATGTAACGTCCTATTTACGATATAAAAATGAATCCGAAAAATTAACAAAACAAATATATATACATAAAAAATAAATTAACTCGCTCCTGTATCGTTATTATCAATACTATTCTAATTTACTGATTTGTAATTCGAAGTACATTTCCTTTTGTTTATTCGTTAAAACAAAACCAATTAATTTTTAACTTATGCTTGGATTCTAAGGATAATAATCATGATTGTAATCATATGTGTAATATTTTAAAATATGTACTTTAGTTGAAAGTGATTAAAACCCACTTTGGAATTAAAAATTAAATTATAAAACTACAATTTAAATAAGTCGCCCTCTTCCATTCGATATTGAACAAGGGTTGCAACCCTTTAAACTGCACCAGAAACGGCAATCGGCACTTTTGAGGCTTCCGCTGAGGTGCAAAATTGTTTTCATTATTATTTGAAGAACATATATTGCAAAGAAACGTACAATCGATCCCAAATTAATGTCCAGCCAAATTGTGGAAAGTGAGGATGAATTTGATGAGTCTTCGGAGTTGCAACAACAGAACAAGCTCGAGGCGCAGCCATCAGTGGATGTGAATAAATTCATTGATTTAGAAATATTTCTGAATATTCACATTGGACACCATTTCAGGAAGCCTTCGATTTGGACGATCTGTTGCCGGTCATTGGCGAGTTTGGCAAATATCAGAAACTTTTGGTCTTTGGCATTTGTCTGCCTGCTTGCATACCATGCGGATTTTGTGCCTTTAACCAGCTCTTCATGGCCGACACCCCAGATGACTATTGGTGTCGGGTTCCCGAGCTATTCCAATTGGATCTCGAGCAGCGCAAATATTTGGCCATACCCAAGGAACTGGTAAGCCACTGATCAGGGTGTTATTATAATTATGATTGTGTTGTATTTTTAAACATATGTATATTTAGGAGAACGACGAGATGGTATACAGCAAATGCTACACATACGGTGTCAACTGGACGCAGATGCTCGACTCTGCTGAAGAGAATGGTGGGAATATTACAATTCTGGAGCCCAATAGCAGCTGGCCCCTGGTTAAGTGCAGTCAAGGCTGGGAGTACAACACCAGCACAGTCTGGTCCTCGATTGTGATCGATGTGATTAAAGAAGCCAAGCTACGATTAATCCACATGTAGCCCCACATGTATAGCAGCTCTTTGCCACTCATTTCCCAATTCACGTCATATCCTGCTCAAGCACAAACACAATAATATCTGTTAAATTCGTTAACAGTTCGATTTGGTATGCGATCAAGACATATATCCCACCATTGGACTGGCGGCCCTCAACAGTGGCGGCCCGGTGGGTGTCTACTTGTTTGGGCTGCTCAACGATCGGGCCGGGCGGAGACTCTCATATTTCACATGTTTGGCCACCCTGCTGGCGGGCAGCTTGATGACATCGCTGAGCAAGGACTTTTGGACATGGGCTGGCAGTCGAGTAGTCGTTGGACTGACTATACCTGCTGTATACCAGATACCCTTTATCATATGTAAGTCTCTGCCCACACATTAGACACGTCTTTGTACTCCTTCCCGTTGGGCTTTCATTTAGCTCTGGAACTTGTGGGCGAAAAATATCGCAGTTTTGTGACCGTCATGACCTGCACCTTCTACACTTCGGGCATAATGCTGCTGTCGTTGGTTACCTATCTGGAGCGGGACTGGGTGCGGCTTTCCTACTACACATCTCTTCCGTTTTATTCCTACTTTCTGTACATATTTATAATGCCCGAGTCCCCGCGCTGGCTTCTTATGCGCGGCCGCCTGGAGGAGGCGCTCAGAATACTGGAGAGCATGGCTCGCGTTAATGGTCAACAGTTTCCGGAGGCAGTGCACAGCAAACTGGAGGCGCAAATCCGAAGAGATAAGCTGAAAAAGCAGAAGAAGAAGGTCGCCAACGTGGGCATTGCGGATCTATGCCGCACGCCCAACATGCGGCTGAAGACAATATTGATAACGCTCAGCTGGTTCGCAAATGAGACCGTCTACTTGGGACTCAGCTATTACGGGCCTTCGCTTGGCACCAATCAGTACGTGAGCTTCTTCTTGTCGGCAGTGGTTGAGCTGCCGAGCTACCTGTGCTGCTGGTACTTTATGGACACCTGGGGTCGACGTTGGCCTCTCAGTCTCTCCATGATATTGGGGTAAGTCTATGACTACTTTATTTACACTTCTATCTTTATTAATCCTCACAGCTACGACTCTTATTAATTTGTGCAGTCATTTGTCTAAAAGGTAGACTAATGTTCCGTAAATGATAGGAATCTTGATTTTTTACTGTTGTTCTTTGTGTAATTAAGGTGCGCCGGGATTTTAAGCAATTCCACCTATATCATAAACCTGTCACTTAAACGATCGATCGAAAATTCAATTCTTGTGTTTCACTTTTTGGCTACCTCCCTTATTCCCCTAAAAATTGTGAGGAATTAATCAATCTAAATCCCATTAAAATGTTCTGTCCTTTACTTAAAAGTATTTCACACACAATTTCCCCTCTTTAAAATCTTTAACACCAACAGTTTTGGATTCACTTCGATTGTTACAGTTTTAGAGTCATTAGCCCCATATGGAGAATACCAAGTGTAACGAATTGACTTTCTTTCTATACTTTAATATTCACGAACATTTGGAATGCGTCTTTTTGCAATTGAATTGAAATTTCTGAACTCTGGAGATGAGTGTTTTTTCTTATTTTATTAATTTATTTAGCGGAGTCGCTTGCATTATAACTGTTATGCTGCCCGATGACGCAATAGAGGAGACATTAATCCTATATCTCATATCGAAGGCTCTTCTTTCGGCCTCATTTCTGATCATCTATCCCTTTGCCGGCGAGCTGTATCCGACGCAAGTTCGCGGCATAGGCATCGGTGCCTCAAGCTACATTGGTGGCTTGGGTCTTATTGGGATACCTTTTGTCACTTACCTGGGCAAGGAGAACCTGAAGCTGCCGTTGGTAATTATGGGCTTTGTATCGATGCTGGGTGGCATGACCGGCTTGCGTTTACCGGAAACCCTGCACCATCGTTTACCCCAGACCATCGAGGAGGGCGAAGAGTTCGGCAAGAATTGGCAGTTTAAGGATTGCCTGCACTGCAAGCCACAGCCGTAAGTCATATGTCGTATGTCGAATGTACCTCTATAATCTCCTGGACACCTTTGCATCTGGCTCTTGCAGCGATGTCCACTCACCGCCAGCTTCCTATGAAAATCTCGATGTATTGGGCGGCTCCTCCAACAATGCTTCTGAGGTCGAACTGGAGCTTAGAGACAGTCGACGTCAACGTCCGCAGCCGCGTGTTACGGAGCGCACTCCGCTGGAGAACAGTGGCGGGTCCGATGGCAGTACTGGGAGACCGCATCGGGCTTCCATGAAGCGCCTGGTGCGCCAAATGAGCGTCATGGATACACAACGGACCCACGACGGCACCATGCAGCTGACGCATTGGATTTGAGTGTGGGGAACATGGGAATATATTCAATTATTTATATCGGTATATGGCAGATTAAGAACATGATTCTCACACAACTTATAATATGATAATTAAATTATACTATGCAATCAAAATGATCAAAAAATAGGGATTGTGTAAATCAAGAATAGATCGATGAATAACAAATTCTCCTCTTATTAAGCGGAAATTGGGAAATAAATTTACGATTGTTATTAACATCGATGAGGATTTTCCTCATTTCCATAAAGTATTATCTCAAAAAATAATTTTTTTTATGTTTAATATTAGATGAAGGTCCAGAATTTGTTTAACTATATCCGATTAAACATTTGTTTAAGCTTCAAATTTTGGGCTTTAGGGCTTGAAACTATATAAGAAAAGATTATGGTTTGTTTTAGACGCTAACTGTTGTTCCATTGTGTAATTTATTAATAGATCTAATAGATCTAATCTAATCTAATTGAAGTAAATATATATCAACACAACAAGTAAATACTCAGTGAAAAGCTATAATTCATTGTGTACTTGAAACTTTATTACTAAAGTTACTAAATCCCTTGAAACGTTTAGATAAGACATTTTTGACAGACTCCATACGCATATATACAAGCATGTATGTGTATGCATTTTTGCAAATATGAATATATGCATGCATACATACATATGTATAAGTTTGTGTGCTTGTCTGTGTACATATACATATGTATGCATGCAAGTGTATATAAGTATACATGTTTGATTCTATACACAGAAACATGCATACAAACATATAGACATACATACATATGTAGATACTAACATACACACATATGTACATACGTACGTACATACATACATACACACATACATACATACATACATACATACATACATACATACATACATACATACATACATACATACACACACACACATACAAACATACATACATACATACATACATACATACATACATACATACACACACATACAAACATACAAACATACATACATACATACATACATACATACATACATACATACATACATACATACATACATACATACATACATATGTGCATGCAACAAAATACGAAAAAACAAAAAACTACCAAAAAAAAACACTACACTACTAGCTAAGCATGAAAAACTGCAGAGCCTACTTGAATTCTTGAGAATCGAGGAGGAGAGCACTTGGTAGAAATTCGTTTTATTTAAATTTGCAGCACAGCGGCAAATAAGCTTGGTCTGCGTTTGGTATTAGAAAACAACCAAACATGCAAACATATATTCATAAATGCATACATACATGCAAACATACACTAACACACACACGCCCACACACACATACTCACACAACATTATTTTTGGTCAAAATTTATTAAAAAAATAACTCGTCAAATCTCATCCGATTTTCACGAGGTATGGGTCTTTCTTCATGATTTGGTCTCAAGACCAATTGGGCATCAAAATCTGGCAACATTATTCCTGGTCAAAATTCATGTGAAAATGGTATCCTCAAAAATCGTATATAGATATAGGTCAAAATTTCCGATCCCCATAACTCGGTCAAATCTTATCCGATTTTCATAAGGATTGGCTCTTTGTTCATGATTTGGCCTCTAGATCGATTTGGCATCCAAATCTGTGAAAATAGTATCCTCAAAAATCGTATATAGACATAGGTCAAAATTTCCCATCCCCATAACTCGGTCAAATTTCATCCGATTTTCACAAGGTTTGGCTCTTTGTTCATGGTTTGGCCTTTTAATCAATTTGGGATCTAAATCTGGCAACACTATTTTGACTCAAAATTCATGTGAAAATGTTACCCTCAAAAATCGTATATAGACAGTCGAAATTTCCGATCCCCATAACTCGGTCAAATCTTATCCGATTTTCATAAGGATTGACTCTTTGTTCATGATTTGGCCTCTAGATCGATTTGGCATCTAAATCTGGCAACACTTTTTTTTTGGTCAAAATTCATGTGAAAATGGTATCCTCAAAAATCGTATATAGACATAGGTCAAAATTTCCCATCCCCATAACTCGGTCAAATCTCATCCGATTTTCACAAGGTTTGGCTCTTTGTTCATGGTTTGGCCTTTTAATCAATTTGGCATCTAAATCTGGCAACACTATTTTGACTCAAAATTCATGTGAAAATGGTACCCTCAAAAATCGTATGTAGACATAGGTCAAAACTCCCTATCCCCATAAATAGGTCAAATCTGGTCCGATTATCATAAGGATTGGCTCTTTGTTCATGATTTGGCCTCTAGATCGATTTGGCATCTAAATCTGGCAACACTATTTTGACTCAAAATTCATGTGAAAATGGTATCCTCAAAAATCGTATAGGTCAAAATTTCCGATCCCCATAATTCGGTCAAATCCCATCCGATTTTCAAGGTTTGGCTCTTTGTTCATGGTTTGGCCTTTTAATCAATTTGGCATCTAAATCTGGCAACACTATTTTTGGTCAAAATTCATGTGAAAATAATACCTTTAAATATCCTATATAGACATAGGTCGAAATATATATACATTTATAATTGTGTACGTTCTGTGGTTGAAGGTGACAAAGTTTAATTGCCCTCTGCAAGGCTATTATAAGTAAACAAAAAATAATAATACAATGTTTATCCGGCAATAAATAGAAATGTGCATATTTATATAGTAGGATATAACTGTAAACCTATACTCGCATTTCTCATTGTTTTCAGCTGGCTTTTATTTATGCATTTATGCAGTCAATTATGCAGCTAATTGTTGCCAAACAAAAACAACAAAAACTAAATTGTTTATTACCTGATTCTGACGAGGAATGAAAATTGGCTGCAGCTGTCGGGCGCAATTTTCTGATGGCTGCCATAGGAAGCGTTGAGAATCGAGACGTGTTCATCAGATGCTTTGTTAGACTCCCAATATGTATTTGATGACAAGTGTCGAGACCTGTCAAGAACGAAGCAATGAAAATTTTATGTGTAAAGGGTTAGGCGAGTCGACGACACTAAAGAATGTCTGGAATCTCTGGATTGCTGGCGCTGGCCGAAAAGAAGGGCTCGGCTAGCTGCCACATACTGTGCCTGCATGAGGAAATTATACGCCAGCTGTTTACCTACCTGCCCACGTTGTGTGACAAGGTGCGACTAGCGTGTGTGGCTCCCAAGTTCCGGCACGCCTTCGAGAGTTGGGCCCGGGCGCATAGGCACACGCTGAAGGCGGAGGATGTGGAGCAGATGGTGTTGCCAGAAATCATAGATTTCTTCAAGGTTGCCGGGCCCTATATAAAGGTGCTGTTGGTCAACTGTGCGTCCTTTCAGAAGGAGTCGCTGCTGGTCGAGTTTATTGCGGAGTACTGCAAGACTCTGGAAGAGATATACTACACCAACGTGACGGATGAGTTTCGCTATTGCTCGCTGTTGTCGCGTCTGACGGGTCTGCGGCGTGTCAGCATAGACTGCATGGATGCGGAGGACGTGCTCAGCTTGAATCTGGAGGGCAACACGGAGTTGGAGTCCTTTGAGCTGATCAATGGCTGCTACACTGGTAAGCCAATATATTCAAAATGCCAGCTAAACACGGATTGCTTGTGACCGTAGGCAAACACCTGTGCGGCTTCTCCAAGCTCCAGAGGCTGGTGCTCCGGGACTGTTTGCTGTGGAATTCGGGCGAGTTTGGCATTCCCCTAAAGAAGCTGCACACCCTCGTCTTGGACGACTGTTGCTTTGAGGTGATGAATCAGTCGCTCTACCAAAAGATAGCCGAATGCTGTCTGGAACTCGAGGAACTCTCCTTCTCTGGATGTGATGCCAACTTTGAGATCATTGCCCAGCTGCCCAATCTGCAGCGATGCACACTCAAAACCTGGATGACCTCCAATGAGCTCAACCTGGGCTTCCTCTCGACCCTAGCCGAAATGAAGGGCAACAAGCTCACATTTTTAAAGCTATCTGGACAGTTTGACATTAGCAACCAGCATGCCCGTTGCCTGGGCCAGCTCAGCAGCCTGACGGAGTTCCATTGGTGCGACAACGACGTGCTGGAGGACGATCACTTCAAGTTCTTCAACGAGCTGACCGGGCTGAGCCTGTTCGGCTTGTCCTGGTGCGGGCGGGTCACCGACGTGGGCCTCATGCGATTGGTGCGCAAGTGCCTCCAACTGGCCCGCATCGATATCAAGGGCTGCGATCAGATCACCGATCAGTTTGTGCTGAATGCCGTCTATTGCTGTGGCAAGACGGCAGACCGAACATTGACGCTGAACGTGGAAGAGACCAAGATCTGCCCTGCAGTGCTCCAGGTAGGTAGGACTCAGTTCCAAATCAATTTTAGGAAATTAATCATTTAAAACTGCGCCACACAGCATCCCGATTATTTGAAGCCCCTCAACAGAGTTAAGCTGAACTTTACGATTGGCTCGAGCTGACCCAGAGGGTGTCCACAAGGAAGTACTGGCTATAGTTGTATTTATGATCGCAACCTCACACACAATGCTCAATTACCGATCGGTATCGGATAATTGCGAGCGTGTACTTTTACGGACTGGCCGTTTAATAATCAAAAGCGAGAATCCATTTGAAACATTTATAAAAATAATTCGATTCACTTCGTTTCAATTCGACTGACCGATCGCTCGCAATAAATTTCGCATTCAATTGTTGCTTGAACTTTGCCGTGCGCCAATTGAAATGATGTCTGTGTTAGCAGCAGGAAGCCCGCAGTCTAGTCAGACCGCTTGCTCACCTGTGGCCGGTGGTTAGCCTTAGTCATCGGCCCGTCTCGGTCCGGCGGCTGTTGCGTGCAACGTTCTCGCAGCCACAATCACAATGGCTACAAGCTGCAGCTGACCTCGACGGTCTCCTTAAATAGACCGCGATCGCGATCGCGATCGTTCTGACTTAGTTGTAGTACACATAACCCATTGACATCGGCTTTGACTCCACAAACATATTCAGAAACAACAACAACAAAAAATCGCCTTGACATGTTCAGGTGTCTGCTGCGCTGGTGGCTTTTCGCCTTTCTGGTTTTTTGCACTGACTAATTATGCACTTCTTCTCGTGGGTTAGCGTGCTTGACATTTTCCTCGGATGCGCCGATCGATGGAAATCCCGCGCCAAGTGAACCAGTTGAGATTTGTTTGAGTTGTTTGATCAGCATAGTTTAATTACCATCTAAGGGTTTGCTTTTGTTCTTGATCAGCACAGAAGAAAGAAAGGCAATTCTAAATTCAACTATTTTGAGAAAGACCTTTGAACGATCTGGTTAAATATACCCGACTAGCCAATATTCTGTAGCCAGAGCCAGCTGCCATAATACGAATTTCCTTCTCAGCCTCCATTCTTGAATAACGATCTCTTCTGTCTAAAACAGTTTAAGACCCTAAATTTCAAATATATAATCTTGGATAGCATGCAGAGATCAAGAGTGCCAATAAGTTAAATATTATGGATCTTTTTGAGTGTATAGGGCAAAATTTCGTGAGTTTAAATCAAGCTCTAGTTGGTGAAAATCGATACATATCGATTCTTGATAAACGGGGCAAGCTTAAGGTAATCTTGATCTCGAAGTTGATATATCCGTCCACTCTTCTGCGTGTTGTTATGTTTGATAGACTTTGTTATGCCAGAGACTTTAATTCGAACCATCGATAACTCCCCAAGAAATCTACAACAATAGGTATCGACATCCAAGACCTAGTGATACATAGGAGCTATAGTATATACATCCAGAAGGCCCTGGGCCTTTAATATTTACCCACATTTGGACATTATACCCATGCCACGAAAATTGTATAAAGATCGGACAATTAACTCCGAAGTTAGCCATGAATGCTTTTGACTAGTTTGAGCAAAAACTTGAACCAGGGAAGTCCGGAAAAAGTCTATATATATATGTCTATATAATTGTGAAACCCTTTCGGTACTTTTAGCATTATTGGAATCCAGATTTTATGTAGATATTGTAATTGTTCTTAATATTTAAAAGTATTTCGCAGAAGCAATACCTGTAGTGAAAAGTATATAGTACTCAGTTCATCTGCAGATTTTGCTTATACTAATACTTATATTCGGAAAATCCACGCCCCGAGAAGTACTTATGGCTAGGAACCAAGTTCTACTCGGATTCTTATTGCGCGGCGTGTGTGGAAGTTCCTGTTTCAGGGCACAGGGTAACTTCTAGTCGCGCACTCCCCAAGTGGAGCATTCTGAATAGTTCAATTTCACTAAAATTTATTGAAAAGGTCTCCTTATCTCACTTACTTTAGTATATTGAACACACAGAGTCTCACATAGGAAACTTCACCTCCAGTCACAGCTTCAGCGCCACCTCCAGCAGAAGCAGAAGCGGCAGCAGAAGCAGCAGCAGCGGCAGAAGCGGCACCAGCTCTGGCAATATTACCGTCATCATCTTCGGTGCCAATTGCCATTTGAAGATGTTTGCAGGCTTGTCAAGGTGCCAATCGAATCGAAGCCGTGTTTCTGTCGGCAGTTTGACAAACCCGTTGACTTAACAATCGCATGTTGTGGCTGGCTTTGTCGCTGCCTTCAATTGTTGACCGAGGTGCATGGCTTAGCTGGAATTTTACACGCAGCTATCGGACGATACACATCTATACGGTGCAGAATATAAAGATGTAATCGTGCCAAGCCACGGAGACTAGTGTCGCTTCTTCGCTGCCCAGGTCTGCGTCTGCGTCTGCATAGATATTAGTTTCTAGTTCTAAGTGTTTCTCGTTCAATGCACATAAATAATATGCCGAGCATTGGTTATTTGAACGTTGTATTGCCCTGAGCATGAGAAGACGGGACAGGTCGAGGTCAACTCGCGAGAGCCAGCCGCCGTCCGAGCGCCACGGGTGCGAAAACCGCCATAAACAGAGGCTTCACATGAACGAACGGCTCGGATGCGGCTTGAATGCGGTTTGGCATCTGCTTGCAACTTGCCGCAACGTTTTTGTGTGCATTTCATTTCAGACTTCAACTGTCCAGCATATTGTTTTGCTCCTTGTAAATGACAGGCCGCATAATTTATGGAAATCTCACGTGCACTTAAAACATTTTCAAGTGCCAGCGTTACGGATACAATTTGTTCATACAGTTCCAATTGTCGTGGACTTTAAACCATTTTAGCTGCTCGATTGATTTAATAATATAATTTCATAGCCGAACTATTAAACCGCAGTAACACAATTTTTTTCGTTTGCCGCATAACCAAAGTAAACTTCTAACTGTTTGTTATTGTCATTTCTATTTTGAATTTTACTTCCGATCTTTCTTTCTTACACATTTTCTTTTGCACTGCCTCTGCCTTACCATCACTATGATACAACACCCGCACACATGCACACACACACACACTGCATGCACCGTACTGTAACAAATACTGTGGTGACTTTACTAATGCTGCCAGCGTTGCCATTTTAAACAAAAATAGCTGAATTGACATTCTAAGCACAAGTTGGCAAGGCGGTCTTCAGGATTAACTGCACAATGATGGGCCAGAAAAATGCAAAAAGCTGCGCAGTTTCTTTTGAAGCAGTTTCCTAAAAGGGATGACTAAAAAAATCTCTTAATAAATATGCCACTGGGATTCTGGGGCTTGTAATGAGAAGCCATAAATAGCTTAATAGCTTAAATAGCTTAGCTTAATTGACAGCACTAAATGCTTGTGGTCAGTGGGCAGAGTATCAAGCTGTCGCACTTCTCAGTGTCTCGTGGTTCGAGTCAGGGCTGAGGTTAAAATTGTTTCCCTCCTACCTATTTAAAGCCTGCTGAAAAAACGGACGACTGCGTCGAACACATTTACAGACACTTACGCTAAAAATGCCTACTATAAATTTATTGGAAAATCGCTTTTAGATATGCTAATCAGAAACTATTTTAACCTGCAAAAACGCCTGCACGTGTCGTTATCCTTTGGCTATTTATATTGGAGCTGCAGTCAAGTGCAAGAGAGTTGTGACATCATCGTTAACATCGTACGAAGGACATGAGCAGCGAAGGCCAAGCGAGAATGTACAGTTATCTGCGGAGAACTGAAGATTGAATACTCTCACATTCTATTACATTTTTACGATACATTTGTATACTTATGCTTTATCATTTTGGAAAAATTTTTGTCATAGGTTAAGAGTAATTATAATTAAATTTTCCTCATAAAAGTTTGTTTTAAAACTTGCAAACAAGTAAAGCAAGGATGTATACGAAACGTTGATATAGTTAGATCAAACGGGTTTTTGTTCGTCGAGCTGAACAGGAATGAACATATTTTACGGGGTCGGAAAAGCCACCCTGTTTGCGTTACACAATTGTTTTACTGGGTCGGGAATGCCTACTTCTTTTCGTTACACAATTCTTGGTAAAATTGTAATGACCTCAGCAAGGGTATAAAAACCCCACGCACACCAGTTTTGCTGTGACGTCATTGCGAGCGAGAGGCCGCTATATGTACTGTCAATTGGAGCAGTCCAGCAGGTGGCGAACAGCTCTGACGTCACATAGAGAGAGATGCCAATAAATTGAGTGCAGAGAGTAACCGCGACGTCACTGACGCACGTGCCCGCTGCCGGTCAGAGCGAGAGCACAACATCAGCAGCAATGCAGACAACAGCAACAGCAACGTCGCGGCGTGGACGACCCTCCGTTGCCGGCCGGCGTTTTGTCTCTGTCTCTGCCTTTGCCTCTGCCTCTGCCAGCGCACTCACCAGATGCTCCGAAGCTTTCATTCATGTTGCGAGCGCAATTAACAGCGCATGTCCATGTCCATGTAGCCCGTCACGGACACGCGTCGCCACCCAAATTCATGACGTCTTTGTTTATTGATTTCTCGCATGCTGTCATGACGTCACGGCGTGTGCGACCATCCAGCCACAAAGCACTGCGCTATAAATAATGACACGCTAATTAACACTGGAACCTGATAATCGCCGGAAGGCGGTAGTTGAATAAATTTCACCCGCAGGTCTTTTAACCATGATTATTGCAATTAATTTACCTAAGAAAAATCTATTAAGGATAATCCATCATTTACCGTTGCATATTTATTATAAATATGAGTGTAATCGTTCTAGTCCTGTGTAAATATATCATTTGCTTAATTTTTTCAAATGGAGAAAATACTTCGAATGTTCTAGAGCGTCTGGATACATCGCATCTATAATGAAGATTTCCGACGGAAGACTTTTCCGTTCTTTTGTTTAGAAAAATAGGCATTAACTAACATTAAATGTGAGTCGCTGTTTTAAAGTTGAACCCAGTTCATAGTTAATGTCAAATTGTTTCAAGAACGTTTACCGTTTTATTGCACGCTCCTCTTATCGATTTTCATTTCGGCTTCAAGGCAAACAAACCGTGCCTTTAATTGGGATCTGTCCGCTGAGGTCAAAGACTCAATAGGTTCGGTGACGTTTGTCCATATCATAGCTTTTTGATTGTATACGTGTGTATCACAATTTAGAAGTTATATGCTACCTTAAATTGTATAAAGAGTATGTTACACCATAAGGAAATTCTGATTTTCCATTCGGTTCCTCTTATTTACAAATATTATTGTTAACTCCCCTTACTATCTAATCTATATTTTATAAACTCCTTCAGCTTTTCACTCTACGTATCTTATTTCTTTGAACCTTTTTATATTTTTTCTCCCTTTAGAATTCTTCTTTTTTCATCCGACTTTTTTATATATTATTCATATTAATAAATATTTTAACTTAAAATAGTTCATTTACATTAATTCTTTGTTGCCTACAACATCATCCTCTTTAGCTGTAAATTCTCAGGGCACGAAAATATCCCCCTTCGCCTATCATTTCGTCGATCTTATTAGGAGCTTTTGTATTCTGATTGGGCTTGCGGCTATTAATTTTTGTATTGAATACTCTGCTTGAGACTCTTTTTGTCGTTTTTATTAAATAAATAAAAACACATATATATTAACGCTTTCAGATAAAGTCAATTAATAATGGGTAAGAAAGAGTATTATGGTTTCGGTAAATACAAATTCGTTATGCAGCTCCTCGTAAACTATATACAACTGAAGCATATTTTAGTTTTTCGATATCTCGCCCCCATTAACACGGTAATTGGAAGAAAACTATTTTTAAATCTAGTTCGTGCGCTCAATTGTGTGTCATATTTAAGTCCTGAATATTTCATAAGAATCAGTCCACAAGCTCGACAAGAATGAATTTCCCATTATTTGTGTGGGAGAATAGTCCCATAAGAGAAGAAGTACAGTCGCTACGTAAAGTGCGTGTGTGTGTGTGAGTCTGTATCTGTGTGTGTGTGAGTGTGTTTTTACGAATGTCTGTATTGAAGGAAGCTGAAATGATTGTATAGACAACCCCTCGCTGAGTTCAGGACATCTTTTAGTCGGGCCTTAATTTCTTTTCCCTACTATATTAGAATGGATCAGAATCAGGATACATACAGCAATAAAGACTATTTGCAAGCTTCTTATAGGATTTTTATAAGACCTATTTTGCTAACCATTATTTTGATATGCTTATAGTTATACAGGAAAAATGAAGAAATATGTTAGGATTCTAAAACTTTAATCGAATTATTTGCAAACTGTATCGTTCATTACCAAAGTGAATTACACGTCTGGCGTATACGTGATATACTGACATGTTCGCCTCAAAATGCAATTTGGCCAAAAGCAAAGATAGCCAAAAAAAAAAAAACACAAAAAATTGCATAAAATACTTGCACTTTATGTATTGCAATAGATGAAAGACGTTTGCAGGTATAAAATACAATATAATGACAATAATTCGCCACGAAATGCACCTGCAGGCAAAACTGAAAATTTGCATGGGATGTTATGGGGGTAACTTGGCTTATAGTTATGCCCGGTAATAGATAGGTGGGTCATCGATAAAATGGGCATGTCTGCATGTCTGTCCGGGACGGAATGAAGCCAGCCTAACTAAAGCAAGCCAAAGTTAAGGAGAGGTAAAGGGTTGGCCAAACCAACCAAAGCAATTTATGCAAATGATTCAAAAGGCGCCGTCACAAATGCGCTGTCTAACAACAACAACAACAACAACAACAGCAACAATAAAGCAACAAAAAAAAATCGCAATAGCAAACGCAAAGTGCCGCTTGCTAATTGAAATTTGGTAAAAACATACAAAAATCAAAGCCTAAACAGCAATCAAAAAGAGCTAAAATTCCTTAAATTAAACTCACGAACTCCGCGCAACGATGCGAAAACGATACATGGATTAGGCCAGAGACAGAGGCCCAAACAGACGAAGAGGTAAATTTGGCGCAGCACATTTAGAATATCATCGCAGAAAAAGACAAAAGCCAAAGCGACTTGGGGCAGGGGCAGGGGAGGCAGCAGCAACAAAAGCAAAAGCAAGGAGTGCCCAGCTATTGGCTTGGCCTGGCAAGCCATGCTTAATACAGCCAATAAAACCAACAACAATAACATCTTGGAAGCGACTCCGACTCTGACTCCGACGCTTGTCCGCCGCGGAGTTGTGTGTGACGCTGTGTGTGTGAGTGTGTGTGTATGCACTCTGGGGCCACGAGCGGGTCAGCAGCAGCGCCAACAAGTCAGAAGCAGCCATGAATAAATGCAACAACAACAACAACACCAGACCAGTTCCACTTGCGTCGCTCCCAAAATTCAACTTGTACGTATCTCCCTCCATACATATGTACATACACATATATGCATGAATTTGAGGCTCACCACGCTAAGGTGAACTGCACTGCAACACTGCTGGGACCGCTGCCGCCGTCGCCGCCGTCGATGAAGCCTATGCCAGAGCGCAGAAAAAGCATTATGGGAAAAAAATCTAGCGAAATCGAAAGGAAGAGCCCACTGCGCCCAAGTCTGCTGACCGACGATCTCACGTTTGTCTCAAAGCTCTGTTGTGATTCAGGCTCAGGCATACGCTAAAAACAGTTAGAAAACGTGGCTTGGAATCTGTCTAAAAATAGCCACAACGAATGCATTACACAGCACGAACTCGCAAAACGAACGAAAACGAAACGTTACCGGCCTCACCTACATATACTTCTGCTCCGCCTCAAACTGGTAATCAAGCACTACGAGGCCGACTCTCACTCTCACTCTCCCACTCAGTCTCTGTCCACGACTCTTTTTTTTTTTGTTTTGTGCTCTCGCAGCCCAAGAGGATTGTGAGCCGAGCTTCGGCTTCACGTTTTGTGTGTGTGTATGTATGCTTGGGTGTCACTTGTTGCTTTCAGTTTTAGTTTTGTTTTTAGTTTCAGGGGAGGAGCTGTTTTCAGCTACGTATGTACATGTATGTGTATAAACAACGGTTGTTTGCCGCTCATGCTTGTGATCTGCACACCCTGGTGTCAATGGTAAAGCACATTAATATAACTAATAATATACTTACATACAGCTATTGCATGATGATGATGATCATCAGTGTATTTTATTGGAAAACATGCTAAAGATGATCTATTATCAACATTTGTATACCCTATACAAAAATGATGATCATGTTTATCAAGACTAACAAATAGGTAAATATGTGTATTTTATATAAAAATTTGTTTACTTAGAATACAAAACTTTAACTTTTTAAGGAACATGGCTCTAGACATTCTTCTAAGCAGGTGAACGTAACACGCATGTTATACATGCACAAACATGCACGCACGTAAGCCTACGTGAAGCCGCAAGCCCCTTGCCGGTACACGTAACCGCAAGCCGGCTCCCTTTCTGTTTGTTAAGGATAATTTTCGATGTGGGCGTGCGTCGAGCAAAGTGGAGCTGAGAAATAGAGAGGGAGAGAGAGAGAGAGAGGGAGAACGATTCAGGTGAAGCAGCTAGATAGCAGAAATAAGGTAAGTAAAAAAAATCAATTGCTATTGTTGTTGTCACCTGCCCGCTGCTGCCGTTAAAAGAACAGAGAGGGCAGAGCTTTTATGACGCAAATTATTTCCGTCTTCGCTTTCATGCGACGTCGAGCGTCGCCGAGCCGTCCATCTATATTATTGCGTGCTTGTATATAGCATTTGCCCACTGCTGTTTTGGCAGCAGCGCAGGCGCCCTAACGACGACGTCATCGATTTTCGCTCGCACGAGTTGTGTATTGCTGCTGCCGCAGCCAGCGGCTCTGCTGCTGCTGCCCCTGCTCCTGCTTTGGCTGATGATGATGGCTCGGGAATGACGTAATAGCGCTTACGATTTGGCTTACCAAAAAGCCGAGCGCGCAAGGTAGGTCGTGTGCTGCAGCCGACAGCGGTCTCCTCTCCGTCTCTCTCTCTCTCTTGCTCACTCTCCCTCTCACACACACACGCGCAAGCTGGCAGGCAGGCACACAAATAGAGACCAAGCAACCAGCTGGCAACCAAAACGATTGCGACGCCGACTGAAGCAGATTGTTCGTTTTGTGCGCTGCTCCTCCGTTTGGATATAGTCGCGTGTAACCGTAAAGATAAGTTCAGTCGCGTCACAGACGCCGCATTGTTAACAACTTTTCGCAAACATTAAACAAACAAGCCCAAACACTAAATAACTGAATCAAATATAATTAGCAAACGGCACTTTTTACATCTAAAGCATACACACACATCAAAATGTATGTACTAATTCGCGCATTAATGAATATATTGATAAATAATAATGTGCTGTGTTTAAAGAATCGTTAAATTGCAACAAGTTGTCATCTAGTCTAATACGGAAACGGAAGCCGACTGACAACGCAGCGTATGCGTAATATCGCACAACTCCGTTGCAGTTGTAGCGCGCGTGCCACAGTGCGTATGTGTAACGTGACGGTTAACGGTTAACGGTAGACGGCAGACGGCAGAACGGTGAATAAATCGTATCAATTGTATATCATTTGATAGACTTTAGTGCAGGTGCATTGTTCAAACTGCAACAGGAAAAGATTGTTGATATCTTTACACAGCTAACGAATAACATTGAGATAAGTCCTTGTGAGACCAAGCACCACCTACACACACATATACACAATACGTGTGTGTGTGTTTGTAAACGTGAGTAAGCCATTGCGTAGTCAGTTGCTTACGTCGTCAGTTGGCAGTGCGCAAACGCTTAGTAGGCAAGGGAAAATCGGAAGGTCGCCGGGCCAAATCGCAGTAATCGCAAGTTCAAGTTTAAGGACATGCTAAACTAGGCGAGAACTAAAGTGCCGCGAGAAATAATGAAGAGCAGGGCAGCCGCAGCCTGGTCTGACTACAACTACAATTGAATATAAGCAAAACAAAACAACTACAGCTGGCGAATTGCCAAGGGTTGGCTTCAGCTGGGACGTCGTGCTGGATCTCCATCGCGTTGCAGTGCGCCATACAGGTGTTTAATACATTGCCTCCATGTGTCCTATATTTGTTGTTGTTTCTGTGTTCATTTTGTGTCTTGTGTCAGCATTTGATTATCACTCACATTCGCCATTCACATCATTAACACACGCCACATTCAGGCTGAACTCTATTAACTATAATGCGCGATCGTCTTGCCTCCCTGATTGTGGTGAAGCAAGAGGCGTCGGCGTCGCTAAGCCACAACAACAACAACAAAAGTAGGTTCCCTGACCAAAATGAACAAATGCTGCCGCAGCAGCCGCATCAACAAGTGAAACTTTTGCTGCCATCGCCGGCCATCAAGTGCGAGTCCTTACAGTACACGTTCCCACACTACGAGAGCAGCATCTACTATGAGATCAATAACAATTCCTGCTACAGGCAGAACTTGAACACACCTGCCCAAAAAAACACAACAACAACAGCAGCAGCAACTGCTTTTCCGGCTGCGATCCATCCGTGCCGCAATCTCTTTCCCGACGGCTGCGATATTGGACATTTGGGCTGTGCGTTCGGCGGCGTCTCGCCCGGCTTATCCGGCCAGCAGCAGGTGTTGGCAGCTAGCAGCGGCAGCGGCAGCGGCAGCGGCAGCAGCAGTAGCAGTAGCAGTAGTTGGCACAGTAGCGGAATACACACGTGTATGTATACGACTCCTCTCGGTGATGGTGTTGGTGATGGTTTCTAATTAGTGGGCACACGTTGCGTATGCGCAATATTACGCATTGCCAAAGCTGCTGTGTAATTAAATGGCAGAGAAAAATAAAACGACTGCGAATAGTCTTGAATGCATGCAGCTGGCATTAACTAAATTGTGGGACACGCCTCGGGGAGAATATTACGTTGCCGATGCCGATGCCGATGCACGATGACGACATCAATTTTCATCAGTTGTAAAATACATAAAAGAATAAGGCAAATAATAGATGTAAGAGTCTTGCTTATCCCAGTTGGCTGGCTTCACCTCACCTCACTTCACCTGCTGCTGCTGCAAACAGATGTTTACCCGCGTCAGCAAAGCATCACGGAGGCAGCAGACGGCGAAGAGGAGCAGCCACTGTGGCAGACAGGCGCAAATAGGGGCAGAGCGACACAATGTCTGACGCAAAATCATTTACAAATCTACAAATTTATATGACAAGCAAACACACACACACGCACACACACATACACCTGCATGGCACGTTTATTTATGCAATCGAGAAGGCAAAGCACGGCAAATGACATAAGGTTAGGTATTATGCGCGCGCCTTCAGGCAGGATATGCCCCCTTCTTGGCCATATACATAACAACTTATTATAACATTTTGTTGTCGTTAAAGTATTTCTTTATGTAATTTTTTGTGTTCTGATTTTAATTGCTGCATAGTCTCGAGAAAAAATAGAATAAATTAAATATATTAGCTATTATTTATGCACACTAGGCTTTTCGCAAGTCCAGCTCGCAGGGAATAAATTGATGGGGATAAGTTTTTGAATACCAACAATTAAACATAATCAATATTTTTCAGTTTGAAAACTTTGTTAGATAGAAAGTTGCTTTGCAGGGGCAAACAATATTTAGTGATTGGACTGAGTTCTACCAAAGACAATATATTTATATTTTATATATTTATATATATATATATATATATATATTATATATAAATATTATATATTTATATATTTCTTATATTGTCTTTGATTCTACTTAATCTCTGAACTCATTTAAAGTGCATAAAAAGTGTTATTGCATTTTCACAAATATATGTAACAGGTAGAGGGAAGCATCTCTGAATCCATCAACAAAGTTGGTATTTGGGCTGTCATATAAAAAAAACAAATATTCAACTACTTAACCAACCCCCTCTTCCTATTAAATTAAAAAAAAAGCTTACTTTTGGAGCTATCAAGACTTTATCTCTATTGTTTTATGTGCCAAAGTTATGTAACGCAAATATTAGAAAGATCAAATAATAAATATCGAAATTTTTGTAGACTGTATTTCTCCTAGTGTCAAGAAGAAGAGCATCCATGTTTCGCGTTCGTGAAATTCGAATTTTTGTAACGGCTGCAGAGTATCGGCTAGTCGAGCACAGCCGACTAGAGCATTCTTGTTGTTATTATTGCAATACGTATTATTCGAATTATTGGCAAGAGGAACCGAATGTGGCCGGCAGCTGATGACAAACCATGACGCCAGCGACGCCATTAAGCCGAATGCAAAATGTTACAGCAGTTTTCACGGATTACACGGGACAGCATGCGGCACACGGGCGCGTCATTGTCGTCGTCGCCTTCCCCCCCCCCCCTCCCGGAGCAAATCTTTTGAACTTGAAGCCCCCAATCCGCCCCAAATTGATGTCGTCTGAGAGAGGGCTCGAAAAAGTGTGCTCAACTGCGTCAGAGCTGGCATAGGTATTATGCCATTTGGGTTCGATTTGGTAAATACACAATTGCGTCTGCATTTATGTAGCCGAGCTGGCCGACCACGTGCTGATGACGTCGCCAGAACTGTTTATGAGACAGCATTTCGTATGCAAAATAATCACGAGTCATTTTCGTCTACAGTTTTTGTATCTTTGATTTTTACAATTGCCGTCCGGCAGCTAATTTCGTTTCGGTTTTGTTTTTGTTTTTGGTTTTTCTTCTTATTTCTTTTTCTCTTGCCGTGTGAAATTTGTTGTTTCTATTCGAAAACAGCAACAAATTTCATTTCTTTCGTTGCCAGCTTTTGTTATTTGCCGCGCATTGCTCGTACGCCCCTTTTAAAGCAACGCATCATCAATGCCCCATTGCATTTCTATGGCAAATACATGATCATTACTTGTGTACCCTAAACCCATTCAAGTGGGCAAATTTATGCAACAGACCGAAGGAGACAACTCCGAGCTGGTACGATCTGGCCATGTCCTTTCGCACGTCCTTCTCTTTGTCAATCTCAGATAGATAGATAGACAGTTGGATCATAGATTTGCCTGCTCCAAGTTTTTCGCTTAAAAGTGTAGACATCATATTTCCACCCATTTTCCGCCACGTGGAAATTTCAAGATATTTAAATGCTCATAAAATTAACTTTAGAAGAACGATTTCCGCCTATTTTAGTCTCGATGTGAGAATCTTGCAGCTGAAAAATAAACCTTCACTTATACAACTTCTTTGCGAAAAGTGTGAAAAACGTTTCAAATTCATTTTTATGAAGATCCTTGTATTTCCATTTTTGGGAAAAGCACTGTTAGAGAAAGGGTGAATCAACTCTCAAATAAACTAGTACAAATAATTTTGAAAAATTAAACCGTTTTCCGCGCTTTTTCCACACTTACGGGTGGAATTTCCTGAAACTCAGTTGGTGAGCGAAAACAGTTTTATATATAGAGAAAGTTAGTACAAATATTTGAATCAGTTGGTTTGTGTATGCAAAAAAGGAAGTCGGAATGTCTTAGCGACAGCTCGACGATGGGATTAGGGTATCAACTAGTCGGGCACTCCCCACTAAATGAGTAATATTTGTTTATCTATCCTTTAAGTAAGCTATTGGAAACTTCTCAGTAAACAGTCGACGTGCTTGGGCTATTAACTTAATGTAAATGTAATGAAAAACTATTTGTTTGCATTTAATATCCGCTTCTTAAGCTTCTAGCAATTTATTTGTTTTGCCAGAGATCCTGACCGATTTAGCTATTTGGGTGCAAACTGTTTCGCAGTGTAGCTCAAATTTGGATCAATTTGTTTGCCGTTGACTTTGGGGTTGATCAGGTTTTGCTCGTAATTTTCACACCTCGCGCGAGCGACCACAAATACGAATTTAATTTTCGAAAAGATATTGCGGCTTTGCTAATGATTATTATTGGCTCAGGCGCCTGCCTAATTAACTGTGTTGATTTATGCGAATTTTATAAGCAATGCAGAGACACAAAACTAGGCCCCAGCCGATTATTTTCTATTGTCTTGGATCGTTTCCAACTACAGCATCCATCAATAAAGCTACGTCTGGTTTTTGGGGCTACTTTTTAAACAGTAAGCGCGCTTTCGGACAAACCCTAATGACGTAATAGTTATGCATTTATTTTATTATATTGATTATATTCGCAAAGTTTGCCAAATTAATTGGCTGCGTTTCGGCGTGACACATTCTCACTTCAATTGGTTCACACGCTTTTACGACGCCCATTCTAAAACGAATTCTTTCTCATTTTTATGCACTGCACCCATTAAAAATGGTTACGAAGGGTATGCTGATTCTGTGGATATGTTGGAAAAGTCTCCGATAGCACAAAGTACATATATTTTTGATCAGAAAGACGTTGAGAGTTCATCTAGCCATGAGCTCATAACTTGACAATTAGAAGACCTAGTTCAGCCCAACTTGGTTTTTAAGTTCTTGTAAAGTATACAAAGATGTAAAATAGTTCGCTTTTTGAAAATCTCCCCTAATTCCGTTCAAAATTGGGAAACGACTAATTCTTAAAGGTAGCACACAGCGCTTTGGTATATACTCTCTTTTATATGCCATATTAAAGACCTGAAAACTTTATTAGGGATCGACCTATGTAGCCGGAAGTTAATCAAGAACGCATTTGCCATATATAGCATAGGACTTTGAAGAAGAAGATTCTTTGTTAACTCTCTTTTGTGTACACATATTTCAAACAAAAGTTGTCTTTTGACATCTTAGCTAATAAGAGAGGAAAAAGTTTTTAAAATTATTCTCTTTTTACCACAAAATTAATTTAACAGTCAATTAATTAATTATCAAAGAGTAAATTTAAAAAAAAATATTAAACTTGGAAAATAATTTCAATTTCAATAATTTTGACACCTTTTGGTAGAATTAGTGTTAATATATATGTATGTGTGTGTGTATCCAAGGTAACTCGAACGTTTGTAACGCCAGCTCGGCGCTTCGGGCCAACTCCTGAGTCGGGCACTCCCGAGTTGGTTGTTTTTGTCGTGTGCATCGTTAAAATAAATTCTAAATTCGTTCGCGTTCTTTAATTTTAAACTATTGCCGCATAATAAGCCAATGCTCAGCATGTAAAATTGCCTGCTAATGGGGCTCTGCCTATATATCTGGCCGCAGCCCCTTTGCTGGTTTGGAACCAAGAATAGATTCGGGCCCGTGGTCGTTGTTCTTGCCAATGCAATTATTTGGCTAGTTTTGTTTATTTTCGGTTGTTGTGGTGCAATTGATTCCGCATAGTTTGTATTTTGATTTCGTTTTCAATTTAATTGCAATGTAATTACAATATGCCAATAATGTGGCGAGTGCAATGTCCTCCCATCACGCGGCGATGTCACACTTTGGCACGCCGAGCACTTGCCGTCCATTCGAATGGACGGATACTCGGATGATCCGTTGCTGCTCGGCCGGAGTCCGAGTCAGAACCAGTCGAGGCCGAGCATCGCATCGCATGGGAATGCATATTGAGGCGTCGCCAGGGCTCAGCCAGCAGGTTTTCCTCAAGCTTTTGCTGTATTTCTTGTTTTTTTTTTTTTTTTATATTTATTTATCTATTTTTTTTTTGTCTTTTTCTCTTGTTGTTGTTGCTGCTGATTTTTGGTTACTTTTTGGCTGTTGGTCAATTTGGCTGCTGGTTGCTGGCGGCGCATGTGTAAACCTTAATTTGAAACTGATTGGATTGCCTAGCCGTTGGCCTGTTGTTGCTTTTACCTTGTTTCGCTTATAATTTTTTCAAATTTTGTTTATTTCTTCATTATACACTGCTCACGAAGCGAAAGAGCGTATGCCGGCCTGTCTGTCTGTTCGTCTGCTGCTGCATTTGAACCTCGTCGTTGTCTTCAAATATATCCTAAACAAAAATCAATATTTCCTAGACATAGACTGCCATTGATTTAATCTTGTTTATGAACTGTCTACAGAGGGTATTGCGCAGTCAGTTAAACCCGTTGACAACGATTTTACTTGTTTTCCCACTGCACTTGATGAGCCAATGACCGCGATTGCGCTTGAAATAGCGGCCAAACAAAGGTTTTTTGGGCAAAAACTTCTTATAATTTTTGCATTAGGTAAGAATAAGCAAGAATAGGTGTCTCCGAGGCATTGAAGATTAAAGAAATCCGCCGATGCACGATTTAATCTGATTATAAATAAAGTATTTAATTCGCTTGTCATCAGATTCTTACTATGGCTACTAAAGTATATTTTGAATATAAGTACTTTGTACATAGCTCATATACTCCTATTCACTTTGGGAATAGAGTATAAAAAAACATCTTTTGCGTCCGATAACAGATTAGATAGAAGATAAGACGTAAGAACAAATAAGAGTACTCCAGTTGGGAGGACCTGACTAGGAGATACCCTGAATCCAGCGTCGAGTTGAAATTACAAACTTTATAGCTTCCCACCAAGACCTTTTCATATATATATAGTAGAGCGAAGGAAAATTAAGCGAAACAAAGGAATATCCTATTTGTCTCCTAGTTTCTGTAGCTTGCTTTCTTCCATGTTTTCTAGTTTCCCTGCTTCAAGGGACTTTTGTCCTGACATATATTTTATTTAAACCTCTCTCTTTCTTTAAAAAGGAGTCAAGTATCAATTCATTTAATATGAAAATTATTTGAATTGATATATTTATTTAAAGGATTTATACTTTTTCAATATAAAGTCACAAAGAGAACACAAATAAAATTAATGAATTTAAAAATATAAAAGATATTCTTCTACCAGCCGCTGGGAATGTCTTGAGGTCCCGAAGTCTTAGGTATAAGGTCGTCACTTGGAAAAGATTGTTAGTATATAAGTTTTTAGATTTGCATAAAAAAGAGTTCTCCTGAAATGGGTCACGAATATTTGACAATTTATTTGATTATAGTACTTCATTCCCAAAGTCCAGCAACTCACAAACAGAGAGTCATATATCTGAAGCTCTCTAGCAATATTTTACTATCCGTCAAGGATTCAAAAGTCACACAATAATTTACGGCTAAATAGCAGCCATGTAATACTCGTTAATTCTGATATGACGGCAAATGCAGCGTTTCTCAAGAGCTCCAATCAACATAAATAGAAACGAGTTGAAATTAAAACTTAAATAAAAAATAAAAAAAACATACCATGCGTGGTGGCTACAACAAAAAATTTGTTGTCCAACTTTTTGCTTCTTTAATTTTATTATTTTAATCATTTTTTGCAATGCGCCATGACGAGTGCAAGCGGCCAGCCGCCGCAGAGAGAACGCTGGCAGAAAAATAAAATCTTTCGGATAACCGAGGAATCACCAAAGAATAACAAGTTTTCATGTTGCCGCTCCTCTTCCAGCTCCCTCTCACTATTTAAGATGTGTGTGGATCTGGTGTTGTAATGCGGGGCCCAAAACTAAAAAAATGTTTGTTAATAGCTGCTAGATTGTTGCTGGCTGCTTCTGCAGTTCTTGTCTGAAGGAAAATTTGCCAAACTAACCGCCAGTGCTGTCAACTGTCGCCTTTAAAAAGATGCCAACTCAATTGTTAGAAATAGCTAAAAATCAGTTGAATTTAACGGAGGTAAACAAATCTAAAGAGCTGCCTCCTTTTGGCAAGTTTGATTCGAGGCAGTTGGAAAAGGTGCGCAAGGTGCAAAATGCTGTTCTAGGGTTAGTCTCACCCTTTAAGCCCTTTATGCTATAAATCTGTATTATTTATCCAAGCATTTTCTAGATTTTGCTTATATTCGTTTAACACTATTTTATTAAATTACCACACAAAGCAATTTCAGCAATAAATGTATACATTAAGCTAGGGATGATACAACAAAAAATTTAGATATCGATAGGCGATTAATAATGTTGCTGGAATTTCCCCAAGGATGCCACCTAATAAAAAAAAACCCTGTATTTGAGCTACAGTGCATGCGGTCCCGTTATATACTGAAGCAAATTTTTTTTCGAAGCTTATAAAATACTAGACAGATCTGCAGGCATCTGCAAATAACAAGTTATAGCTGACGACATCGGAAAACAGCCAAATTCAGCTAGAATATAGCTGAACTGGCAACACTGTCGGTTGCGTCTGCAGTTCTTGTCTGAAAGAAAATTTGCCAAACTCAAAAAACATGAAACCGTACAAATTGTTGTTGTTGTTGTTGTAGCTGTTGCATAGCTCAAACTTAAACATTTTTTGTAAGCGTCTGCCTAAATTCGTTGTTTTTTTTTCATGCACATGTGTGTGTGTGTGTGTGTGTGTGTGTTGGCATGCTTGTTTATAACCAATTGGCTTGTTCAGTGGATGTTTTGGCGCCCAACTTGTTTCTTTAATGATTGAGTTGCTGGAGATTCAACGGCGTTCGCTTGATTGACACTCAGTCAGTCAGTGTAACATAAAGGCAAGCAGATAAGTCGCACATTTTAAATCGATGGGGAGTACTATAGGCTAAAAAAACAATGACCTTTATAAGCTGTGGCTACTATTTTTATACGCTTGAAGTACGCAACAACAAGAACAAGCGTCGTAAGCCCAACAACACGTGCAAAAATAAATCGTAAGAGCTGAAATCCAAACAAACGAAAAAAAAAAAACAGTGAGGGAATTGGGGTCCATAAACGACGCTGGTCGTATTTGATGACGCAATCGTTGTGAAAACTCTATGTGCTTTTAACTGTGCTTTCTGTCCTACGCCAAAAATAGTGCACAGACGCATTGTGACGTCATTAGCTACTACGATGTGACCAGCTGTAGGTCGGAGTCGACGTCGGCTTCGGCGTCGGCGTCGGCGTCGCTATCGTGTGTATCGCCTGAGCCGAGACGTAAAAAAAGGAAAAGTAGAAACCCGAACTGACTCGTCGTCTCTCACGTATACGCTCGTATTCTCTATACGCTTGCTTTCAAGGTCGTTTCTTTTTCTCTCCCTCTCTCTCTCTCTCTCTCTGTTATTTTGTTTTGGCTTTCACTAACCAACCCCATGATGATTTCACACTTCCCAACCTGCCGCAACTCAAACCCAAAGTCGCACTGCAGTTTTATACACGCCTTCTTTTCGGCACACAACTTCCCAGTCTTCTTCTTTCCGTTACAAGGTACTTTTTATGGGGCTGTTTAAATGGACCTTGAAACGGGGCACAAACATTTATAGGAAGTTGCTATCGTTGAAATTTTGGTACTTTAATTTTGAACTTGTTTTGGTTTCTTTTGTTATTTATTTGCTTTGTATTTGACCTCTAGAATTATCATATTTGTATAAACCAACTATATTTACCGGGCATTTCCCTGGTCAGTTTAGGAATTATTAAATTCGAATTAGTAAAATTTCTTTTAGGTATATCCATTGAAAATCAAATTTTTAGCAGGTGTGTTTCGATACATTGAAAATAATTTGTAGCTTATTCAACAGAAAGTTCCTTTGGTCAGGAAACGTTAACAATTAGCTTATATTATATGAAGAACTATATGTGAATACATATCACAATTATATATTAAATATTCTCGTATACCTTGTGGCGAGCCCTCCCTATAATTAAGTTGAGAGCAGCTCAAATCAAAGCATATTGGACATATGTACTTCATATGTATATACATAGTACGACACGCACTTGAAAATCGTGACGTCCTTGGCAATGTATGCACACACTCCACTCACAGCTGGCCGCCACATCCTTCGCGCACATCATACATAACCTCGGATCGATAAAGCAAGCCTCAGCTTTTGCTGCTCGTTGCCATGTCCAAAATAAAACTGATGACGTCAAGGAGGAAGCGAGACAGAGTCCCGAGCAGGAATCACTGTCAGATTGTGTGAGTGCGTATATAACGGATTCACGCTCTCGTTTTCTCTAGCTCTGCCTTCCTCTGGTTAGCGTGCATTGTCCTGCTACCACTGCGTATGCGTAATATCGCGTATACCACGTGTTTGCTGCGAAACAAAAACAAAAGCAGCATACGTCGATACACACGCATACATATGTATATGTATATGTATATGCATGTACTACGAGGGTTGCCTTTCATGTATTGTTTGTTTCTATTGAAACTTTTGAAATAAGTCCATTTCAATCATTTCTTGAAATTCCAGTCCTTTATAACAATTGTCTCCTGTAAATAACACCATCTGTACTACTATAGTTTATGCTAAACCCATTAAAAATTTACACAAATGGTATAATTCTATTGTTCAAATTTATGTAACAGGTTAAATGATGCATACCCCACCTCATGAAGCTAGTGATTATGTTAAGAATAAAGTTGGAATACTTATAATTGGTATCTCCCATTATGGGCTACTAATGAGTGTTAAAGCTATAGCTTTATGTGACATATCCAGGTTATTCGGTTGAACAGGTAAACCAATTAATAAGTTAGGTTTAATTCAGTAGCAGATTTCGATAGGTGTATTATCCTTGTGAGGCAATTCAAGTTCGAGTCCTAGGTATGCATAGAGTTTTCTAAGCCGAAGGCCGCAGTTTCGAGTGATATAATAATAACAAAAAAATATAATTATAAATAACAATAATAATATTAACAATAATAATAACAATCATAGTATTAACCATTGCAATTATCAAACTGATCCAAATCCAAGTCACATAATATTGAATATACTGAATGTGTTTGACGTTTCTAGTACTGATCCTCATTTAGTACTCATTAGCATATGTTTTATGCCATAAATTTCAATAAAGATGTTTGAGCGTTGCAACTTTATGGCCAAACCACAATTTAAACAAAAGCAACAACTAGAGAGATTCATATAAACATACTTATGAATGCATATAGTATACTATGGATACATTTATAGAAAAAGGTGGCTTAACAAGTCCGTCTGTCTGCTCATTAGCATCTCCATTGTTTTGATTTAAGCTGTTTTTGGCAAGTTTAATAATAGTACTTTTCCGACTTTTTAATAATAAATTTCTTCGGCTGACTATTTCCTGTCTCCGACAGGCAATAGAACTGCTTTTTGATGCTGGATTTGAAATTTGTTTCTTCTTTGCCGTTCCAGACAAATAAAAGGTTTTATTTATTGGACTGATAAAATCTGGTAAATTTATACCAACAGGGAACTATAAAATATATATATGCAGTAATATATAGTAGATAGGAAAGGAAGATCTGTTCCAAAAATATGTTGATATTGGTGTTGCAGAGTATCGTTGTTAAAGATAACCTTACGGGTAATATGCCCGAAAAATTAAAGACTTTTAGGCCTGAATGATAAATAAAAAACATCGAATTGGAGCAGAAAATTGAGTTACTTTAGATTTATCCTTTTTTAAATATGTTTATCACACCGGGGCAGGCAATTGATTAATAAGAATCTAAATTTAAGATTTGTGTTCTATTGCTTTTTTTTAAACTGGTAAATAATCTATGTAACCTCAGATGAGGCTCATTATATACTGTTTTGCCTTATTAACTGGCTCTCTTTCGATCAATGGATAATGCAAGGGGCAAAAATAGAATAGAGAATATTAAACCCTTCCTCTAGTTTCCTATGTCAGCCCGTATATATAGACGGACAGAATATGCACACATATATTATATACTTCAGGTGCTAGCCACATTCATTATAAAATCATCTTAACAATTTTGAATGGATACAGGGCATAAAAAACAAGCTAGTCCTCAGACTGATTGGACTGCAAAAACACACGTAGAAGATGTACCAATCGGTAGCCTCAGCTGCACTTTATCTTTGACGAAGCCTTCACTTTTGTGAATGCAGTTTCGGCCGTTGGGAGAAACTTTATTCCCCAAAGCGTTGTTTAACCTTCTATATCTATAGTTTAACAGCAATTCTAGAGTTTATTTCGATTAATTAATACATACATTCTTTCGAGCGAGGTAGACTTAATTTTTGAATGTTTATGTAAGAAGTATTTTAATGATTGTTATGCCCTAATGAAATAACGAACCACTTTATATTTTTGGATATTTTAACATTTTGCTTGCAAATTATTTGCAGCAAATTAAATTTCTCGTTTATCTGTGACTTTACAGTTTTATAGACTTTAAAAGGGAGATGAGGTGCAATAGATTGAGTACAAGCTGTCTAAAGAAAACCTCAATCATGTTGGGATGTGTAAGAACTAACCTTTTTCCACTATTGACCAACATTTTTTCACCTGAGCATGTTTTAAGTCCACTTACAAATGGACATTTTTGCTAATAAGTAGACTTTGTGTTTTCTGTAGATTTTTATATCTATAACAATATTTTATCTGAAAAGAATAAATAAGTTCAAGCATTTTCAAATCATGTACAAAATGAAGACGTACAAATTTCTATAACAAAAAAAAAATGTTGAAGCGTGAATTATTATAGAATCAATACAATTGTATATTATAGATACAATTGTTATTATAGATACAATTGTTCCTTTTTTTTTTAAATATATGCATATATTTTAGAAGCTTACACATTCATATGGTATATGCAAATTGCACGTATTTTAAGGAGTTAAAAACAAAGGATGCTTAAGGAAAAAAATTGTTCACCATCCTGTTGCCAATCCTTAGACAACTCTGAGCCAAGAGCCAGTTTTTAGAGCAAACAGAAAAGAAACAGCGAAGATTGTGTCCAGTTTCGGTTTTCAATTTGTACGACCTTTTAGCTTTTTGACTTGCCTAGTTAACTATTGGCTCGGCGATCTCCGGCTGTGCCATGACAATTGGCAGTGTGGAATCGGAGCTGCAATTGGAGTTGGTTAATGAACGATGCTTTGAACTGTGGCAAATTCTTTTGTGTGCTTGCTGCACGCTGCTTTAACATTGAACTTTTTGTGCAGCCAATAGACAACAGCGACACATAGTTACAGATGGAGGTATTCGCAGAGACACATAACGTGATTCCCACAGCATCGAATGATTTATGGCTGAAAAAAAGAAGAAAAAAAAACAGCGTATGTAAAAAGGCATAATAAAAAGCATTTTGTCGATAGCCGGTCGAGCATTGCGGATCTAACGGATGAAACAAGAACCTTGTTGTGCATTTAACACGCCATTCGGCGACTGAGGTAAAAAAATACACACCTCAATCATCGCCGGCCGCGGATTGCAGATTGAAAACCGCCAATAACAAAAGCAAGAGCAGCCAGAGCCCCAAGACAAATACATAAATGAATAATGGGGCAAGTTTTCTGTTTCTGTTTCTGTATTTGTTTTTCTCTCTTTCTCTTCACAATGCGATCGCTTGCCAATCAACATTATTGGCTATTGGAGTCCCCATCACTTTCCGGCAATTGTGGATCGATCAAACGGAAGACCTTGTAACTCAGTCTCTGCCAAAAAAAAGACGCGTGCAAATCTCCGTACAGTTCTCTCAAAGTTGGGGGAATGCATGTGTTTTAATTCGGTTTCAATTTCGGATTCGCTTCTCGCGCTTTGCCTGCCAATTGCCACAATGTTGAACAATTAGCATAAATTAAAATTGGTTTACGGCGCAACATTTGCACGATGACACACACTGCAAGCCCGAGTCCGCAGCAGATACAGATACAAAGACCGCCACGACCATCGGACAGATATGGACGCTGGCCCGCTTATGATGCGGCCGGTGATGAGAGTAAAAGTGGTCGAACCGGTTCCACTCGGACGCGCTTTATTCTATTTCTATAGTTATCTGCTAAATTTATGACCATGCCGCGCATCTTAGAATCGAACGCAGTTCTAATCGTGCCATATAAAGAGCAGATGGCGGCGACAAAAAAAAACAAAAACAATAGAAATAAGTATAAAACTAACTGGAAAGAACATTTAACGGGATGCCACAGATTAAATAGCAGACTTAACACATTTGTTTATATAGCTATATATATATAAATATCTATATATATTAGTCACGCAACGATTCCTTTACATGAATCAAGATCCGGCAATAAAGTATCTGGTGTTTATTTAATTTGTGTTTAATGTATTTTAAAACACATAATTAGATAGTCGTTAAAATTGGCACACAAAATTGATACTGATCGAAAATACATACACTTTATGGAATCGGAGCTGTCTTCTTCTATGCGTTACATACGGCGTGACGCGATCATAATACCCTCTGCAAGGGTATTTAAACACTTGCATATGCGCTGCGATGCTTCTCTTTAAATTCTCTCGTAAAAATAGTTTATGTACAAAGAATTTTAAGTACTATTTTGCGTATGTGTGAAATACTTATACTTCAGTACATATGCACAAATATCTGCGGCATTAAAAGTAATTTTATAAAAAAAATAACAGCATTTAAAAAGCTTTTGTATGATATCAAGACATAAATTTGCGATGCCGAAAATTAAGATAGCAGACTTAGAAGATTTGCAATTTATGTATTTATTGATTGCGAACTCAAGAGCCTTTCATGGATGAATCTAAATTTTATTTCTAATACTCTCACTTTCTTTTTAATTTTCAATGAAACAAAACAGTTGAGTAAAAAAAAACATTTACATTTTCGGGAGATATTGAAAATAAAAAGAAAGATTTGCTTACAATAATTTAATTTTCAACCCTTCATTGACCTGAAACTATAACTCAAAACGTTTTAGAGTCTTAGTTTCCAAATTTTGGGGGTGGCCTACTCTTGATATTCTCTTAAAACTTATCTAAAAATAATAATAATAGACAAATGCTGTCCCATAAAGTCCGAAAACGATAACACCTCAATTAATTACAGTTTTAAATCAATTGTTTTGTGGTTACAGTCTTAGAGTCACTAACCCCACTCTCAATAAGATCCTATAGATAATTCCTGCAGCTTTTTCTCGATTGGTTCATGTTTTTGTTACACCTTGAACAGAGTATAGCGCAGTCGGTTGCACCTGACTGCAACTTTCGTTCTAACTTGTTTGAATATGTGCCAGAGTTTTTGGATTCTGATTTAGCTTTTGCTTTCGTTGACCAGTTTCAAGCGCTGCTAATGCGCCGAACAAATAAAATATTTAGACACGAGCAACTACAAAAGCGTTGATTTGACTAAATTAAGAGCCGCAGACTCAGATTCAAAGTGGAATCAATTTTTGCGCCGGCTCTGCCGACTGTCATGGGAAACTGATGCAGAGATCATCATCAACAGGTTTTCATATTGGCCAAAAGTGCTGAGTGTACAATTTGTACAGCTTTATTTTGTATTTGCCGCTCTGCTCGCGGTGCTATCAACGGCCATTTAATTTTGCACTTTTGTCAAAACCGGGCTCTGTTTTTTCTTTTTGCATTTCAATTGATGACATGCACGAGCACATCCATATTTATATAGACATTTTTGTATGGCCAACGGTAAAATGTATATACTAGAACATATACAATCCGGACTCGAAAGATTCTCACCTGCATCAGACTTATACAAAATTGTTTTTTTTTTTTTTTGTCGAATAAGCGTAAATATTAAAATCATATTGGGTTTGAACCGGCAATCACACGCTTGCTAGTTCGACGCTCAGAAATCTAAACAATGCAAACTCCGACAAGCGTTTTTCACACTTAAAGGTACACTTTTTGAAAACTCCGTCTCACTCACCTTCCACTCAACAGGTAAAAATTAGCTACCTAGCTTAATTGTCAGTTAGCCAGGACAAACTCCTATATAAATAGACAGATTTAATCTATACAATAAACACACATTAATATATCTCTCTATTTTAATTGAACAAGTTACTCGCAGGGCAATGCAAATTAATTGTGTAATTAAAATTGCAACCCGAGCTCCTCGCCATGTTTGGCCAAAATTTCGAGCTACCGGAGTTAAATGCATATCGCGAAGGCGTCATCATCTTGGCCAGCATCTGTGGATGTTTCTTCATCGTCGTCCTGGCCAAAATCGTGACTCTTCTGATGCTGTGAAAACAGTTTTCGATCTTTTCACTGCAATAATGCATATTAAAATGCCACGCTAATTGCTATTAGAGGAGACCCTCGTCTCTTGCCTGCGCCTCCCCTCCCCTCCCCTCCCCACTCGACTACTTATGTACGTCCGCTGGCCGGCAATTAATTAATAGACACAACTAGACAAAATTTTACTGCAAATGCTACACCAGCCAAAGCTGGTCTTGCGTGTTACCAGTTGCCGGCCAAGCTGCCAACGAGCCCAGCCAAAAAAAAAAAAAAAACAGACAAATTTTTATACAAAAGAGACAGAATGGAGCTTCACGTTTGCCGCTCCATTGGCGAGGCATCTCCGTCATTGTTTTTTGCCTATTAATTATCGCCAAAATCAACACAAAATCAACAATGTGTTGTGTGGGTGAGAAAGCCAAATCTTATAGCCAAGCCGGGCTATGCCTGCAATGAAAACAAATACTGCGCCAAGTAGTTGGCCAAAAGCTGGCTGTAAAGCTGTCAGCTTCTTTATTCCATCGCTGGTTCCTTGGGTCAGTACACACAGTACGGTCAACACAGATCGCAATTATTTATTTACATATAAGCAAAACCAAAAATAAAACACTTTCGATGCAGATTATTTAATACGACAGTTGGAAACTGTGAGAACTGGCGCCCGAAGATCTGCGCTAACATGCAGTTTCGTATCAATCAGCTTTTATAGAAAATACAGAAAATTATAGCTAAAACTAAAAGCGGTTTTTAACGTCGGCGAAGAAAATCGTTGCCTCGAGTATCGAAACTTTGGACAGCTTTAGCTGTCACTGAAGACACAAGAACTATCCATATTTTGCAGTAATTGGCAAAAGGCAACACTTTTCAATAATTTGTGGTATCAGGTTTTAGTCTATTTTATGGGCAATTGACACCTTTGGGAGTTCGTAAAACGGAGCAAATAATCGAGTGATTTCTATCGGAACATTAAAGCCGATAAGAATCGATCTGATAAAAATCGATACATTGCTGTTTCGATGTTTTATTCTTTAGCATCGCTATAATTAAATAATTATGGCAACATCACTATAATAAAACAATTATGGCAACTTGCTCTCTGTATTCGGATCACTCAGAGACCTTTGTAGACCTTTGAAATATCGATGGCAACGCTGTGTGGCAAATGACAAAAATTTATCACACCTTAGTTAACCCTCGACACCTTGACGCAAACGAAAACGCAAACGACGGGCCTTTTACGTCTTGGAATGTGGCCAAAGAATTGCAAACGACGCGCCACCCCAACTTTGCTTACACTGGCTGCAATAAGTTAATAGTTCGATTTCTGGGCAGAGGCGATGCAGCAAAGACACAAAACACCAAATAAAACCAAAACTAGGAGAAGCACCGCAAACTAAACCAAACCTGAAGACCGACAATAGACAACAGAAAAACACAGCAAGCCGCAAACTCCGAAAAACAAAAAAAAAACAAAAAAAAACAAAGCAAAGCTCGTCTAATGGATAAAACTCTGAGCTTGGCTTTTGGGTGCGTTCCGTGAACTCCACGATGTTTGTGTGTCAGCCGGCGTACCAGACACCGACACCAGCAGCGGCAGCAGCAACTACAACAACTACAACAACAACAACAATGACTGCGACCGGTGCTAATGATGTAGCCAGATTTTGGCCACATTGTGATCGTCATGATGAGGTTCTCTTGGAGTTTTGGCCACAAGAGATTTCATAGCGCTTTTTGGGTGCTGCTGCTGCTGCTGCTGCTGGTGCTTCGTGTGCTTCATTATTGATTTAATAACCGTCTTGAAGACACGTTTAAGCTGCAGTCAAAGCGTGTGCAGCAAGTTGACTCCAGCCCGAGTCAGATTTGAGTCGTTATTGCCATGCCTAGGCCGATGCCACGAATTCCATAGCCAAAGCCAAACAAAGTTGTAAGCAACAAGCTACAAGGCACATCCATGAAATTTAAGCCATGCCAGCTAATGGGATGTGCATGGTACCCATCTATATACGTATATATATATATATATAAATATATATATGTAGGGAAAGTGTATAGGGGATGTGGATGCAGCAATAAAACACACACATACGTACATTTCCATAAATATTTATGTGGGCATGGCTCTGAGCAATACATTAGCTAATATTAAGTTGTTTACAACCGCAAACTGGGTGGGTGTTCAGAGTGGGATATAAAAACTAAAGACTTAATGTAATTAATAAGCTGACGAATTTTAAAACTAACTCAAGCTGTCAGTTCTTATTAACTATGCTTTGAAAAACTTACAGAAGTCGATAATCCATTAGATTAATTAAATTAATATAATAAGAGTTGTTTTAAAACTTGTCGTTCTCAAAACTTTTGCCTTTTGAAACCGAAAAGATTCAAAACAACTCTTATTATATTAATTTAAATGTATCAGAAAAATAAATTTCATATTGGGGAGCTATTGCAATATTTAATTATGTAATTTCTTATAAATTTTGCAAATACAATCTTTAAAAAAAAATTGAAAAAAACGAAACCTACCGAAAGGCAACTGAATTTCGTTCCCGCGCAAATAAAGTTCGAAGCTGATAACAATTTTTGATATGAATAATATATATTTTATTTCCTGTGTAAATCACTTAAAAATATAGTCCATAAAATTGCTTTCTAATTGAGTTTGACTGCTTTCAAAATATCGTTTTGCATTGTTTTGTATTATTTGCACATGACAATTTTTGCAAAATTAAACTTTAATATGAAAGTATAACGGTTCTTATCGAATTTAATTTTTCAAAAAGTTGCCACAAAGTAATTATATTCATGGAGATATTGCTTAAATAATTTTGTTTGCAGTAATAAATTGGTGGGTGAAATCATTTTAAGTTCATAATAATTAGATACTGTTTAGATAGATAGATAGATAGATAGATAGATAGATACATATATGTAGATACAGATAGATAGATGCAGATTGATAGATAGATAGATACAGAAAGATAGATAGATAGATATATAGATACAGATTGATAGATACAGATTGACAGATACAGATTGATAGATAGACAGATACAGATAGATGCAGATAGATAGATACAGATTGATAGATACAAATAGATACATAGATAGAAACAGATAGATAGATAGATAGTTACAGATAGACAGATAGATACAGTTTACTTTATTATCCTCAGTAAAGGTAAGAATTGAAATCTAATTAACTCTCTTTCTAGATACTCTTTAGATGGATAAAATGATATAGTAGAGTAAAGGTTTGAAATTAAATTTTTCTAAATTCCTATAATTAAATACTCCTTAGATAGATAGATAGATAGATAGATAGATAGATAGTTAGATAGAATATACTAGAATATCCTCGGTAACGGTATGAAATAAAATCTTATTAATAATCTTTCTAGATACTCTTTAGATGCAGAGTCAAGGAGTTATATTAATTTTCTCTAAATTCGTATAATGAAATACTCTTTAGATATATAGAATATATCGTTAACATCCTCAGTAAAGATATGAAATGCGGAATGAAAATGTAGAAAATGTTTTCTCATTGCATAACATATTAGTTAATGGAGTTTTTTTAAACGAGAACCTTAAGCGATTCGCAATTGTTTCCTTGCGATTTGCCAGCTGCTATCTTTTAAAGATGGGTAAATGAGCAAAATTTCATTGTGCACCATGTATCCGTAAGATACAAAAACTCGAATTTAGATATGCAAAAATAACGATTTCATTGGTGCGCGCTGCACACTAAATCAAATGTTCATGAGCGCGCCTCAAACTCACTGACAAATATATGGGTTAGGCACCACGACGACGACGACGACGACGACGTCGAGGTTCAGATTTTGGGAGCTGGCGCTGCATCTCACAGTTACCCATACAGAGTATTATGGAGGTCTAAGTGTTTGTTGCCTTTGGGTGTTTGTTGGAGTAGCTGGTGCTGGTGCTGGTGCAACCTGCTGGGAACTGCGCTCGCTTTGTTAAGCTCAGGCAATCGATTTGGTCCGCAGACCCAGCCCCGCCTCCCCCGCCACTCGCCCCTCGCCCCTCGCCCTGCGATCTGTGGGGCTCGATCTTCCCATTTGGCTCTTCGAACGAAAGCGAAACTCAAAACGTGCCTTTTGCAACAATAAGTCGAAAACCGAAATTAACACTAATACGAGTGCCAAATCGGCATTGAAATGGGGAAGCAAGAAGGGTAGGTTAAAAGCATATAATTATAATGTTTCTACAACTCAGATATAATTAAATGTGTTTGTTTATTGTTCTTTAGAAAGTTCTCTGAAAAAAGGGGCAATTATGGAGTCTTTATTTTAATTTATATGCGACTGATATGGACAAGCACCAAAAAAATAGATATATCAAATCCCCAATCTTAATCCCCAAAATGAAGAATAGAAACTAATAGAGCCTCGTTTTGGTATATATACATTTTCGTATACCATATTTAAGCCTAAATAATTGTATACAAATCGGATTGTAGAGACCGAAGATAATCAAGAATGCATTACTCATACGCAGCGTGGGGCGATGGGAACAAAAAGCACTCTTTTGTTTACGAATGTATAGAAGGAGACTAGAATATTCTTAATGGCGGCTGCAGGGTAGCTGCTAGTCGAGCACTTCCCTTAGCAATTGCTAAGGCTATAAACACAAAATCTGGCTTAATTGTCCTACCGAAAGTAATTTCTTATAAGCCCAACTCGTGTACGATCTTCGCATGCAAGCGCATATTTTGATAGCTTTAGCGGTTTTTTTTTGGTGGCATTGCAACAAGTTGTGGCAACAATGCAGCGCGACAGCAGAGAAAAAATTGTGTCAAATTTGTATTTATTTGGCCAGATTCCCACCCGCTCCAAGGCTGCACCTTGTTTTTTTTTTTGCTGGGCTTTTGATTTTGGATGCGCTTAGAAACCAATCCGAACGAAAGGCCTTATGCATACTCGCAATTATGTAAGCGCCGTTCCAAAACTTGCAGCCTTTTTATCTTTGTCTCAGTCATGTCAATCAGCCGGCGACTCACCTAGACGTTGATGCAGTGCAGTCTGCGCACCTTTGACCTGCCGGCCTTAGCCCGAGTCTTGGCGTCGAACCAAGCTAAGCTGGGTACGTAGATTTTATGCTAAACAAATGCATTTGTGAAACACTTTACATATTTCGCCAATAATATACGTTATTTAATCCACTGGAAAGTGTGGAATATTTACGTAAACTGTTAACTGAATGCACTATCCGATCGGCCTTTAGCTCTTTTTCAAAGATCTTGGTGAAAATTAATTAAGACCTTTTTCACACTTTTCGCAAATCCCCCCGTTTGGGTGGAAAGTGCCTGGGTATGTTTTTACTTGGTGAGGTTTTTACTTTCGATCGTTTTGAACATTATTTTTAGAACTTCACACAAAAATTTAATGATCACATTTTTAAGTGATTTTGAATTCCACCCGCAACAGTGGAAAATTGACGGAAAACAGTTTGATTATACTTTTTATAATCCGATTGGCTTGAAACTCTTTTATATTCATATTCATAATTCAACTAATAGTTTAAGCCGAACCTACAGGAATAAAATGGGCAGAAGGCTTTGCAACTCTTTGAATTTTCGTCGGATTGACAACAAGCTCACTTTAATGTGTGTAAATTTGTAAAATATTATTTGAGACATGGAGTTCAAGGTCATTTGGATAGACTTTCTACGGGTAGGAAATGTGTAAGAAAATTTGAAAAAATAAACTACGTTCGAGGTATTTCGCTAGCATAGTATATAATGAAAGAAATATTCACAGAAGTAATGTAAATTTTATCGAAAGAGATTATTTATATAGCTATTGCTTCGGCTCTTTATTTAATTCCACAAAGTACATATTTGTTTGGGTCTTAGAACTGGTTCTTCGTGGTAAATCCGAGTGCCACGCATGTGTATCTTATATTCGCAAATGATATAACACGCCAATTTGAATTAAACCAGTTTTCAGATTGAGAATCCGAAAACAGAGGCTGCATCTCCCCGAGAAACACCTAACAACCGAACGGTAAATCTTTTATTAGAATTTCATGCAAATTTGGAACAGAAACAAATCGCAACCGCAGCCTGCAGTTGATTTTTATGAATCCGCTTTTGCATAATGCTCGACGTCTCCGCCGACGATGACCAATGCTGCAGCAGCAGCAGCTGCCTCTGCCTCTGCCCCTGCCTCTGCCGCCAAGCCCCAGAGTACTTCGCTGGCAAGTGCCAAAGCCAAAGTATTGGCCAATCTGCTCGTACGTCCACATTCAGAGGGGGGCGCCCAATCGAGCAGGGGGATGGGCCAACTGGTTAAGATGCGCTCACGCGCTTATTAATATGACTTCAATCCACTCCGGCTCCGGCTTCGGCTCACTCTGAAATGTCCAAGATGGCCTTCGATCATTTTTGCAGCGATTAAAAACTGATGACGCCGTCGCCCGTCGCCTCCGCCGATCGTCGCCTCGATCTCGGTCTCTCGGTTTAGTTAGTATTTAAAGTGGCGCAAAGACATTTTTACGAATTGTTGCGACAATTTCGTTTCACTTAATTGGGAAGTTTTTTTTGACTCATGGCGCTTCTTTCTGCTTGAAATTCTTTTAATTTCACTACTGTCTATAAAAATATGGAAAATTTCGTGATTAAACCATTTTTGACCCAAACAAAAGTTGCCTCATTCTTGATATTGAAAGGTGGCATCAGTTTTTGATATAATTCTTAATATTGTATTTATTTTATGCAATGCCACCTTTTTATTTATTTCTGCATCTCATTTATGTAAACACGCGTGTTTTCCAACTTAAATTAAATTAATTTATTTCCAAAAATTGCCTTCCTTCTTCATGGGGATACGATCCATAAACTGCGTGCTCAATGTTGCGAGGCTTAGCCCACCTGAGTAGATCCTGTCAAGGAATACAATTTATAGTTTTATGGTTGAAAAAACTAGCAAAAAAATTGTAATTATTATTATTATTATTTATTCATTTCCATGTCTTTATTTGTTTTTTTTTATGCATTGCTATTGCTTTTTTCTTTGTACCTAAAACAAAATTTATAAAACGATTAATATACTCGGAAAATTGCTGCTGCATTTGAACTGGCGACCTCCCGCCTGTGAGTCCGACGCTCGGGCACCAAAGCCATCAAGTTCGTATAAGACACATATAAGTATTTTACTGCCCGTTTATTCAGGTAAACATATTGACAAGCGGACATGGCCAGATTTTCTCAGCTCGTCGGCCTGGTTAAGAGCATATTTAGGATCGGGAATTCCTCTTTCTGGCATACATACATAGTTTGGTTTATCACATACATTTTATTACATATTTTTACAAAACCATCTCGATTGATTGTCCATAGATATAATGCTAAAGTATATGCAAATATTGGCTGTAATTATAAATATTTACATTTGAGGTGGATGGTGATTAGTTATCAATACTGAAATCGAGCTAGAGATCGGCTGTTGATGCTGATCGAGAATATGAATACTTATGCTTGTTGGGGTCGGATATGTCTCCGCCTGCCGTAATATATTACTTTTAGATAATTTTTTTAATACTAAAAAAATGATAAAATTGTTTATAAGCGCTGCACACCTTAAATCGTAATCAAAGTTACGCGGCAACTAATTGGTCTTAGAATTATCTGATAAAGAAAATGTTTGCAAGAATCTTGATCTAAATGCTGAGAAGCAAGTGAAATATGTTGCAATAGTTGTATCGGGGCACAAATGGGCCAGGTCGCAGCGCTGAGTTGAAGACGAGTCGGGCAATTAGTTGGAAAACGAAAACAATGTAGCATAGGATGGCAAATGCGATTGCATAAATCAATCAAATTGTCTCTCACTCGAGAGCATTGAGTAATAGATACAGTTTCGATATGAGTTTCACAGAAATTGGGTTTTGTTTCTGCCTTTTTGCACAACTTTAAATACCAACCCCATTACCCATTGCCCATTAAGTATTACATTTTCTGCAGCATCAGAGCCAGCAACAACAACAACAATAAGAAGAGAAAAAAAAATAGGCAAAAAGCCATCGATGAAAATCGACAATTAATAGTGAAAGTCTAAACAAGTACCCAGGCCAACAACAATGGGGCAGACGAACGGCATCATCATCATCATCCGCATCCACATCATCATCATCATCATCATCATCATCATCGTCAAAGGTACTGCAGGAAGTTTGCGGCCTGGGCGCAGGTCTACGGCAAAGAGTCTATTGGGGCAACCGCCTCCGTTGTCGTGGATATTTCAAAGGCGATAGCATCGACGCCTCCGCCGTGCCCCTGCCAAACCTGCAGCGCAGCAGCGGCAGAGGCAGCGTCTGACAAAATGACTAACTCCTTGGCCTGAAACCTGAAATCCATTTGTATACTTCTCACAAAACTTCACACGAAACTAACCATACCCAAGGCGGCCGAGACGTCTGATTTCTGGTGCGACGCTTTGCGCTGTCCGCGTAACCGAACGTTGCACCCACTGACTCAATGACTGAATGCCAGAGCGGACGCAGCGGACGGACTGGATGGACTGGACGGAGCGGGCAGAGTCACCAAGCCGCCTGACCCGTGCGGCATGCCAAAGACGTCGACCAGGCAACGACGACGGCGACGACGACGACGACCACGACGCATTACCATTTCTTTGGGTCACTGCGCAAGTTTGTCTTGGCCCCCGTCCCCGTCCCTGTCCCTGTCCCTGTCTGTCCCTGTGTGTCTGTCAGTTTCGGCAGATGCATATGTCCATGTCCATTGATCAAGCAGCCAGGCCGAGCTGAGCGTGCAATAGAGTTCGCAGTTCAAAGTACACTCGCAGACGAGACTCTGTTGCTTGCAAAATAATATGTATTAGCAATCTTATATAAAAAAAATAGAAAAAAAATACAAAAAATTAGCCGGGTTATGCAATGAGAAGAAGACACGAGAAAACTGGCGAAACTTGCGCCTAGCCAGGCAGCAGAGCATTATAATAAATTTGTTAGCCGCCGATGATGGCACATAAAGGACCCCAAGTAAGAAATTGTTTATGTTGCCTACCCGCAAAAGCTGACATCCCAAATGCAGTAAAACCATAGTATGAAAAGAAAAAAGATCTAGTCTAGTGCTGGGTAAATATGCGAAGATGCAACTGGCTGCGCGACCGACCCAACCCAAAGCTTTGGGCTTCGCAGCCAGAAACATGTTCGGCTATGCCCATGGGTAATAAAAACAATGGCACATTGTTATATTATTAAATGAATATCGCACGCTCTTCCCGGTAGCTTTTTTCACGGTAGCCCACGGTAGTTTTTGGGGTTTTTGTTTTTCGGAATTTTGTTTACCGGCTCAAAGGGTATCGATCAATTGCTTTCTAAATGACCCAGGGCTAATGCTAACAGCACAGCAATGATATTTTATTTCCATTTTAAATCTTTCCCAGTCTGGCGCATTGTTTCTTCACTCTGAAAGATCTGCAAAAGATTACTCTTCGCTATACAAAAACCAAATAAATTTTATAGAAAATTGAAGAAATCAAATGTAATTGCTGTAAAGGCATTTTCGCAAATTAAATCAAATTTCCAGAAATTTTCGTTTTTTCTACTGCTCAAAAATACTTATTTGATAGATTGTTGACAATGCTAATAAATTATTTGTATTCCCCTCTTTTTGCTTCTTATAGCTGCCTTTATTGCATATGATATTAAAAAGAAATAATTAAAAAATTATAAATATTTGTATACCCTGCACCCATAACGGATATCAAGTATCTTTCATATATAATTTAATTAATTTTGAGCCTAATCGCACATAGATACAAATATTAGTTTCGAACATTTAACTTGTAGATTAACGAGCTGTAACAATTTTATATATCAAAAGTCTGTTGTTGTATAAAAACTTTTCCGTCTGCCATCCGATCTGTCTGTAAAAATTCGTTTAAAACTTGTTTCAATTTTTTTTTAAATTCACCCTGCTGAGTGGAAATAGCTGTACGAGCGAAAGCTCAACTTTTTGACCAGGCAAAGCCGGGTAATGCCCGCTAGTTCATATGAGAACCAGATGTAATCAAATACGATTACTTTTAGCTATATCTGGCCCTAAAGTTGTACGGGCTGTTTATCTTCTGCCATAAGGAAATCTATTCAACTGCTTAAAGAAAATAAACGATAAAAAATTATACAAATTGTGAAAAATGATTTCTGAAACAAATATGAAAATCAGCAAACGAAAACCAAAACGAAGCGAAACGAAACGAAACGAAGCGTCCAAGTGTCGTTTTGCAATTCGAACAAGCCATAATATTTATTTTAATCAAAAGCGAACACCCGCAAAGCCAAAAGCAGTCGACGGACAGCACAATTTATTACATTTAATGTGCAGCATTAACCAAGATTGAGATGCGATCCTCGCATTGGCGCTGGCTGCAGCCAGACTTCAGCCCTGGCTGGCTGCAACGTGAGCTTCGCTTCTGGCAACCTCCGACCTCCTCGCCTCCTCGTGACACACACAGAGGTGTCCACATAGGGTAGCCAGAGCCGCAGAGTCGACTCTTGTGACCGAAGCGAGGAGCGGTGCATAAGCATTTCTAATTAAGACATTCGATACGGTTGTTTGCGTGTGGAACGCAAGACAATTGGGCAACGATTTTTATTAAAAAATGTCTTGCTCCCAAAGTCCAAATGAGCAGCCGTATGAATCTTGTGCTTGTGTGTGTTTTTTTTTTTTTTGAGCCAGGCATCAGCACATCATCACATCAACCACGCTTATAGAATAAAGTATGCCCCAGACACCGCTTAACATTTGCAAAACTCCAGCGAAGCATATTAAAGGTCGAGTACTAATGGTTTTCTCCCTTTTATCCTTGCAGGTGCAGAGACAACAGCAGGTGAGCCGCGTCGAACGCCGCCCACAAAATCAACGGAGCAAGACTCCAAGCATTTCGCGAAAGTGGGCAAATCCAAGAGCCCAAAAGCCGAAAGTGTGAAAATCGCAGCAACAAGGACTTTAGTAAGATCTCCAAAAACAGAGACGAAGCTTGCAGAAGCCGCAACTGCAACTAAACCAACTGCAGCAACCACCAAAAGCAGCCAAACGAGGCTTCAAAACCAAGCGACTACAAGCATGTTACTTTTGCAACCCAATGTAAGTCCAAGCAACATTTAAATCAAATAAAATATATATATATATATTTAAGTAAGGGATGCCATTCAAATTCTTGCTTTTTTGAACTAAATTTTTTTCAATTAATATTAAAAGTGTTAAACAGCTAAAGATCCCAAGCCTGAAAGAAATAAGATCTTTTATCGGGAGAGCCCGACTGGAAGATTTCAGGAAACTAGCGACTAGCTAGCTGTACAATCATTCTAAATCGATTTAATTGGATTAGAGGAATGCATAGGATAAAAGAGCTATTTAACCATTTCCGATATTCAATGAAATTCAAATTCAAGTTCTGACTTTACTCTGATCAAATCCTGAATTCACAAAAGAAGCAAGTTCTTTAAAAGGGAGAGCACGACTGGAAGATTTCAGGAACCCAGCGCCTAGCTAGTCCTTGTTTAACTTCGGTGTTTATAGTCCGATCTTTATGAAATTTCCAGTAAATTTATATGGCACACAAAAGTGTGCAAATACCAAAGCCCAAGTCTATGCCCCTAATAATACGTATTATAACTTTGAGGAAGTAGGAACGTATCCAAGAAGTAAAATATTCAGAATCTTTTCCTCTAGTTCTTATCAGCATCGAGATATCCATAAAAAAGTATTTCGATATCTATTTTGATCGATTTATTGATAATTTTAAAGAAAATTGTTTATAGGAGAACCTATTGTCAGTCTCTAGCTTTCATTGTGTCCGAGATGTCCACAAAGACGTGTAGATCGAATCGACTGCTGCTGCGGGCCAAAGAATGTATATATCTTCGGAGAAGCCTCCTCTCCCTGTTACATACGTTTCCACAAGCCCAATATACCCTCTTTTATCGGTGCGGGGTATAAAAGCAGAGCTTGCACATTATGATTATGTTAATTCTGAACGGAGCAGATGTTGCATAATATACAGAATGTGTTACTGCAAAGTTCCATGTGGCAAGACCAATGCCGGCTCAATGGCCGCCTTAATTGCCCGCTGTGAGGAGGCCAGGAGGAGGTTGAGCAGATTAGTTAGGAGCAAGCCAACACCCAAGCACCGCAGCAAGAACAACAACAACAGCTACAACAACTACCACAATAGCTGTCTAATTGAATTTTATGAAATATGTATGTTGGCAAACTTTGGCAGCCAAGGCGTCAGACATAACCAATTAGAAAACAAGTGAGAATTTCACAGTGGGGTGGCAGCGACTGTGCACTACTCTGTTCACAGCCAAAGTAGGATTTCCTGATTAAGGATTTGTGATAGTGAAAAATTGGAAAACAATCGAGCAATTATTTTCAATGTATCACTACCATTGCAACATTTTTAAGATGCATTCTTATTCCAGGAATTTATTACTGTCGTTTAGAAAAAGTCTGTAAATCCTTAAGGAACTCACGCCTACAATTTTTCTGCTTTATTCAAAGAATAACTTAAAGTAAACATTCAGTTTAAAATGGATTTGCGATGGTTAAAAATTGAAAAATAAATCGAGGAATAATTTTCAATCTCCCAACACTTTTAAGATACAATTTTGTACTCTAGTTTAGAAAAAGGTGGTAATTCCCTAAGGAACTTACGCCTAAAATTTCATAGCGTTATTTAAAGAATTACTTAAAGAAGACGATCTGTTGAAATACCTATTTCAGCTCCAAGACTGAGCTAAATGTCTTTCTAGCATATTTAAATAAACAGGGAATGTATATACTCACCTCACAGTTGCGAACAGAGTATAACAATTATATGGCTGTCTGTCCGACAGGGGTTGCAATCCGTGCACCAATCAGCAGGCGCTGTAGAATCGCGCATGTCTAGCAGGCGATTTGACTCCACCCTTAACTAGGACTAGAAGCTATCCTGCGCTGCAGAGTATCTCTCACTAACTTAGTCTATGCCGGACTTTCTTGCCTTGCAGAGCTCCTTTAGTTCACTCTCGTCGTTCGACAATTTCTCAACGCAAGCCGTGGCAACGACAACGACGACGTCGACAGTAGCTGCCGTAGCGAGTAGTCCTGGACATCATCATCATCACCATCATCATCGCCAGCATCATCATCAGCATCAGCAGCAGCATCAGCAGCAGCAGCATCAGCATCAGCAGCAGCAGCAGCAGCAGCATCAGCAGCAGCAGCTAGTTGGGCAACAGCATCAGCATCTGCTGCTGCCGACATCCAGCCAGGTCTCGTCGCTGCTGACCCATGAGGAGGATCAGCTGATCAGCAATCTTGCCGATGCGGCCGTCACGCACAGCGAACTCTTCTCGGACTTATTCTTTCCATCGGACTCGAACAACTCCCTGCTCTCGCCGGCGCTGGAGCATTCGGTCGCTAGCTATCCGGACACACAGATTGATGTCACCCCGTCCAGTGAGACTCTGATTGGCGGCAGCAGCGAGGATATCACCGGCTCCATTGAGAATCTCACCAAGCTGACGTGTCTGCGCGACAAGCGACTTTCCTCGATACAAGACCAGCCCCCGGCAGGATCCGAGCAGGATAATCACGCGATTTGCCTGCTCAGCCTGCGCTCCAGCAGCGATCCCGCAATTGCACTCCACGCTCAGCAGCAGCAGCAGCAGCAGCAGCAACAGCTGCAGGCCGCGTATCTGCAGCGGCACGGCGCCAGCGAGTTACTGATCTCACCCATTGGGGGGCCGCTCTCGTGCGGCAGCAGCCTGCCCAGTTTCCAGGAGACCTACTCTCTCAAGTACAACAGCAGCGGCGCCGGCAGCCCGAAGCAGGCGTCCTCCACGGCCACGGGCACGCCCTCCGATCAGATCTTGACCATCAAAATGGATGAGGACTGCTTTCCGCTGACCACGGCTGCGGAGGTAATGGCTGATCTTAACTCTGGCCCCGGCTCTGGCCAGTCGTCGCTGCACCAGCTGCAGGCTCAGCCCACGGCCCTGGCAGGCGCCGGGCACAACAACAACAGCAGCAGCAACAGCAGCGGCTACAACTACCATGGTCACTTCAACGCCATCAACGGCGCTTCCAATCCCTCGCCCAGCTCGTCGGCCAGCTCGCTGTACGAGTACAGCGGCGTTGGCCAGAATGATGGCTTCTATGGGCAGCAGCAGCAGCAGCAGCAGCCAGGCTATCAGCACATTGTAAGTATGAACAACCTGACCGAAATTCCGGCAGCTGCCTTACGGATATTCCCTCAATCCTTTGCAGAACTACAACACGCCGAATAGCGAGCGCTACTCCTTGCCCACATTTCCCACCATTTCCGAGCTGGAGGCAGCAACAACTGCCGCCAATTCCGGCTCCGCCAACTCCGGCTCCGGGTCCGTCGTGGTCGTGCCGCCGCTGCGTCGCGCCTCGCTGCCCGTGCAGCGCTCCGTTTCGCCCGCCACCGCCGCGCACAGCCCCAAGATGCCGAAGCTGTCGCTGGGCTCGAGAAACGCGCTCGCCGTGAATGCGCTGCAGGTGCAACTGAGCTCGGCACCCAATTCTTCGGCCAGCTCGCCTGTGAGCGGAGCCGGCACGGATTTCCTGCACAGCCAGGCCCAGGGGCGACTGCTGCAGTCCACCAACTCGTCGCAGCTGTGCGCCGTGTGCGGAGACACGGCCGCCTGCCAGCACTACGGGGTTAGGACTTGCGAGGGCTGCAAGGGCTTCTTCAAGCGGACCGTGCAAAAGGGCTCCAAGTACGTGTGCCTGGCGGACAAGAGCTGCCCGGTGGACAAGCGGCGGCGCAATCGCTGCCAGTTCTGTCGTTTCCAGAAGTGCTTGGTGGTGGGCATGGTGAAGGAGGTGGTGCGCACGGACTCGCTGAAGGGCCGCCGCGGGCGTCTGCCCTCGAAGCCAAAGTCACCGCAAGAGTCGCCTCCATCGCCGCCCATATCGCTGATAACCGCATTGGTGCGCAGCCACGTGGACACAACACCGGATCCCTCGTGCCTGGACTACACACACTACGAGGAGCCACTCGATCCGCTGACCCCGCCGACTGTGGCCACTGGACTGGGCCTGAGCGAGGCGGACAAGGTGCATCAGTTCTACCAGCTGCTGAGCAGCTCGGTGGATGTCATCAAGCAGTTTGCCGAGAAGATTCCCGGCTATTTGGAGCTTACGCCCGAGGACCAGGAGCTACTGTTTCAGTCCGCATCACTGGAGCTGTTCGTGCTGCGTCTCTCCTATCGCGCCCGCAGCGATGACACCAAGATGATCTTCTGCAACGGCACGGTGCTGCATCGCAACCAGTGCCAGCGCTCCTTTGGCGATTGGCTCAATGGCATCATGGAGTTCAGCCGCAGCCTGCACAATCTACAGATTGACATATCGGCCTTCGCCTGCCTCTGCGCCCTCACCCTCATAACAGGTTGGTTAGCCCATCCGCCCAGACAAACCCTGCAGAGATAAATGTGTGTTTACCCATTCCTTACAGAGCGACACGGGCTGCGGGAGCCGAAGAAGGTGGAGCAGCTGCAGATGAAGATTATTGGCAGCCTGCGAGATCATGTCACCTACAACGCGGAGGCGCAAAAGAAGCAGCATTACTTCAGCCGGCTGCTGGGCAAGCTGCCCGAGCTGCGCTCCTTGAGCGTCCAGGGACTGCAGCGCATATTCTATCTGAAGCTGGAGGACCTGGTGCCAGCACCGGCCCTCATTGAGAACATGTTCGTTACCACGTTGCCCTTCTAGGCGCCATAACTTTGCTTCCTTATATTTAGCTTTTAATAATCGATAATCGATTGCGTAAGTTATCGAAATTGGAATCTCCCAGACAGCATGTACCTAGTTCTAAGTGATCTCAAAGAGCCTGAGATAGAAGAATCCCGACAAACACATAAGAAACAATAAAACAAAAAAACAGTGCTAGAATGTCTTTAGGAAGTTGAAGCTAATTTAATATTAAGTTCCCATCTAGACACTTACATATACATACGTATAAGCATGATCGATCCGAGCCCGAACCCGTGCCCGTGCCCGTGCCCGTAGGCTAGGGTCAGCCTGGTTCCAGTGCATAATTGGAGCTGTTCATGAATATTTCAGCATTGAGTTGGGCAAGTCCTATGCGTGACTTGTCAGCTGCACACAGAATTCACAACTTGTTGACGTTAATTGTTAAATTGTTTAATTCCAACTGTCAAAATCAATGGGCGCAACACGCACATCACGAGCCGCGTACCTAGTTAGTACAATATATTGGAAAACCGACTCGCACCCTTCTCTGCGATTCGACTAATTTTTGTTGTTGTTTGCCTTCGAGTACAAATCAGAGTTCTTTCGTGCAGTGCCCACTCTTGCCTTTAGCTTACGTCTAGTCAATTGTATTAAGAACCAGATGCACATCAAATAAAGCCTAATTTATGATTATGGATATTTTCCCCTAAAAAGTATTTCTCTTTCTTTGCAGTCTAGACTTAAAATAAAAACTAGATAACTAGATAGATAGATAGATAGATAGATAGATATATTCTATATACTTAGCATAGAGTTTGGTCGACATTCATGAGTTCTTGGTTTGAGATTTTATGGCACGACCAGGTGCACAAAGAGAGTTTAAGTACCTTTATGTGATTTGTGTCTGACACATACAGAGCTGCACACAAATACACAAACTATTCAATAAGATAAAATAGATATTAATATATAAGTAGGTGTAAGCATGAGTATTTTGTAATCTAAGGTCAATATCTATTAGTTATAATCTAAACACAATTATATGGAATAGTTCTCAAAGAATTTGCATTGAATTCTGTGTTTCCCTATGTGTTATTTCGATTCATTGCCTTCTGTGTGTTTTTGTGATAAATTGGCGTTAAAGTCTACCTATGTCCAACTTTTATATGTTTTAATTTTATATGCAAATCTGAAAAATTTATTATACAAAAATCTTAGCTAGCAAATAATTGATGTACAGCCTTTCCCCTATGTTTAACAAAATCTTGCATGGCTATAAATAAAGACTAAGTACAATAACCATTTAGGCCTAAAACAAATGAAAAACATATCTCTTCAAGCTTTTGGAAGCACAATACAAATCTTAAATGTTGTTAACTTATTTTCGATATAGTGCAATAGCTGAATTAAATATCACAGTTTATTGTACTTTTATAGCTCATTGATTATTCATTTGTTGAGTATTGTATTCAAGATTATTGAGCAAATATTTAATCTAAACATTACTAAGATTTAACTAAGGCAAAGTAATTAATTAACTATTTAATCCACAGCCGAAATAACCGGACTAATGCTAAGAATCTAAATACATATACATATGTATGTATGTCCAGTAAAAAGCCATTTTCTACAGATAGATAATATACGTATTCCATAAGCGAGCACTTGAGTAAACCTACCTATTTATCGTAATCCTAAGCAAAAGCTCGCGTAACGGTTAAAAACGGTTAAACTAAAAATTGAATGTGAAAAGAATGTGACCAGATTGGTTTTGGAAATGGGCTTAAATTGGGATTTCAAATCGGAAATGTTGCCATTGTCTAGCCGTTACATATCATAAAAAAAAAACAATAGAATTATACAAACTTATATCTTTTATCATAATATTTTTACATAATAGAGAATTAGTCGTTCGCAAAGCAAACAAATACATTTAAGCCAGATATAATTAAATACATGTGTAAATACTTACAACCTACTTTGTACCTTCTAAATATACATGCATATGTACATTAATACATACCCACTATGTATGCCACATGCATCGGTACATCAACATATATTTTGAATAGAGAACTTTTACAAGAAACTTCTAAATTGTCACAAGACCTTTGTGTTAAATGTTCTTTTGTATATTTATATGTATGTACGTCTAAATGGATGTCAAGTATAAACATTTTTGGTATGCATATTTTTGAGAAATGAATGAAATGATACATTTATCAATGAAACGATTTTGAAAACACTTTTAAATATATTACATGTATATATACATACATACACAATTTATCTGTAAAAGGCATATTTTTAATATATATACATATAGTTACATACGCATATTTTATTATCCACTTTCCTATCAGATAAATAATAGGCAAGGGCCTATGTTTAAAAGCCCATGAAGCTTTATGAATGGCAAAAAATTGAATTTTTTAGCAATAATCAGAACACAAAAAATCAATATATACAAAAAAAAAAGAAGAAGAAATACAAAAATCATATATTAGCCAAAAACAAAAAACATATAATGTACGTCATTTGGTTCTTTGACAATGATATTGTACTTATGTGCATAAATATGGAATATTTCGTGCACAAAATAAAATGTTGAAGTTGAAGCCCATCAGTTAAGCTATAACTAAAGACAGGATTTATATTTATATATATATTTATTTATATAAATATGTATAGAATACTTATAGAAAAATACACCTAAAAATACTATAACTACAAACAAATATATATATGTATATATATAGTATGTATATATATATACCTTTATATATATCTATATCTGTATGCATATATCTATTTTTTTTTTTATTTTACTTTTATTGTTTCGTTTAATATTGTATGTACCTACCATGAACAAGTAAATACAAACCATTTCATTTCGATTTAATAAAGAATTAAGCGTAAACCTATTCTATTTTTCTATATGACTTTTGAGCAAATTAGTTCTAAAAAGCATATATATATTCACAATGTATACTATCACTGATTTAAAATAAAACTGTTTACTTTTTTCTTGAGTGTTAATCAAGTATGATCTATTTATTGGAAAAAGTTAATAGAAAGAAGCACAAAGTTAATTATTAATAACCTCGCCAGCTATATAGGACTAAAACCGAACCAATCCCAAATGGGGATTGGACAAAAAAAAAAGTGAATATTTAAAAATTAATTTTCTGTTCTGTACGTACATTGTAAGACAAACATATGTACATACCACAATGGCAATTATTTTGATCTGTATATAAATATAAGGACTATTTAGCTCGAGCACGTCATTTTTAGTCGCGTCCCGAAAGAAACAAGACGTGCACCCAACTCCTGGTAGGTGTCCCAAACGTTTCGTTTTGAAATCGATAAGACACAATTGTTTAAATTTATTTTATTTTGTTATAAAACGTTTTTGAGCTTAAATTGACTTACATAAAATATAAAAATAATTATAATATATACACATAGTACAGTACAGTAAAAATAGTCATTCAGTCAAAGACAGGCATCAATGTGTCAACGTTGTGCCGGCAGAGGGGACAACGGTTGCCACCTTCAAAGCGGCGAAGCTGCTGTGAGCACTCCTTACACAGGCAAAAATGCCGGCAGGGGAGTACAACAATGTTCCTATTTCGCTCCAGGCAGACCACACAATGTGTTCGGCTCCCCGGCGCATTTCCAGATGGTTCAGCAACCTCCAATTTTTGCAACACCCAGGATAGATGTCGATCAGTCCAATTAGACGCCCACTCTAAGACCCAGCGCACTTTTGTCGAGATCTCATTACGCAGGCTTCGCAGCAGATAGACGGCAAGGAGATACACATATCTGCGAAACGTGTACAGTACCAGCAGAACACCGATGCCAATCGACAGTCGGAAGACGTTGTTAAGCAGATGTGTGCCACGCTCTACAATATAACTAACTAGCTTATCGAGTAGCAATATTATATAGTCTACAATACAAATGATGGCACGCGGTAGCAGTAGTAGTATCCACAGTGTACAATTGCCAAGTCCAATGAGCACGTTGCCCAGAAATAAGACGACTTCCTCTGCCAAATAGCGTGCCAGACTAAGCCCATCGCCGGTGCCATAGTATATGTAGTCGGACACCTCGCCGAGCATGTGACAAAGCTCACAGTAGAAAAGAGTGCACTCCTTATATATAATAGTAGCTATTTGGTAACCATCGCATAGGACTTTCCAGATGTGCGCGCCGGCTTCAACGAGACAGTAGCCTACGAACCAGCTAGCAGCCAGGAAGTAGTATACTATCGCCACGAGAGTCTCAATTACGGCCGTAATAGGCCGTATTAGCACCACATCGAAGATATGTCCGACTGTGCTCAATAATGAAAGCATAGTGAGCACAAATACATTGTAAATAAATTATAACGAAAACCAAAACTAAAATGATAACAATAGCAATGCCACCCCTTACGAGCGCAGAGTTACTATCGATTGCACTATCGATAGAACTTTATTTTTTACTATCGGTAACATTTAAAAACAAATATCGAATTCGATTTATCTCAAAGATTACATTCGATTTTAATTTACGTTTGATTTAAAAAATAGCAGCAGGCTATTATTTGCATTTAACTATGTTTGCTTTGAACCAAAAATATTTAATATAAAGGAGACATATTAATATGCGCACTGTTTTTATACAAAATATTTATTTACGATATAGTACAAATAATAATTCAATAATAATAATAAGTGTAGATTTAAATTTCTAATACATTTTGAGCCCCTATGGCAAACTGGCCTTGACATTTCCGTTTGAAATCCCTAAATTACTTAGCAAAGCTATAAGCTCGTTATTTTTTCTCATCACGGCCATCACTTCTAATTGCTGCTGCTTCATAATGCGCAGACGATTGCGCTCCTCAATTTTGGCCAATTGGTTATTGCTGTTTATATTCTTGGTGTCTAGATCAAGCTTCTGCTCAGATTTGATGTGGTAGAGCTCATCGCGAATACTATGCAATTTGCGCTCGCAGTCGCGCACGTCCTTCTCCAAAATCTGAGTTTTCAGATACACCGTTTGTGCCAGTTTATACCAATCTGCCAAGCATTCGGCCATTTGCGCTACTGCGGGATTCACGTTATCCAGCAACAGCTGCTTAATGCGTTTTCCATTGTGGTCTACTTTGATTTTCTCTAGCGCGTGGAATTGTTCGTCGTTGTATGTTAAAGTGCGTGTTGCACGATCACGCAGCAAATGCTGCCAAGAGTCGCGCAGACGCTCCACCAAGTATTTTGCCTGTGCGCTGGCCCGAGTGCGGCAAGGACATTTCTTTCCATGCATCAAGGACGACCACTGATCGCTGTTAATTAAGAACATGAGCAACATGGATTACATTTGAGCCACTTGAGCTCGTTGAGTTTGGCTTACTTCAGTTCGTCGTCGGTAACAAAATGCTTGTGCATCTGCGTGATAACATCGGCTGCTCCATCAAACTCACTTTTTACATTATCCAGGGAAACGAGAAAAGACTTTAGCTCCTGGTCGCCTTTTGTCTGCGAAAAGAGAACATGCTGATCATATGAACGATATGAAGGTGCTCGGCTTACCACATTTGCCATGATGTGCACCACATCTGCGTAGTCAACTACAGTCGACAGCAGCTTGTCAAAGCTTTCGGTTTTTCTATGTTTGTGTTGAAATAAATATGGTTTCTACAAACACTTTTCTTTCTCTGCTTCTCTACTCACTTCAACAACAATGTAATGGTGGTTATAAGCATCTCGATAAATTGTTCAACTCCCCTTTTGATAAGGATGTCCATGGTGGTGAAGATATCCACGCGTCGTTTGCATTCATGGCCCACGCTGCAGGCAGCCTGTGAAAGGGAGATGTGTAAATCTAAAATTATTCACGATTAAGATCATCCATATATAAGAAACTGTTTGGGCTGACTTAATCAACGCACAAAATAAACCTTAAGAGTGGGAAGCCGATCTTTTTACTGATATAATATAATTAGATATAATAGATTTCCCAATGAAAATTGTCTGATTGGATTCAAAACCCCTGCAATAATAGACAACAACTAGCGCCAGATCCGTTGTAAGGAAAAAGAGAAGTTAATGGGTATATACCTTAGCCAGACTCGCATCATTTTCAACGGATACATTTGGCGGAAACACTGGGAACTTGGGCAATTCCAATTGATGTGGCAATTGGACATTGTTATCATCGTTGCTGTAAAGGAAAATGGGCTGCTCTGTAGTTGTCTTGGGAAACGCTTTGGCTGCAAAATAATCAACTATTAGAAATAAAAACTACTAAAGATGAGCATCTATATTTTACCGATGGTCCGTCGTGACACTTTCTTTTCAAGATGCTCGTTATTAAAGAGCAATATTTGCTTTTCCAGTGGCACCTCGGTCTGCAGGAATATGCGCTCGCGAAAGTTGTCAATCTGCTCATCTGGCTCCAGGAACACTTCTACAGAGCTGGTGCGATTCGTAAAAAAGACGTGGATAACACGCTTGCGCAATATCAGAGTTACTTCTTGGAAGAATCGATCAAAGGACCAGGTCTTCTCCCGATTCTCCTCCAACAAGCCAGCCAGTAAAGGCGTGACGAGCGTCTTGAGACCTTGCGATAAATGTGCATGGGGTGGCAGAGTCGTTGACCACTCAATAGGTCCATTTTCGGCCAACTGTGTGCCAGAAATGACGCCAGAGGCCTTTTTTGTGGTTATTTGGTGCATTGTCTCGCGGTTCTTACGACCCCCGAATGGTCGGAAAGGCAAATTCCCAGTAGCGACATGGTAGAGCGTCACCCCAATGGACCATAGATCGACATTGGCGGTAAATGATCTTTGTATGGACTTGCGCAGCACCGCGCGTTCATACAGATCGGGATGCAGATATTCCTCTGTACCATAGAGCGAAGCGAATGGCTGATTGTCTTCGAGTTCGCGGGCAGCACCAAAATCGGTCAGCTTATATATGGTTTGACCATCTTCAGATATGAATTTCATGATGTTGCCAGGCTTGAGGTCCCGATGCACCAACTTATTGTCTCGCAAATGTTTCATTCCAGCGCATAGATGCTCCAGCACCAGTAGGAATTCTTGTTCCGGAAGGCCGTAGGAATTCTCCGGATCATCAAGTATATTGAATAGACTGCCGCCAGTACACAACTCCATAACTATAACCTTGCCGCGTCCCTCTTGATCCTCCTCAATGGCCAACAATTTGACAATGTTTTCATGGTTTACTTTTTTCAAAGCTTCGAACTCGCGCATCTGCACATCGGCGGGACGCATATGACTGTACGGATTGAAAGTTTTAACGGCAACGGATTCGCCAGTTGTCTTATTCACTCCCTGCAAAATAGATTAAATATGTGCATACGCCACAAATAAATGCATAATGTTTTCCTACCTGAAACACAGATCCGGTGGCGCCTTTGCCCAGCACGCTGGTTGTACACCAAACATAGTTCAGCGAACCGCGCAGGAATGACATTTTTGAAATAAACTATTTAATTACGAGTTTCCAAGAAGCATTTATAAAATCAACTTTGGCAAGATAAAGAGAAAATGAATTTGTTTTTCATATTTTCATCGGTTTCGATAATTGATTACAATATTCTGAAATCTTCACTTCAACAATCGAATAGATCCAGAGCGACTATCGAACTACCAGTTCCATTTCAATGTAAATATATTTTAAATTGTTCAGTTCTATACCGCATTGTTAGATAAAAATGGTGTTTTATTTGAAGGGAACATATTTTTTTTGGGAATGTGTAGTTGCATAAACTGCAAACGTTCTTTATCTGAAGACAAATACCTTAATGAGCTAAATTGCTTCGTTTTGGTAAAATACGGCCACACTTAGGAAAACTATCGATTATGGCTATCGCGTAACACACATCTTTAGTTATAATTTGTTTTATTTTTTTAGGCTGCGACAAGTTAAGCAGCACTTTACTTATTTTTATTTGTAAAGGCAACACAGTATGACAGTTTTGTGCATAGTTTAACAGATTGCACCATTTCGTTCTTGAACGAATGGCAATAATATATATAAAATAAAGTAGTTTAAGCATAAGTGGGCGAGACAATTGAAATATCCTCGCGCCGAGTTGCGGGTCGCCTTGTTATATCGTGATAATAAGCGGTGCGTGCGCGCGCGCTGGAAAACAAAAGAATGAAAATTAGATTGCATTTAGTGCGCTTTATGTACATAAATCTAATACTAAGGTAAGACAACAAGCTAGTCAGAAATTTTCAATGTGCAACTAACGATTTGTTCGTCGCGATTCTCGATTTTTCTTGCAGCTGCTGTTTCTGGCTATATGATAATGCTGCTGCGGCAGATGTTTCCTTAGCAAATGCTGCAACAGCGGAAAATGCGAACGGGGCCGTGCATCAGGCAGAGGCCCGACTGCAGATTCCATTGGCCCCAGTGGCGCCAGGCTCAGAAACTGAGGAGACTTTCGCCATACCGTTAAAAATTTTTAAAACAGTTACAAATGTGGCAAAAGAAGATGCGCCACCAACCGCGACTACACCAGCGTCGACGGCGACGACGACGACGACGTCAACACAGCAAGAGGAAGATAACATTGTGATGAAGTTGGGCAGCGCGCCAAGTACTAGTACAGAAGCTATAAGCGACGCGGTAAAAGACACGTCAGTGAATATAAAAGTGCTGCCGCCTGATGTAAATATCAATAATAATAACCAATATTTTAGTGTAGTGCCTAAAAATGAAAAAAGTAATAGTGCAGAGGAGAAAGCGACCGCTAAAGTGCCAAAAAATCAGTTAAACAAAATTAATAATATTAATATAAATAATAATATAGATGTAAATCAAGTAGACAAATTGCAGCAACCAAATCAAGGTGGCGATGCGGCCAAACCAATTCCATCTCAAGAGCAACAGCAGACACAAAGGTAAGTTGTTTTTTTGCACTTTCATTATAATTATAAGCAGAACTTCCATTGCACACGCACATATTTATATACTTATGTATATAAGTGCAGGTTTGGGTAATACCCGGGACCAACTAACCCCCCATAGCGTAATTGCAATTATCAACATTAACTTATTTAACACAAAGCGTGCCGAGCTGAAAGTTGCCTTCATCTTGAACGTGAGAAACCGCTCGAAACGCAAATTACTCGCAAATAAGAAGACATATCAAGAGAGCACGAGCTACGCTTTGCTCCTTGCCAGTGTTGCCAACTATCGCTTCAAAACAGAAGCTAAATGTAATGTTCAAAATAGCTACAAATAAATCTGTTGAAATTTCAGCTTCTGTAAACTAGCTAGACAATAGCTGAATTGGCATCACTGCTCCTTAGCTCAAGCGACGTAATCTTTGCTACTTCCCTGTAACCAATGGTTGAATTTTCTTAATGTTGTATTAAAGCTATTATCTGCAAATAGTTTTTAAATTGCTTCTACATATTTTGTACTAGTTCGCACTCTTATCACCATTTGTTAGACTACAATTATAACGTGGGTAAACAAGAGTGCCCTTGTCAAGAGTCCCCGACTCGAAGATACCCTCTAAACCCATTTTTTACTAATTTTTAATGGGTTCAATAAACATATAATAACAATAACAGACAAAAAATCTTCACTGCCGTTTTTATACTCGTTCACAATGCGTTGAGTATCCTTTATTGGAATATAAACTCGTGTATGTCCGCGTCAGTAAGAGTGAGCCATATTGAGCCACGTTCACTTTTTAAGCTAGTCATCGAATTGTGTAGTGGGATTTCACGTCTATCTACAAACTATTATATAAGTCCATTGGGAGCGTGGCAAATCGAAAAAATCAATAATTCATAGAGTTTCACGCTGTCGGTTCTAACCGCCTGCAATATACTTAATGGTTTTTCAAAATCTCGTATGACAAAAAATTTACTTTATGTTAAGTATGTTTAAATTAGAGTTTGGGGTACTTTTCAACCAAACAACGAATTAAAAAGAATGTTCGCATGCAAGGGTTTGAATTTTGAGTACAGGGTATTAACTAGTCGGGCACTGTTGACTAGAGCGTGCCATTTTTACATAAATTTGTTGACCAAGAATAATGTTGTGTGAGTGTGTGTGTGTGGGCGTGTGTGTGTTAGTGTATGCATGCATTTATGAATATGTATGCATGCATGTTTGTTTTCTAATACCAAACGCAGACCAAGCTTATTTGCCGCTGTGCTGCAAATTTAAATAAAACGAATTTCTACCAAGTGCTCTCCTCCTCGATTCTCAAGAATTCAAGTAGGCTCTGCAGTTTTTCATGCTTAGCCAGTAGTGTAGTGTTTTTTTTTTTGGTATTTTTTTTGTAGGTATGTACATATATATGCATGCATGTATGTATGTACATATTTATGTATGTATGTATGTATGTATGTACGTATGTATGTATGTATGTATGTATGTACATATATATGTATGTATGTATGTACATATATATGTATGTATGTATGTACATAATTATGTATGTATGTATGTATGTATGTACATATATATGTATGTATGTATGTACATATATATGTATGTATGTATGTACATATATATGTATGTATGTACGTATGAACATATATATGTATGTATGTATGTACGTATGAACATATATATGTATGTATGTATGTACATACATATATATGTATGTATGTATGTACATATATGTGTATGTATATATGTATGTACATATTTGTGTATGTATGTACATATATGTGTATGTATGTATAAATATGTGTATGTATGTACATATACATATGTGTATTTATGTACATATATATGCAGACATGCACACAACTATATACATACATATGTATGCATGTATATATTTACATATGCATGCAAAAATGCATACATATACATATACATTCATGTATATATGTGTATGTATATTTATATGTATATGGTTATGTTTATGTGTATGTATGTATATATGTACAAAATATAAAAAATATTTGAATCGCATTTGCCAACGAGGAAGATTGGATCCTGCGAAAAGTGTGATCTTTAGAATAAATTTTAACCTGAAAGGTCACCCACCAAATCTTTAACTCCCATTTCAACCAAGGAGGAATACATTTTCCAAAAAGAGCGAAGCACCCATCAGGTGAATTTTGACAAAGATCTTTGAAAATGTTTTTCAGGCTGATCGGATCGTGAACAAAAAAGTTTCATACAAACGTTTTTCGCGAGTTTTCCACACATGCGGGTGGGATTTTCCCATCTTAACATGCACGTACATCACATAATGTAACTACAGTGAAAATTTCAGCTCCCTAGCTCTGACCTTTTTTGGCTGTGCTTTGATCACCAATCAGTCAGCCAGGACAAACAGTTTTATATAAAGAGATTGCGTCGGAAATGTTTTCTTTCTTTTTATACATATTATTTGTTTATTTTTATATTAATATATTATTGATATATATATTAAACAGTCTCTTAGGTTCGTCTTTACCTATCTACATTTTGAACACGTATGACTTAATCGTTTAATAGGTCAAAGATTTATAAGGCATCTTCGTAATAGTCTAAAGCTCGCAATTCTCGGAATTCCCTTTAAGCTAGCTAATAATATATTTGAAAGATACGCAGAGACATAACACAATATTTATTTGATGGTAAATTAGTTGTCCATACGGCAGGTGGCATTATGGGCAACATATATATAAACTGAAGAGATCGCAATGGCGAATGGGCCGAATGCTGACAAAAAGCACCCACGCAAAGTCTTGTCACAATGCATTTTACTGGTAATTTGCTTTACAGTTTTCAATTTATTTTCCTTGGCTCTTAAACGGCGGCGTGTGAGCGGCGACTTTCTAAATGCCTCGGCTGTCGCCTGTTGGTCTATCCAGCTGTCTGGACTATCTATTGGTGGCCAATTCATTCAAAAAACCAAACTGCGTCGGGCCAGATATTACTCTTTTTTTTTCTTTTCTTATTTACGAGCCGGCGCGACGCTGTGGGAGTTAACGCCAACGCCAAAGCCGATCGATGCTCGTTCGATCCTTATACGGCCTTACACAACATAGTACCAAAACACTTTGATGATTTTGTTGTTGTTGGTATTTGGTAAAAGTGTTAAATGGTATCATATTAAAATGTCCAGTTCGGTTTGACTGGACCTCATAAACGGGCGCTAGCATAAAACATAATTTTTTGTTGTGTTAAGCTTTTGCATTTGAAAAGTGAATCGAATACGCCTTCGAATGGCGTGCCAGAATCAAGCGACCAATTATCAAGCATCTGCAGTCTGGCAATCTCCTTCCAGACATTTCACACATGACAGGTGATCGCAGCTTCGATGATCGTAACTTTCACTTTCAGCGAATGTGTAAGGACTCTGTGAGTAAGTTTTGCAATTTAGGCTTTCGAAAATGCATCATGATCTTGTTACTCTGATCAAAGTTGCAACAACAACAACAACCAAAAATAAAGCCATAATCACGTCCAACAACAACAACAACAACAACATGATATCGCTATCAAACTAACGACGATCAAACCCATGCGCAACGCTATCAGACTTAATGGCTGCGATTGTTGCCCATGCAAATGATTAAGCTGCCTTGTTGTGGGAGATTGAGGCTCAGCACCAAAATGAAGCACAGATCACCTCACCTCAATGTCTCCAGATTTAATTGATTGTGAGCGTGCGCACATTGACTTGGTTAATCAATTTGATCGCCGATCGCCGATCACTGATCTCGTGTAGCTGCATCGATTAGCCTGTTGCGCGGATCGGCATTGCAAATCATGGTCTTGTCGTACACCTTCACTTCGTTTTGTTTTCGCATTCCTACTGCATTTTCCGAGCACTTTTTATGTGACGTAGAAGCGCCTGTCCACATACAACAAAAAAAATCCGGTTTTCTCATTGTTTTCTTTGTTTTGCCGGCATTTTTCCACCATTTAATTGCTGTATCCATCAAGCTAAATGCAATCTGGCATCGTAGGCGTCGAATTTTCATTTGGCGTAGGGGCAATTGCATTGCAGTTTGTGTAGCCTGCACCCGTTCAAAATGTATAAAAACAAGCAGAAGGAGGTATTTAATAAATTTAAAAAAATACGAGTAAGAATACTCCAAAGAGGAGTGCTCGACTAGGAGATACTCTGCGTCAAAATATGAAAATTCCATTATATACACTGTGCCTTTTCCTACCACACTCCGGTGTTTATGTTCCAATCTTCTAGAAATTTTAAGGTTTGAAATACGATCGACAAATGTGTGTACGTACCAAAGCCCAAGGCTACACCTCTAAAATACGGGTGTTATCCATGGGGTATTCTGGAATCTTTCTTGCTGCTTGGAGTTGACCACTGGGTATATCTTAGTCGAGCACTCTCAACTAATTTGCTGCAATTTAGAGCTCGTCTTTGGCTACTTATAGCCGCAAAACCAACTCTTTGGAGCCAGAAGAAGTCCCCTTCGTCATTTTCTGTTCCAGCTGGCTGGCGATTGCCTCGAGTCAACCACTTAGCAGCTCGTGTGTGTAGTAGTTAGCAATGTTTAGAGTTGTATTTGTTGTTTTGGCCGTTGTGTAAGCGCTGTGACACAAAAACACTTTCGCATTACAAGTGTTTACCTTGCAATGGGCTAAGCAGCAAAGGCAACATCAGCGGGAAATTCAATTGTCACTTGCGGCCCGCGGTAACCTTTATCTGTTTGTGGAAAACCTCACGACGCACTAAAGGAGCTGTCGATGTCGATGTCGATGTGGATGTCGATTGTGTGTTAAAAATAACAAAAACAAAGACGCTCATCAAAGGCGCTCGAAGCTTCGCGGTGGCCACTAATATCTCTGACGGCACAGGCTGGAGGCAAATTGCCAAATTGCTTTATTTTTATTGCTTTTGCGCAAAGCTTATGGCCTATGCATGAAGGTTGCTTGGTGTGTGCAGATTTATGGGCAACAATTTCACTTTCTGTTGCATTTCCAATCATGCACTTTATTATTTGCTTAAATTGTTTATTAATACCCCATCCCATAAAAATGTAAAGAAATAAACATAAACCTAACTTGTAAAAAAGATAGGCAAGTGCAGATATCTGAGTCGGTATTGTGTACAGGTTCTTACCCAGCATCAAGATGCGAGTCCACCGAAACGCGCCAATCTTCAAACCAGAATTCAATATCTTATTTTCTATAGATCCAACAACCAACCTGGGTTAGTGGGATACTGAAGAGTCGAACCTAGACCTGAATAACGGAATGAAAAATATAAAAATTAATTAAAAAATTAATTCTATTAAAATTTAATGGAATTTTAAAAAACACTTGCCCAGCCCGAAGTCGAACGACCGAAACGGGAAAACCTTGATTAGTTGGATACAGATAACAGATCAACAAGATAAACGCCTAAGCTGGTAACCGTGTTCTTCTCGAAATCCAAATTTTCTAGCCCAAAATCAACTCCAAGTCAATTTTTAACTACGCACAAACTCGTAAGCTTCATTCATTTTACAAACTTGGAAAGGGTATTATAATTTTGTCGGCAAATGTATTACGCATCGAAGTGAACGTCTACAACCTCATAAAATATACATATATATTATTGATCAGTGTCAAATGCCAAGTCGGTATAGCTATGTCTGAACATTCGTCTCTCTGTTTCTATGCAAGCTAGTCTCTGATTTAAAGCTTAAAATTAGTTAGGGTTCGACTTTTTATTGTGGTAGTCGGGGGGTTTTATAATGTTTAGCTGGCATAAGAACGATTGGTTACAATTTGAGTTCTCGTTTAAAACACCTTTTTGAAATAGAATTTTTGTATAAAACTACGTTAAGGATTGTTCTTCCCTACTTCTTGTATCCTTTAACCCTACACTATATATGTGCAGAATCATGAATCCTTAGACTGAAACCTAAAAATATTTATCCGAAAATAATACAAGAACCTGCATGCCTGAATAGTTAGTTAGTTTGATACCCTGTAAAAATTAGGTTGTATTCCAGTTGTGGAAATGTATGTAGGGAGGAAATCAATCACATAATAATGTACACACAGCCTTTGATCAGAAAGAGAAACTTTGTTTGAATCTGTCTTTTCGCCTGAATGAATTTGCGAACCAATGTTGTAGAGCTGCCTACAGGGTATCTGCCAGTCGCGCACTTTCGAATAGAGCGCTCGACTTGTTATGTACAATTATGTTTGTGTTTGGGAGTACAGATGTCTTGTGGCTATTTCTATAAGCCGTGGTTGTATCCCTAGAGCTCGATTGCAACAGAAAAAGGCGTCGGAAACGAATTAGCCCCCGCAACAATTCAGAAGGGGGCAGACCTGAGATGTCAGAGTTGCATTTTTATACACAATCTATGTACATAAATATGAATTAGTTATGGCTTTATAATTTTTGTGCATATGAAATATGCATGTTTACTTTAAATTATTACTTATTTTAATTAGAGCAATGTCCGAGAGTTTTATAAATAATATAAACATTTGTCAGTGAACGGAGAAATAGGAAAAGAAATGATTGCCATAGGTTAACATAAGATTTTTGATCTTGAAGATATACCCTTCATTGGGGCCTGTAGAGTGTGAAAGTTTCATCTGTGCGGATTGTTTAACTTGTTATCAAAGTAGCGGCAAGTTTAGCAGCGGCTTCAACAGCAATAGTAATAACATTTCACACACACACACACAGACAGACACACATACACGCATGCATACTTATGTGTGTGTGTACACGCGAAGCTGTGCGACAAGTTTGCCGGCAAGCTGCAGTTGGCACGCGGCTAGCGATTCGCTCTGCAAGTGCACTGCAACGGCATTATGATATGGGTGCTCAGCTGAGCTGAGGGGCGAGAGGCAAAAGGCGCGGCGTACTCTTTTCACCTGTGTGTGGTATGTGACGTGCGCTCTCTGCTCGCCTGCTTGTTGTGTGCCAGTGCTGCCAACTGCCGCTTCGAACAAGCAGCTAAATCTAATGTTAAGCTGCATTAAATTGGCAATTTGGTTCGTGTATTAGGATACAAAATGACACAGAGCTGCCTCCTTTTTGGAGTTTACTTTAAAGCAGTCTATTTTTATAAACGTTTATTGTATTGAATCAAAAATAACATATGTAGATACATATTTATAAAAACACACTTAGCTCAGATAATGTTTCGCCTTAGGCGGAGAACGGGGTCAGGCGGAGAACGGGGTCAAAAGCGGATTATGCGAATAAGGCTGGATTAGTTTGAAGCACTTAAAAAGGTTAATTTGCTTTGCTGGGCAAATTATCCAAATTGTTTTTTTTGTGGCCAATTAACTTTTGATTGAATTAGACTTGCAGTAGGTGCAAAAAAGTGGATTATTCATCTAATCATCCCGCATCTGCTGCTTATTATTTCTGACATTATCTTTCAGCAAAATATGTAGTAGTTAATACACGCGGTAAATAAATTCCCTTTATTTTGGGTACCAATTTTTTGTTAATAGCTATAAAGCTAAACATAACTTAACAGTTTTCACTGACATCTGTAACTTAGCAGGAAAGTAGCTAAATGTGGCAACACTGACATCTACCTGGTTGTGTGCGTCTCTCGCTCTTTACGACATATGGCGGAAATTTCTGCACACTTGGGCCGCAATTACTAGAGCTTGGTTGTAACACGTTCAGTTCTCATTTCGATTTCCAGTGGTGCGATCGTGCGCTCGCACGCTGGCTCGGTGAGTCCGCGAGGCGCGATATCTATCTATCCAAGATCAGGTCCACATCAGTGTTATCCTGTAAACTTAACTAAGTGTCCTGTTCGTACGTGTAAGACGTGGTGCCAGCAGTGCACTCGCTTTGTATCGTTCATTTGCAAAAGTAATTAAAACGATCGTCAAATCCTTCGTCCTTAAACGGCAGCAGCAACAACAACTCCAACAACAACAATAACCTAAGCTTTTAGCCGTAAAATTCATTAATGGATAACGACGCCAAAGTGGTTTCGCATGTTTGTTTCTTAGCAAATATTTATGAGAGCGCTTAATTGCAATTATTCAGTGTCGCCAGCAGAAATATTGTTTGTCGAGCCAATATTTATTAGATCTTCAATGCTGAAGAGGCTGTTATTGATATTTGGTACAGGAAATCGTCTTATTGATCTTCGCACCCAACAACTGACCATTAAATCTATCCGAGTGTGCAAATGTAGCGACACCTAGAACTCTAATCGGGAGACCTACCAATATATATATATTAAACTGTTTATCCTGATTGACTTTTTGGTGATCAAAGCGAATGCCAATTCGCTAAGCGCAAGGAAGCTGATATTTTAAGTATGAAATATTGGCAATATGTGGTTATACGTTTTTAGTTTACAATCCGGTCTCAAATTCATTTTCGAAGATACTTTTTAAAATTCACTTAAGAGATGCTGCACGCTCTTCGCAAATTCAAACAACCAGTTCGTCAAAAATTGGAGTCGAAAATCGGGTTCCATTTTATTGCCAAGGATCTTCATAAACATTCATTGAAGACATGTTTAAATTTTTTTAAACAATATTCAAATGAAAATGGGTTCAAATGTTGTATGCTCGAAAGTTAATCTTTCTACTTTCTAATCAATTACTAAATTGTTTAAGATGTATGCAATCTTAATTTTATATTTTTATATGGCAACTTTGATTTCAACTTTTCGTTTTTATCCGATCGACTTTGAACTGTTTTGTAAATGTCTCCAAAAAATGATAGTAAATTTCTCACGCTAGTGAAATGTGTATTAAAAGTAATGCCTATAATTTTATGAAAAAACCTGTCCCGTGAAAAGCCGGGTAATATCCGCTATTCAATAATATTTTAATAAATATGTGCATCTTAATGGAAATACAAAAATACGCGTATTTTTGACGGACAGTTCTCTGCTTCTCTCTACTTCGCATTATACACACTTATCACATTAAAAAAAAATGAATGTATAATAATTACGAAACATATAAGTTTATTGGCTTTTTGCAATGTCCGTCCGTTCGTTATTTGGAAACTGGCAATATATCTCTTATATATCTGTCAGGCTGCTTAAATCAATATCTCCAACAGCCTGAGAGCTAGTCCTGACTACATGTATCCAAATTTGAAATAAGCTTGATCTGCGCGTAGCTTGCGAGGACCTTCATGCTAATCTGGGGGCCATCCAAAAGTAGGCTCTTTACCAATTAATGCACATACTTATATGCTGCATATGGACACACATGAAACTAAATTTTAGTTGCAAGCAGCAGTTATGACCGTCGGCATTTGCAACGCCCACGTAAATAGCTTTCGCGCTGTAACGACAGAATTAGATTAATGATCCCAACAACAAAAATATGCGTCATAAAAATTCTCACATAATATTTGCTCTTGAACATGCATATTTTGCGAATTTCGTGTCGACTGGTGGCGTTTTATACAATAATGTTTAAAAGAAAAAAAAAAAGAATTATAAGTTTTGCTGTGGAGAATTTTAAAATTATGTTGCAGGTTTCGGGCTAGATTATTGTAAATTAGCTTAAGGTAACTAAGAAGTCAAACACTCTTGTGAAAAATATTTTAATATTGTCGCGGAATGTTTGAAGGAGTTATCTCCATCAGCCTAGTCGATATGTTTTTGAGTTATGATAGTCTTTCGAGTAAACGTGCGATATGTTTAAATCGAACCTCTATATCATATAGCTGTCGCAGATAAGATCGCGCCAAGTTATCTTGTTCAAACCTGATTCACTCCAATCTCCATGCTCCCTACATATAAGATAAATCTTATTTATATTGGAATAAAATTTAATATTCTTTTATAGAAATAATCGGTCATAAATGAGTTGTTCGATATATTTTCTATGTAATTTGAAAACAATTTGTATCAAATCGGATCACAATATGATTTGATCTGATATGACATTAAATATTTGGTATACGAGTACTTCTTATTCATCTAGTTTTTTTTTGTGTTAATTTAAAATCCTATAAGCAGGAATGTTCCAGTGAGATGCAATTGATAGGACAATGCTTTCTTCTTAGTGAAATAACAAATGACAACAGTTGAAGTCACTTCAAAACTAACTTAAAGTCGCTTTAAAGCCGTGAATTTAAAGCTAATTTCGAATTTATGAAGAACTGCGTACAATCCGTAATTTACCTGTACTATCTAATGAATTTTGTTTGAAAATTCTTCAATATAAAGACAATCGCGAATTGTCAGTCTTTTTGGATAGGGAGCTTTCGCATATATGTATGTACTTCCCCGAACTTCGCAATCTCTGGGAATTGCTTACATTGGGTTCTTTGGGTCTTTCTCTGGCGGCGCTCTTAAGTAACTTTCCATGTTACATATTTTCACTTTTTGAAAAAATTTAGAAAATAAACCTATCATGTTAACGGCAGTTTCCACGGCGTCACAACAACAACAAATGCCAAAAGTATTTCACATGCGGCTAATCTATTCAAATGCAAAAGCCAGAAATTCCTGCCAAACTTGTAGTTCAGAGCCGAAACGAGCCGGCTGCTCAGCCCAGTCATAAGTATTACAATATTGCAAGACAGATTTCGGTTGAGGTTTTGATGCAGGCTGCTGGCCAACAAGTCATAAATATGCCAGCCAGGAAACCTGGAGTTTCCCCACGCCAGACATCAAGGTGGGCGTTGTTGTTGATACCTTGTTACGAGCGACTGCAGCTCAGATTTATTATAGAATTCTTGCATTTAAACATGATTTTGGGCGGTCCTTAAAATGGGTTGCAAAGCAACAGCAACAGGGAAGTAACAACTTTGGCCCCGCGCAAATTGGACACATTTAACACGTTTAGCCGTAGTCGGGGAGTCCATTTGATATACTTTCTAGTGGAAGCGCGAATACGGTCCATGGTGTTAAAATTAACATAGTCTGCAGGTGTCAGTTGCAAGCGCACTTTGATGCCGCCATAAACAAAATCATAAAAACTCAAGATCAATTGTTTTTTTTTTTAATAGTCCAAAATGTAAAAGAAAATGTGTACGAAAATGGGGCGAAAAATTGTCGGTAACATGCAAAAGTAAACTTTAATGTTATTTTTAACTTTGTAATGTTAATATTTTTATGAACCCATCGAAAATTTGTAAAGGGGTGTAATGCTTTAGTGCAAATGTACGTAACACGCAGAAGGAAGCATTTTCGATCTCATATATCCGTATATATGTATATAAAACTGACTGACCGTAAGAGCTGGGAAACTGAAATTTTCACTGTAGTTACCTTATGTGATGTAGGTGCACGTTAAGACGAGAAAAGTCCACCCACATGTGTGGAAAAATCGCAAAAAACGTTTGATTGAAACTTTTTTGTTTACCAGCCGATCGGGCTCAACACACAATTTCAAAGAACTTTGTCAAAAATTCACCTAATGGATGTTTCACACTTTTTGAAAAATGCATTCCTCCTTGGTGGAAATGGGAGTCGAAGATTTCGAAAGATCTATATGAAAAATCATTTGAGACGTGTTTTACATATTTCGCAAAATCAAAGCTTTGAAGTTTTAAGTTTTGTCCGATTTGCGAAATTTTGACCGCAACAGTGGAAAATTGGCGGAAAACGGTTGTACAAAAGTTTTTGTTTTTACGTGCAAGGCCTAGGTATACCCGCTAGTATAGTATATACATATGTACTTGATCAAGAGGATGAGCTGAATCGTTTAATAGGGCTATGAAGAATGAAGTTAATCAAGAGTGCATTTCCCATGTTGGGGAAATGTGTGAAGAAAGTTTTATTAGAGAATGGTTCTTCAAATGGGGCGCAGAGAACATATGATATTATTAGAAGTGGAGACAATAAATTCCATAGTAAACACATATTAAGAGTATCATGACTGACTGAACTCAGCTGAATTCTATCTTTAAGTCTTGAATGTCTGGACTTTTAATGATGAAGTTATTTTAAAATTAATTTGCAATATATCGCGCCTAGGCTGGCAGTTTACTACGCGTGGGTTTTTCACATGTATATATTTTTATATAGTCATATAAATAACTAACGGGTATTACCCGGCTTGCACGGCCAAGGTTCCGCGTCGTAAACAGTTATCATTCGTGACTCATTTAAAGTACTTAATTTTCGGTTATCCGCCCATTTTGAGACTTGTTTGTAGATTTGTCAATATCAGTTTAGCACGTTTTTATTTTTTAATAATTAGGCTAGAAAAAGTAAAGTCGATTGGAAGAAAATGACAACTAATTTTCCTGACAAAAAAGTATGAAATACGTCCCTATTGAATGTATACAAAGATCAGTCAATGAGTTAAAGGCCAATTAGAAATTGAAACAAACAAAATGAATACAACCACTTTCCATAACTTTTCCACCCTTGCGAGGTGAATTTTCGAAACGCTGTCTTAGCTGGACTTACATCAAATAACTACACTTAAACGTTCAGTTTTTCAATTAAGACAAACTTATATATATATAGACTAGACAAGAATAAACTAGAAGATATTCCCTAGCTATATAAAAAGGCTAGGTAGAGGATATCTTTTCGTCGGGCAGTCGAGCCAATGCACTCGTATTTGCTTTTATAGATATGCGAGCAAATCTACGAGCGAGTATATAAACGGACGCTTTTTTTGTCATTTGTCATTTCAGTTTATTTTGAGATGGGCTATAGAATTACCTACAGCTGGTCTTTTGTATTTGTGGCGGGCTTTTGTTCTTCAGCCTCGTTTTGTTTTCGTTTCACAACTTGAACGCAATGCTATAGTCGTTGTTCCATTTCGATCTGAGAGTATTCGGCTAGCCAGTAGGTGTTGTTGGGCTGATAGGTGCGGCTGATGGTCAGATCAGTGAAAAAATATGGCTTTTCTTAATCATTTATTAAACAACAAAATGCATGTAGAACTAATTAAAGTGCTGGCAAAATGCTGCTACAATCCATTGTAAAATTTATAAGCTATGAGTTGAAGAAGCTGAGAACGAACATAACCATGTTTTTAATGTTCTTTTGGATCTTATGGTTTTCTCAAATCATTGCCATATCGACAGTGTTCATGAGGTGAGAGATTGATATATATATAAGGACATTTATAATTTTATCGTATTTTTGTGGCACGTTCTAGACTCAATCATAAACAAATGCAATAACTGCGTCTCTTTCCAGCTTGCCCGAAATAATTACCGAGCTGCCCGCCGTAGCCGTGGCGGAGCTGCCTCTGGAGGTTCAGCACGTCAAAGATCGCTTGGAGTCAATCTTGCCGCACGAGGCGACGCACAGTTCTGGCAACAAAACCGAGGTTCAGCAGCCGCCCAGTCAGGCGTTTGAAATTGCCGAGGAAGCAGCTCAGAAAGGTGCGTAGCCAATGTGCATCATCGAAAACGTATTGTATTTCAATGAGTTCTTAATATTTGTAGCTGAACTGAACATCAACGATCCGGGCGGAGGATTGGAGTTCAATGCCAGCGCCGACTCGAATGCTACCGTGGATGGCAATGGGACCAGCGAAGGAGGCCAGATCGCAAATGCTGCGGCAGCCGCAGGCAGCAACGAGACTGTCGAGGAAGTGCCGATGCCCGTCTTTTCGGAGTGGGCGCAAAAGCAAATCGAGGCAGAGGCTAGTCGCGAGCAGGCCATGGAGCTGGAGCAGCAGGTTGTTAACAATTCGGCGCAGCGTCGAAATGCCACCGGCTCCGGCAGCGGCAAGCCGCCGTCGCTGAAGCTGCGCGCCAAGAATTATGCCTCGCCCGACTGCGGCGCCAAGATAATTGCCTCGAATGCAGATGCCACCAACACGGGCGCCGTACTGAGCCACTCGAGTGACGAATACATGCTCAGCACATGCGGCAGTCGTATCTGGTTCGTGGTGGAGCTGTGCGAGGCCGTGCAGGCGCAAAAAGTCGAGCTGGCCAACTTTGAGCTGTTCAGCTCGTCGCCAAAAAACTTTACTGTGGCCGTGTCCAAACGGTTTCCCACTCGCGACTGGAGCAATGTGGGCCGCTTTGCGGCAGAGGACAAGCGCACGGTGCAGACGTTCGAGCTGCATCCGCATCTGTTTGGTAAATTTGTGCGCGTCGACATACATTCGCACTATTCCAAGGAACACTTTTGTCCCATTTCGCTTTTCCGTGTGTTCGGCACATCCGAGTTCGAGGCGTTCGAAACAGAGATCCGGCACAGCGATGAGCTGGACGACTTTGACGATGACTTTGGCGGGCAGGAACAGTTGCACAAGACACTCTCCGGTACCGATGGCGGCGGTGCCAACATATTTCAAAGTGCCTCCGATGCGGTCATCCAGATGGTCAAAAAGGCTGCCCAGGTGCTGGTGAAGCCATCCAAGCCGTTACGCTGGTCCACCGATTCGCTGCTCTGTTTCACACCCACCTCTGGCCTTTACAGCTGCCAGAGCTGCAACAGCTCTGCCGTGGATCGCATTAACAACCTTCTGTCCTGTCAGTCGCAGCAGCTGCAGCAGCTCCTCCTGCTGCCGCAGCTGCGCACGCATTTGCTGCAGACTCGCATTTGTCAAGCCGACTATAACATCAGCCTGGGCTCGTCCAGGGAAAAAGAGGAGCGCGCGACAAGCGGAATGGACAAGCGCCAAAGCTTCTACCTGAGCATGTTGCCTGCGGAGCATGTGGGTGCCATGTGCAAGCTTTTGCAGGCGGAGCACAGCAGCGTCGTCGAGTATCCGGTTGAATTGTCTGAGGCTGAGCGGCAGCGGAACCTCGATGTAGCACAGCATTTATTCGAAAATGTGACCATAGCTGCCCCGTCCAAAGAGTCGGAACCAGAGGCTAAAGTAAACGCGCCGAATGATTCCTTGCCTGCCGTCACACCCACCTTGGAAGAAGTATCTGCCGAGATGTCCACGGCCACAGAAAAACCTGCAACCGATGCACAGCTGGAGCCACAGCCAACAGATAGCTCCACAATAGCGGCCGCGCCATCTGACGTGAATATATTTAATGTACCAACTGCTGACACCCAGAAAAACCCGACACAAGGCTCAGTACCCATTGTTCCCGACACGCCGACGGCTACGCCAAAATCGCAAGTTGACCCCAACGAAGTGGAGGCCTCCAAAACGCCACCCAGCCCGACGACTAGCCACCCACCAACAACCTCGGGCGAATCGGACAGCGCAGATCTTGTAGGGAGCGGTAACGGACTGGATGACAGCAATCTGTCCAACTGGGAGAGCATCGATAGCCTGCTGACTACAACGGTTGCGTCAATAACGGCAGGTAGTGGTGCCGCTGCGGCTGCCGCGGCCGTGGTCAATGGCAATGCCAACATCGGAGGGACTGCCAATGTCGGAAATGCGGGTAGCCTAAATTTACAGCCAAAATTAACGCACGGACCGCAATCGGAGAGCGTTTTCATAAGGCTATCGAATCGAATTAAGGTGAGTGGCAATTATTTTGGTACAGAAAGTTACGTGTTGTAAAATAAGTTGGAACCCCGATTATTACTAATCGCTGCGACACGTCTGAAATTAACGTACGAAACAATCTGTAAAACTCAGATTGAGGCAAGTCTAAGGTAAAAAAAAACAACAATTTAAAAAATAGTTTCTCCCACATTCTCGGATCGATATTCGTTAAATTAGAAAGATGGCAAAAAGTTATAGTTTAAACATACAAAAAACAAAACCTGAGGGATATATATTTTCGACCCGAACGAGCTGAGTATTTAACCATATCCGTCTGAGAGATCTCGTTAATCTAGGAGACTGCAAAAGCCTATTTTTAAAATATATCATCTCCTATACCATACGCAGAACAAGTTTATTTAATAACATTTTTTTTCGTTATTTCGATCGATTTTGAGGCATTAGCATAAACCAGAAATTAAAGAAGCTGCATAAAACTAATTTGCTATTAAGATTCTTGTTGGTTTTACACAGATTGGGTTTATTCCATTTTTGTTGGCTACCTCCTTCCTTTGAAAATTGAAAAAAAGGTGCTCTTTGGTATTTGCACACATTACGCAGCCATATTTCGATTTTTCATTAAAAGTTTAAACAGATCGGACTACATGAACCGAAGATATGCAAGAACAAATTTATTTATAGTGTGCCGCAGCGTAAACTGTGCATCAAACGTAGTGCCTGCGATTGTGTGTATAGAAGGAAGTTGTTATTGATTGTAAGGGGAGCTTGGGTTAAGGATAACTCGTAATCGGGCCCGCGTCTTACTTGCCTATATTGGGGTTTCAAAGAAATCTACTCAGCGCGGGTGTCAGTTAGTCCCCGCCCGCTTCCGTGGCGTGCCTGTGGCAGCCTCGCATGTTGTAGACGTATTACGGTTAGCTGCTATTACACCTGGCCACACCCCTATTACGTTATTCCAGTTAGAGCTTTGTTTCACCTATTTGCGAAGGTGGCCTTGTCATGGCCACTGTTTGGCTACATCAACAATGACGTCAAAGTCGCCAAGCAGCCGGGCGTTGTTAAATGTTATCCAATTCTGTCTTTTGCAGGCGCTCGAACGCAATATGTCGCTGTCGGGGCAGTATTTGGAGGAGCTGTCGCGTCGTTACAAAAAGCAAGTGGAGGAGTTGCAGCAGACCCTTACACAACAGTCGCTAACAGTGCGCACTCTGGAGGATCAGGGTCGGCGATTTATTGACCAGGAACAACTGTACAAGCAACAAAGCGCCGAGCTGGCTGGCGAGGTGCGTGCCCTTACATACCAAGTGCAGGCCTGCATTCTCGTCATCATCATAGTGGGCACGTGCATCTTCCTTATGCTAGTGCTGGGAACTGTCTACTATCGCAAGTTGCGGCGCCAAACCCAGCAGTTGCTGCCGCAGCCAACGACGTCTAATAGCCACCAAAAGCTCAGCCGGCGCAAGTCATATGAGCAAATGATGCAGCAGTCGCCCGGCAAGCAGCGCAGGCCTAGCGAGGAAGCCATGCTCATACTGAATGGCTGCGGAGACTCGTCCCTGACGGAACAGTCCGATGCTGGCAACGGCAACGGCAGGCAGCGTAAGATATCAATCTGCTATGGGAGCAACAACAACATTGCCAACCACATGGGTAGCACAAGAGCTTCGCTGCACAGGCGGAAAGGCGCAAAGCATTCCTGGCACGCTAGCTTAGATTCGGCGCAGGTGGCGTCCGGTGAGAATCTAGACAAGTTCTTCGATGTGGGTAAGTTAACTGATTGAACCCGCGACAATGGCAACTTATGCTAAATATATTTATTAATTTGTTGCAGACACTCTCAAGAGTAATAAAATGCAAAATAAGTCCGCCAAAAGGAAATCGCTGCAACAGTTCCAACAGGAGCTGAAACGCCAGGAGTCGGCCCCTGCCAGCTATACGGAAAACAGTCTAACTGAGGAGCCTACGCAGAGCGACTTTGACGAGAGTCTTATCCTGGACGACGAAGATCTGTGCAATTTCATACCCAACACTGATTTGGCTTACAACGAATTTATGCCTGACGGCCCATCAGGCTACCAGATCCTAGACACAGTCGATGGAAAGGCTGACAAGGGTCAGACAGTGAAAAAGTGTCGACGCGTTTCGTCGCCGGCGTTCTTCAAGTCGCCGTTTAGCAAAAATAAAAACAAAGGAGGCAATCTGAACGGCATGGGTGGCGTAAAGGGCAGCCAGTCGGCGCATGAGGCGACTTCTTGGGAGTGGTATCGCCTGAGGCGCAGCGAGAAGCAGTCGAAGCAGTTGTCAGTGCCGAGTGTATCTATCTCTTCGACGCCCAATGCGAGCCTGGACAATTCATCTCTGTCGGAAATCAACTTCCCTTTCAACTCAACGCAAAACTCCTTTCGCATACTAGGCGAGGCCATACTCTCCTCTGGCGAGAATAGGGCCAGCGGCAAGGGCAGCGCTGTTGCCGCCGGCAGCAGCAGTAGTAGTGGCGCCAGTACCACATCCTCGACAACGAAAAAGAAGCAGCGTGCTTTCAATAATATATTTCGAAAAGTCTTTTGAACACGAAGACGTTTGCCGACTATTTAAATGTTTTACTTATTAAATTGTTCCCTGAATTGTGTTCAGTTAGGTTGTTCTACCAACGGCATCAATTGGACTGATGTTATCTACGTAGATAATTAAAAATTTTCGTGTGAATGAAACACTCCAGTTTTGTAAAATACCGGTCAAAAGATTCATTTTGTTTCTCTCAAGAGTTCCTTAGTGTTGCAGTAATATGCAAATGACTGTCAAATCAAATTAGTTATACCTTCATTTGATTTTTAATTGTAATTATATGCTCGCTGCTTGTATATACATTTAAACAATGGAAATCTACAAAATTTGCTTTCACGAAAGGCAAGCTTCTTAACTTAATATTCCAAGCCTTTTTTGCTCTTGCCCAGCGCTAATTAAAGTATTTAGTTTATAAGCATTGCAAATTGTCGCTGTATTAGTTTGTTATTAGCCTTATTACAGCCAATTACTTATTGAAATAATTATAAATTGTACGTTTATTTAAAGTAAAAGCAGATAACATTTATTTATAAAATCACTACAAACTGATTTTTATATTTTCAAATCACTCAAAAATTCCGCAACATCGAGCGCATCTTTGTTAGCCAATTTACGATCCCTGATAGCACTGTTCAGGTGACGTCCGGCTGTACCCATGTGCTTCTTCCATTGCTCGACCGTTTTGTACTTTTCATCGTTGGCACAGAAAACAACCTCATTGATATCTTCGTCCAGTTTATAGCTACAAACAGATGCAAACCCGCGCTGCAGATCGCCTATCGCCTCCTCGCGCAACGATTCGTCTCGACACACCAGATTTAACATGAAGAGGCCATTGGGTCCAATGATATCCTTTATGTACATAAGTATCTTGTGGGCAAGAAAACTTTTGGGCGGACAGCTCATGCCCAGGGACAGATCCTTACTATCTACATCGAAGAGCACAGCTGCAAAATGTATGCCTGCAACATTAAATGTGGTAAAGTAGCTCCAAACAATAATCAATGGCTTTTCTACCTTCATTGCAACAGCGCTCTACAAAGGCGAGGCCATCATCGATGACTACATGTAGGCGGTCGTCTTGCTTGAGCTCAAAATATTGCTCAGCTACTTCCAGCATTATGGGATCTATTTCTACAGCCGTAATACGTGTTTGACTGCAACGAAAATTGAATTAGTTAGGGAGAAACCGAATAATAAATAAGAAGACTTACGGAAAGGCGGCATGTAGGAAACTGCACAGCCCACCGCCGCCCAGCCCAATGACCAGCACGTCGTTCTGTATATCTTTCTTCGGGCACTGCATAGTCGCGGCCAGCTGCACGCCCACGGACATGAAGAGATGGTGATGGCATGCCAAGTAGCCAAAGTCTATTTTTTTACGATCCTTTTTCCCTTTGATTTTCACTAAAAAAAGTTAATAAGTATACATATGTATATAGATAGCTGCAATTCTCAATTTTTACCTGTTTTCACCAAAGCTTCTGATTGCACCACAAACTGATTTTTGAGGAATATCAGACGGCGAAGTGTTTTACCATCGACTTCCACTTCTTCAATGCGAAAGTCGCCAGATAATTGAGAGAATCCAGAAATCAGCGTCTCCCGCTTTCCTACTTCGGAGCCCAAAGATAAGTAGGGAATCTTTTCCTTCAGCCCTGCAGGCGCGAGATTCGTAATGCTATAAGCCAGTTCACTCTTCACCTCCTCCAGCGTGCTATAAACCTGATCGCGGTGCAATGTCACTACAGCCAATCGCTGAAACTTGGCGGATGCCTGCAGCTTTTTTCGACCTGCTGTTGTTGCAAAAAGCCACTCGGTTTCCCGCCCTTGAGGAACAATAAATGCGGCATATTTGCCAAGACCTCGCGACGGCAGTTGATCCATGACATGAACCGTGTATCGAGGCGTTGACTCTGCAGCCCGATGCAGGTCCATGGTGACTTCGTTATGGCCAACAATACTAGAGCGTGCCAGTCCATTGCAGACCAGCGCTGCTTTCTGCACAGAGGCCACAGCATTGGTGAGGTCCGCCGGACAACTAAAACGTTGCATTTTGTCGCTACCGAGTCCAAACTCAAGGATCTGTAATTGGTTTTGTTATGCATAAGTATCGTGGTAAACTGAGCCAGTTACTTACCGGCATAGGCAAGCTCTTAAACTTGGTGGCAATTATAACAAAAACAGGTAGCGTTAGGGATTCCTCGGCATTTCTTTCCTTGTTGGCGCGCTCCACATCCAGACAGTGCACAATTCGCAACATGCAGTTGTTACGCGGCAGAAACTCCAGTAGATAGTCAAGGATGTGCTCCTGCAACATGGATATACCAACGTATCGACCGCCATTTCTGCAATTTAAGAGGATTATAATAAACCACAATTAATGTTGCGGCCAAATAGACTTACCGCATTGTGCGCAATATTTCTCCAAAATAACGATCTACAATATGCTTGGTGTCCTCGGCATCATTCACAAATATGGCATCTAGTGTGCCCTTATCCAAGGCCACTGAGAAGCTCTCGTCTGAAAATGACATATCCGTTGCGTCCATCTGAATGAACTTCATGTCCGGCCGTGTTTTCGCGTTTAGCTCTATCATTTTTTTTACAGCAACAGGAGAGATGTCAATGTTTGTTATATCCCGAAATCCCGAGTCATACATGTCCATGCTGAGCTTTGAATTGCCGCAACCAAGCATCAGAATTTTGTCGGCGGGCTTTATATATTTGTGTATCTGATCGCATAGTTCCAAATACTCGCCGTACCTGAAATACTTAATATTTGCAATTAAAATATTTATCACCGAGCCTTTCCCTCCTCATGTTCTAAACACGCAAAGGCCGGCATACGGTGCATGTGTTTATTACATGCGAGCAATTACCATTCGAACGCTTTTTCACCGCGTTTTTTGAAAAACTCATTCCAGTAGTCCGTTTGGGCAAACTCCTCTCGCGTTCTTGGCAACAAATTCATTGTTAGTTCTTAGCAAATAAATTATAGTCAGCTATAAGCACGTTTGTTGTTTATTGTGCAGTTGATGCTACTTCAATGTTATTCAAAAATGTGCTAAATTTGGCCACATGCTTGTGACGTCACGTAGATGCGCGCAAAGTTTATTTGAGTAATTGGTTTGTTTATGTCGCCATAAACAACTTCGGAATAAATTGAATTTCTGCTAGACCTATATTTTCTGTGTCACAAAATAGGTTTCTTGTGTAAATTAAATAACTAACAAATAAAGCTTCTCGATCTAGCAATGCCAAGCGTGCGAGTATCGATAACAATTAAAATTGAATATCGTATTTCGATAGTAGACAGGAGCAATAGAACTAAATTCAAGTTCTTTTACCGTTTTTATATCCTTCAAAATGCATGATTCAAATAGAAGTCGAATTAAAAATTGAACATTAATAATGAATATAAGCCAGTTTTTGTACGATGCCTAAAAGTGCGTTTAAGTTTGATTATTGCTGCCCTGTCGCAACTAAACCAAGTTTTCACACTTTTAACTCTTAAAAATTATCTTAGTCTACTCTAAATGCCAAAGTTCTCAATATTATTCACATGTCAATAAGTAGTTTTTTATATGAATAATTGTAAATTATCATTAAAAGGCAAAGTAGGTAGTACCGTTAATTTGTATTTTAATGTTAACAGGAGGAGGAGTTTTCTGTAAATGTAAGCAGCTTTACCCATTCGCAAGCATATGCAATTTTTGATTATGCCATTCACTGCGAAATAGCACACAGCTGAAAACTGATTTTTTGCTTGTTAAAGTTAACTTGCGCTTTGTTTCTGTTGGATTCGTTGGCATTAACATAATTGATTTACCCCTTTTTGTGCAATCTCATGCTGCTGCGTGTACGTACAGAACAAAGTGAATGTCGCGGATTGTAAAAAGCATTACAGGGACAGGGTAAAAGTACGAGCATCATAAAAGGGGGAGGCGATCCGATGTTATCGCTTGCTACGAAGTTTTTCACATCTAAATACGACACAATGGAAATCAATTGAGGCACGTCAATGTCAACGTCAGTTGCACACAATAAAAGCAGCAACACCTATCGGCTTGTACGACGTGTTAGTGGAAATGTGAAGAGCTATTGCAATTCGTAGACCCTAGAACTGGAACAGGTGGAACAGTAAGAGTTGCAAATGCGTGCCGCAGTTGGACTTGTGCAGTCTCATGCTAGCGTGGAGCCAGTTATGTCACGTCTTGATTACGAGCAGAATGCTCTCCACCATAGCTGCTTGCTGGTGCTGCTGCGCGGTGTGGGGCCTTCACGCGCCCGCATTTTGCAGCGGGCCTTTGAGAAGGTGCGACGTGTCAATAATATCAAAGTAACGGGTAACTTTACTGAAACTATCTCAATAGATATGGGACTTTTAATAATGGTTTAAATTCTCGTCTAGATTCTAGCGGCACTGTGCGTACCATTTATTTTCGCTTCATACATGATCATCCCGTGGAGCACAACGATTGGGGCGACTTTCAAACGCATCGTCGCCTGCTCGGCCTCATAACAATTGGAAAGTTTGAGAACCAAACGGAGCTAAACGAGCTGTGCCGGCACCATGAATCCCTTAAGGTGCGCTATGGCAGCACGCTATACGAGTCACGTGCCATATTCTTTGGACCCGATGCAGACACAAAGCACACCTCAAGCACAAGCACTGTGGTCAATGGTCAGCCTGTGCTACAAACAATTGGTGAACACACCGCCAACGCAGATGTAGTAATAAAGGAAGAGCAGCCCCAGGTTCCTGGCCGCCTTCAGGATGAGTACACCACGCCGTCCAATTTTAAGTCGCAGGCATTTTTCTATCGAGAGCAGGATACCGGTATGGATCTGGAAGCACGTATCGGTGATTTTTTAAGCGCACTGTTTTGGGTGCTGGAGTCACGACGCCTTGAACGTTCGCGTGAGAAAGCCGACAAGGTTAGTCTGCTGCTGGCGCCCTTTGAGAAACGCGACTTTGTGGGCTTGGACATGGAGTCGCGAAACAACCGCAAGCGCTGTGTGGGCCGTGTGATGAAAAACTTGGCAGATCTGTCCTTGCAGGCTGGTCTCTTGGATGATGCACTAAGCTTATATCACAATGCCAACGAAACACTGCGCTCAGTTGGCGATTCCCTGTGGGTGGGCGCGAGCGAAGAAGGATTGTGCGCGGCCTCGGCTGTTTTTCTGTATCCACAAATGCGGGAGATTGAAACGCTACACAGGAACGCATCTCTGCAAGAAACAGGCATGCTTTTTTTTGGATTTGTTTTAGTTTTTGTATTGTTGTATGCTAATTTCTAATCGAATTTCAGGTACTTCACCACTACGGAACACGCCGGAGAAGTGGCGTGCCAGCGATGCAACTAAGAAAATAAATACGGCCGTTGTTATGACGGGAACCACAACCGCGGCATCAGCAAACTGCGCAGACGCTCTTACCTCACACTCTTCTTCCTGCTCATCGGTGTCATCCCTTTTGACCAACAATTCCTCAGCATCGGGCACGCCCACAACATCAACATCCTCTTCCTCGACATCGACAATATCGGTAGCGCCATTTGGCCAGCGGAATGGCGAGCTGCCCGGGAATATACTCAAGCCTGAGGAGATAACCAATTATTATCGGAAGGCGATAATTAACTATAGCAAGTACCGGCATGCTGCAACCATTGAGACAGAGGCTGCTCTGAAGGCTACGCGCATTTGTATTGAGCAGAATCGACCGCTGGATGTGGCCATGTTTCTTCAAAACATTCTTTACATAAATCTCAGCATGAGCGAATCGGAGCGCGTCAAGCGATTCGAAGTAATCACGGAGCTGTATCAGCAGATCGGATACCAGCGTAAGGCTGCATTTTTTCAGCGCCTTGCTGCGCTTAAGCATGTTCAACAGGGTACTCAGACACCAGACTGGACGCAGAGCTATCGTCTTATGCTGGGCAGCTTTACTGGCTATCTGCTATCGCTGGATCCTCTGGAAGTGCTAGAGAATGCAGCAGGTTGGCCGGCACTGCAAATCGATCTTGTGCAGAGTCTTATATCTGCAGCGAGACGTCTGGGACACTCTGCATTGGCTACTCGCCACATGACGTTTCTGCTTCAAACACAATGGGACAATATGTCTGCTACGGAGCAAAGTGAAATGGCTGTACAGTTGCAGGTGTGGATTTTGAAATACAATTTGTTAAAGTTCGATTTTATAATGTTGCTATGATGAAATTGATTATTTTGATTTTAATTAATTTTGAGCAACATAATTAAAACGAACCTAATATTTTTGTCCGCTAATAAATATATATTTAACATTTTCTCGTTGATGTAGAATCTGAGCGCACAATGTGAAGGCTCGCCTGTGCCACTTGTGCTAGAAAATGGGACTGTGATACCGCCCGCCAATCTCACGGATTTACCATACTGCACGCAGGTGGTAGCAAGAGATTTACCTGCCCACTTGCGCCCGCTGCGAATCAAGATCGCCAAAGCCGACAGTGGCCCATTTCTGTTCACACCTATACACTTTAATTCTGTTGATCGCCGGGATAAGAAAAAGGATAAAAACAAAATAGGCAAGCGTAATAATGGAACCTTAATATAAATAGACTTATTTATAATTTGCTTCTTTTACAGACTTTTTATGGGTGCAAAACGACCTTTGTGAGGTATGCGTTACCCTTCGCAATCCATTGCCGTTCGAGTTGGCCGTCACCGACATGCGTCTACTAACAAACGGAGTAGTCTTTGAGTCGTTGCCCCAGACAATTGTTTTGCAGCCGCATGTGCCCACGAATGTCTCTCTACACGGAACACCTATTGAAACTGGCCAGTTGGATCTGCAGGGATATAGTACTCATACGTTGGGTGTCAAGTCTAACTGTCGGCTGAAGCACATGCGAGGACGCAACTTTCCGCCTAACTATCTGCTGGATGTGATACCAGCCCTGCCAAGTATAACTATCAAAACATCGCTTCCACAGTCGGCCACATTTAGCAACATGAACAGTGCAGACCTTGTGGTTACATCTGCAAGTCTGACATTGTACAATGGAGAATCCTCAAGTTGCATCATAACCATCAGGAACGAGAGCAACACATTGCCGCTGGAACACCTCGAAGTAAGCATTAATTCAAATGTGGAGCAAGATATGCATAAGAAAATGTTTCGAATTGATGAAGCGGCTCTGCAGGTAAACTAATACAACAAGTGTAAAATGGTCTGTGATAACAGCATTTACGTTCCAGGCTCAGCTGCCCGTTCCTCCGTTAAGCACTATTGAATTTATACTACACATTTATGCGGACGCTGATTTTGTTTGCCCCCTGCCAGCCGACTCAATACAATCTTGCGCAGCCGGTGCCTCTTCTGAATATGGGGCTTCTTCGCTATCACAGTACTCCAACAATTCCGGCCAGTCTGCTAGCCTACCCTTGCGTGTCGGTTCTCCGCAGCATCGTCGCCAAGATCCGCAGAATATAAGTGTTCGTTCAACCTTTTCCGGCGCTCAACATTCGCTGACTACTTTAAGTCTGCAGCCAGGCGGAGTAGGGTCGAACTTGCGCGCAGCACAGAACAGTCAACATGTAGAGGCGCAACTTCGTCTGAAGTACTCGGGCGGAGAGGCCTTGGTTGCAGGATACTGTCGTCAATGTGCCGTGTCTTTTAACTTAGAGCTGCTTCCTAGTACCCAGATAACTAGCTGGGACGTGCTCCCCGCTGAGATGTACATAAGTAAACGGATCTTTCAATAACATATGATGTATTAATTTTGAAACTCATTGCAGACCTTCACAGTTCTACTTAGTCTTGGACATATCTAACCTAACCGCTCAAGAAATGTCGCTCAATTATACTGACAACAAAAATATACTCATCGAGGCCAAAGAAAGTTGTCGTGTACCTATTCCAGTGGACCGATGCTCATTGGAGCAAATTTGTGTGGCACGTGCAGCGGAAGTAGCTGAGAATCTAGAACGCGGTACTATATTCAAGTCTTTCCAATTGTGTCTGTCTTTAAATAACCTTTTCTTTGAAACGCAGAGCTGTGTTTTCGCACGCAACTTCTTACCTTCAGCGAGGCAATCAGCAAGCTTTGCTCAACTCACATAGCTGAGCGGGTAAAAATTAATTGGCTACTAACGGGCACTGATATTAAAGGCATTGCTTCGCTACGTGGAATTGTCCTCTCTCATAGTATGGTAGATTTGACCACAATCTCCCCTCTGCAGTGGGGTAAGTAATTACTGTCTCTCTATCAACGTTTTATTTATTGTTTGGTTTCTTTTTAAAGCTATAAGCTTCCAGGATACGCCAGTGCAGCCACACAGCGAAATAATATGCACTGTTGGGCAGCGAGCACTACTTAGCATCAATCTCACCAATCAATCTTTACAGCCACTCAAGAATTTGGTGTTAACTATCAAATTCTATCAAGACTACTTAAATGGCATAGAAAACTACAATCTAGAGACACGGGTGGCCATTTCTGGACCTAACCGGTACGGGCAACATATTCTCTCACGATAATATTCAAAAACTAATATTTATATACTGCAGAATAACAATCCCTGTTTTGGATAAGTACGAGCAATCGCAGCACAATTGCTCTGTGATATTTTTTACGCCAGGTCGTTTCAAGACCAGCATTGAGTGCGCCACCAAACCACAGCAGAGTAGCAGTATTTTGAGCCGTTCCTGTCCAGAAGCTACCAATTTAAGTCAATTAGAAACATTGTCATCTCCAGCAGCCAATTTAAATACTCTCTCGGCTTCTAGCCTTGACGAGCAACAGGCGCATATATGGAAATTTATACCACCTATTGAGGTGACTGTTGTAGAGCCGTGATTGAGTAAATTGTTAATGATTTCTAGTTTAATTTTGTTGTATCTGTATTTGTATTTGTTTCTGTATTACGTATACTAGTACTGTATATGTGTAATGCCTCCTGTAGTTCTATGCGATATATGATAGCGCTGTTAATCTGTGTAAACACAAATATCTTACCATTGTTGTAAAATGAGAAGCAATTGTTTTCAAATTAATAAGCATTACATGTATATATAACGAAAAATATATATATATTTAAGCTCAAACTACGCACTATGCTTCACAGCTGAAAATGCCATAATATATGTAAATAGTATGCTCTATATATCTATATGTATACAGCTTCAAACCTGATAGTGAAATATTGATAGGTAGATGTTTCGCTTATTAAACCCTCAAGTTGAGCGCGTCAACCACAATAAATTTGATAACATGTATGTATTTACAATATTTTTATACAATAAATAAATGCAGAGTTTTGACGGCAATTTTTTTTAAAATAGTACATATACGTAACATCAAGGTGAAATGCAATATACTGTACATTCGCAGAGTTTCCAGCGGCACGTTTAGCCCAATCGACGTATATCATCCATCGTGTAACCATTGCGATGCATTAAAATACACAAAAGTATGTATAGGTAGTACCCGCCGGGAATAATCGTCAACGCGCCAATTATTGTAACTGCCCAGATGCGATCCGATCGGTCCTGACCTACGTCCGCAATCCAATCTAATGTCGCACAACAAATGCAAATCTAAATACAGATCGAAAAGACGGATGGCCCCCATTCGTACTGACACTCAGCATACATATTATATACATACAGTTCCCCCGATAAACAATGTGAGAATGATGGCAATTGTCTTCCACGGTGTCGACTCATCCACATTCGGCGGTAGCCATTGCTCATTTACAAAGCCATCCGCCTCGGAGGCACCTTCAGCAACCTTGCTGCTGTCACCAGTCGACGCCCCAGTGGCATTCAGGCGGCGTCGTGAGTCCGATTTGGTTGGCAACATATTTGGAAACTTGCTCCGATTCATTAGGTCAGTCGTACAATCGTTGTGGGTAACGCGGCGCTCGATTTATAACAGTTGTTAGTAGTGCTTGTTACCATTTCAACACTGTGAGCTCTGATCAAAGTTAATGTTGAAAACAGCTGTGCAAGAGTTGCACTTGTACAGCTGACAGCCATATGATTTTTGTTTTTTTAATTAAAGGAGCAAAAGTGGGCCATCCATGTGCTGAATTACCGAAATTTCGACTGTTCCGTCTAATTTAAAAACTGTTCTGCCCTTAGGCACGCGTTGGGTCCTTACAAACGATTTTTTAAAATTATTAAACGTGTTCTTTTATTTTCTGGTATTTAAACGCTGAATTTTACAATTAAACTGTAAATTTATATTTTTGGTATTTTTGTTGTTTAGTCTGAATTTGAAAACTAACTATAAGCCGGACGGAGAATTTTTGAAAAAAGCCTGAAATTTTCATTTATTAACTGTGACACTTTCATTGGGTTTTGGTTAATAATGAAAAAATTAGTAGTTTTTTACAATTTGTGTCGATAGTTCGATATAGGGATGGCATAAGTTGCGATATTCGGATATTGTCCTATATTTGAAATATGTATGTACATTTGAGCACACGCCTAGATCCGCCACAAAACTTGAATCAAAATAAATTGTGAGTCACCAGGACCACGAAAAAGCATCTTTCAATCCCAACTATAGTCAAAAATACCAATAAATATTTATATTTTCAGTATTTGACTATTATTTGCCAAAAATGCATCTAGTAACATATATCATTTTAATATAGTGCACATCTAAATAATCAAACAATACTCCCAGAACATATCTATATAGTCCTTCAACATGAAAGAACGTCATTAATAAATATAGGTTATTTAAATTGTAGTATAATTCATAATATATTTTAACACGTAACTTCTTTGTTCAATAATAAAATATAAAAACAGGGTTGAGTCAAAAATTTGTTCTGAGGTAAATTGGACAGACTTTTAGGTGTTCCACTGGATGTGTGCTCCTAACAAATAAAGAAAAAAAGTATTAGGCATTGCAATAACTTAGTTAATTATAATATTTGCTTATTGGTCGGTCAGTTATAGAAAAAAGTGATAAATCAATCATAGACATCAGATGTCCCTATCAAAAGTATCATCATTCTCATGGGTTATGAATTATTTGTCGAAATAGAAGCATATTCTTACATAGAGCTCAAGTCCATTCCAGGCACAACACGGTATGAGTAGACCGACAAGTAGATGCTGCATTCCTAAAAGAAATAAAATAATTTGTTAAGCATTGCAAAAAGTTAATCATAATATCTGCTTTGGTTTGTATCAGTTTTATAAAAAGCGATAAATCAATCATAGACATCAGATGTCCCTATCAAAGTTATCATCATTCTAATTGGTTATGTATTATGTGTGGGATCGGTAGCATATTCTTACATTGAGTTCAGATCCATTTAGATTCTGGGAGTTGCTTCACTCTATTAGAAACAGCATATATTCCAGGCACAACACGGTATTAGAAGCCCGACAAGTAAATGCTGAATTCCTAAAGAAATAAAAATAATTTTTTCAATATTGCAAAAACCAAGTAAATCATAATATCTTCTTTGTTTTGTATCAGTTTTATAAAAAGTGATAAATCAATCATAGACATCAGATGTCCCTATCAAAAGTATCATCATTCTAATCGCGTTTAGACGTTATCTGTCGGAATAAAAAATATTCTTACACTGTGGTTCAGGTCCATTTGGCATCTGGGAGTTGTTTCTTTTTATTCGAGTGCAGCATCCTTCAGGTTCTACTTGGCCAACACGTAGGTACTCCATTGGACGTGATCTCCTAGAGAATAAACACAGAAAATGTTAAGAAAGGCAATAACTAATTAAATTATAATAAAAACATTTTGCTGAATCAGTTTTATAAAAAGTGATAAATCAATCATAGACATCAGATGTCCCTATCAAAATTATCATCATTCGAATTGGTTATGTATTATGTGTGGGATCGGTAGCATATTCTTACATTGAGTTCAGATCCATTTAGATTCTGGGAGTTGCTTCACTCTATTGCAAACACCATATTTTCCAGGCACAATATGGTATTAGAAGCCAGACAAGTAAATGCTGAATTCCTAAAGAAATAAAATAATAATTTTTTCAATATTGCAAAAACCAAGTAAATCATAATATCTTCTTTGTTTTGTATCAGTTTTATAAAAAGTGATAAATCAATCATAGACATCAGATGTCCCTATCAAAAGTATCATCATTCTAATCGCGTTTAGACGTAATCTGTCGGAATAAAAAATATTCTTACACTGGGGTTCAGGTCTATTTGGCATCTGGGAGTTGTTTCTTTTTATTCGAGTGCAGCATCCTTCGGGTAGAAAAGAATAACCCGGTCCTACTTGGCCAGCACGTAGGTACTCCATTGGACGTGATCTCCTAGAGAATAAACACAGAAAATGTTAAGAAAGGCAATAACTTATTAAATTATAATATAAGCATTGAATCAGTTTTATAAAAAGTGATAAATCAATCATAGACATCAGATGTCCCTATCAAAGTTTTCATCATTATACTGGGGAAAAAGTCATATAAATGTGCACAAATGAGCGAAACTTACAAACTCGTCAGATTCGCAGTCTTAGCTTTTTAATTGCCTTTTTAAAATGGAAGACATCATCTGAAAAAAAAATTTTAAAGTGATAAGTAATTTATCTTTCATGCTAGTTCTAATATATTTGTACTTACAATTCCCATGTGTCTTGGTGCAATGTAATTGCTACAGCCAATTATTGAAGGTTATAAAATATATCCTTTTACCCATTTTCAATAGGTTCAGTGTATAATAAAAAAGTTTTATAAACATTTCTCTGCTGTTTCTAACCACGCTATGAACCACATCCACGTGGTGTCGTTTTCACTTCTAAAATTGGTCAATTTTAGTGCGTTTTAAAATACTTGTTAATGGGGCGTGTATTTCGGTCATTTTTAGTTTAAAAATTGGCATTTAATAAACAGCACTTTAGTTTTGTTGCTATCGACTAACATTTTATGTTTTATTATATAAATAGAAATTGCTTATTGGACACTGCAGTTGATATAACTTTTTTTAAAAAATCCGCAGCTAATGTTCTTAACTGGCCAACAATTTAAATTGCTTTCAGATACATATTTGTGAACATATTCGTGTATGCCCAACATTTAAACTGACTTCTCATCAGATTAACTGTGAATATCTAACAAAACATACATACATTATCTTATTACTATTTTCCGCAAAAACTATTTTTATCGCTGTTCTGCATCATGATTCTCCTCTGCCTGCGACGCTGTCAGTTCGTGTTCCTGCTCCTGCTGCTGCAGTTGCAATTTCAAACGTTTCTTGGCCTGTATGTCGGCCAGAGTCTGCTCAATGGAACGCATATCCTTTTTGTTCTTACTGGGCACAAAGCCGTAGCTTATATTTGTTTCTGTTTTGCGGGCCGCTTGCAGGGCCGCCGATTCGCCGATAAGGTGGGCATATTTTGTTTTATAATTGGTAGTTGGTTTCACTTCAGCGCTTGTGTCCGTGCTGGAGCTGTGAGCTGCGCTGGAGCCCGCTTCGGACGTGGATTGCTTGTCGATCAGACTTTGCTCATGAGCTAGGCGCTCTTTCCGCCGCTCACAGTATTCTTTGGCTATGTCCTTGCTCCAGCCTTCGCCGTTACGACGGGCTGTTACCTCGTCCTCGCTGGGCGGGTGTTCCTTCTTGTAGACTACCGAGTGCCGGTCCTCGTCCTCTCGGCCAAAGCTCATTGCTATGAAACCACCATTTTCCGCTATTTCGTGTATAACTGAGCGATGCACCTTGTCCAACGGCTGGAACTCAATGTATGTGCGATCATCCTTAGCAAATCGTCCCATCCTCTCCTCGACGTACTTTCGAAATCGCAACAGCTCCTCCTTTTGCTTGTTTTGCATCCGCTCCACCATTTCCCGCTGTTTTTTGATCAGCGTCTTTTGCTGTTCATTTGTGGTTGGCGGAGCATCCATTGAGTTAAGTATTGAGTCAAGCAGATCCATTTTGACGTTGCCGATATCCGTTGATTGCGCATTAACGCAGATGCCAATTATTGCTTATCGTTTTTAACACACAAGGCTTTCTATTACTAGTTGCTAATTTATTAAACTAATGACAACATTTGGATTATTTATATATTTCCTTTATGTATTGTATAAAATAAGATTACCGGTGCTTCTGCACCAGAATACTAAAATACTCAATTCTGAATACTGAATACCATTTGGTATTTTTGCCGGCCTGCAATCTAGAATACAGAATACCATTTGGTATTATTTGGAACCTGCAAGCTAGTTGGCAGCCCATAAAAACAGGCGGGTGGTGTTTCTTTTCTGTTTTCAAAAATAAAGCTTGGTACTAATAAAAATAGCCACGGAAAGGATTCAGATGACTGCAAAACGTCGTACACTTGTCCACTGGTTCCGCAAGGGACTTCGTGTTCACGACAACCCTGCGCTGCACCAGATATTTAATGTAGCTCGAGAGTCGCCTGAAAAGTTCTGTGTTCGACCCATATTTATATTAGATCCTGGTATCTTGGATTGGATGCAAGTGGGCGCCAACCGTTGGCGTTTTCTTCAACAATCCCTCGCCGACTTGGATAAAAAGCTCAAGGAACTTAATTCGCGCCTGTATGTTGTTCGAGGCAAGCCCGTTGAAATTTTTGCTGAGCTGTTCGAGCGTTGGAACGTTCAGTTACTGACATATGAATCAGATATTGAACCGTACGCCCTGCAGCGTGATACGACGGTACAAAAGCTGGCATCGGAGCATGGAGTGAAAGTGGATACCCATTGCTCGCACACTATTTATAATCCTGAATTGGTTATAGCCAAAAATCTTGGTAAAGCGCCTCTTACCTACCAGAAGTTCTTGGGTATTGTCGACAAGCTGAAGTTGCCCAAAGTGCTGGCTGTTCCGGAGGGCCTGCCGGATGGAATGAAGCCAATTGCAGATGAATTTGAAGCGATCGATTCAAGCGTCTATGACTGTCCAACGTTAGATCAGTTAGTCAAGCGGCCCGAGGAACTCGGCATCAATAAATTTCCGGGCGGTAAGGCAAAAATAAGATAACTTCAAAACCGATGTGTACTCAAAACTCTTAACTTATAGGTGAAACAGAGGCACTGCGTCGCATGGAAGCATCGCTTATGGACGAGAATTGGGTGGCAGCATTTGAGAAGCCGAACACGGCACCAAACTCGCTTGAGCCAAGCACTACGGTGCTCAGTCCATATTTAAAATTCGGCTGTCTAAGCGCGAGGCTGTTCCACCAACGGCTTAAAGAGATTCTGGTGCGGAAGCCAAAGCATTCCAAGCCGCCCGTTTCACTTGTCGGTCAGCTGTTGTGGCGCGAATTTTATTATACGGTAGCCGCAGCTGATCCCAATTTCGACCGTATGCTGGGCAATGCTTACTGCCTGCAAATTCCCTGGCAAAAGCAACCGGATCATCTGGAAGCCTGGACACACGGTCGAACTGGGTATCCCTTTATCGATGCCATCATGCGCCAGCTCCGGCAAGAGGGCTGGATACATCACTTGGCGCGTCATGCGGTTGCTTGTTTTTTGACGCGTGGTGATTTATGGATCAGCTGGGAGGATGGGCAGCGGGTCTTTGAGCAGCTGCTTCTTGACCAGGACTGGGCATTAAATGCAGGGAACTGGATGTGGCTCTCAGCTTCCGCATTCTTTCACCAATATTTTCGTGTTTACAGTCCTGTAGCGTTTGGAAAGAAAACTGATCCCACTGGCGCCTATATAAAGAAATATGTGCCGGAACTGGCTAAATATCCAGCGGGATGTATCTACGAGCCATGGAAAGCAACACTTAGCGCTCAGCGTGATTACGGATGTGTGCTTGGCGTTGATTATCCACATCGAATTGTCAATCACGATATCGTCCACAAGGAAAACATAAAACGCATGAGCGCCGCCTACAAGGTGAATCGTGAAGTGCGAACCGGCAAACAGGAGGACCACGAGCCATCCACGTCGCAATCCACTGGAAAGCGCAAAGCAAGTTCGGAAGCAAATAAAGCGGCTGCAAAGCGCAGACGTTGACTATCAACGACATGATAACGATCACCAGCTAGCAACGTCTAAATATTCTTGATATTATAAGCAGATGTTAGGTGTATTTAAAATGGGTGTACTCTTAAATCAGATATGTGATCATGTGGGATCAAGACCCCAATTTTCGAGGGATCGTTCGTATGGCAGCTATATGATACAGTGGCTCGATCCGATATACATTCTGACAGAATAGTTTGAAAAGAAATAGTTAGACGGTACCGATCAAAAATGTGGCTAGTACATAGGGTCGCAGATGTCTCATTTCGTGACAAAGAATACCCCCTTCAAGTGGATAACCGCGATAATTGTAAACCAGATCGCAAAAGTTGAACAATCTATAATATCAAGTTTTATTATAATAATGTATTTACCACAGCTAAACTTTGATCGAATGGAGTGAACTATATTGTTAAATTTGAGGAAACGGAAACGGAGACATCTCTTAAGAAAAGATTATAAATATGTAAGTAGGTCTTTTATCTAGCTATATTCTTGAAAGGATATTTAGTCTATAGCACTGTTGTATATTTTTTTCATTAAATGTAACCTTTACATTTTTCATTGATATACATAACTATGTCATGTTTTTAAACTCAAAGTAGCCGGTGAAATTTACATCACTTTCCCTTGTTGGATGCTTGCTCTAAAGCATATTCCCACTTCAGTCATTACTTTCGGCATAACATGAGCTCGGGATCCTATTTCGAAGTAAAATTGTAATCTTATAATTTCTTGTTATTCAGTGGAAGAGACTTTACAAAAGAATATATTGAAAATGTTTCGAAATCTATGCATGTTGCGCAAAAATATCCTCCTGTCCAGGACTATTTATTCAAGCTACGCATTAAGGGCCAATGGAGTCATCAGCTCGAAGCTTCCATCTAAGACGATGACAACCGAGTCCCGGAGTAATGGCATTTCAGTTACCGACATTGATGTATGCGATCTGGCAAAAGGTGACGTCGAGTTTTCTCGTAATTTTCTCACCACGTTTTCCACCATATCGGCCGTGAACATTGCGTTAAACCCGGAACCGTCGGTTGCAACAGATGCGATTGCCGAACCACCAAGTTCTGATTCCAGTGGATGTGGCATTGGGGGACCTAGCTCTAGCATCCTAGACAAGGATGGGATGCCGATTGTGCCCATAGAGATCGATGGTTGGAATCACCCTGGGGATAATGAAGACGAGGGTCCAACCGTGCAGAATAGTTCACAGCATATTGAAATTGGAGATGACAATGAATACAAAGCGGAGAACTTACTTGTGGTGCCCGAGAAGCGAGAGGGTCAATTCGAGTACCAGGGCATTAAAGTAAAGCTACCGGAATCGGCTAACAAGGATATTGGCACCTATCGTTTCCGTCGGGACCGGGAGGACTTGGAAACGGTTGCTGACGATATGCGTGTGGTCAAGTTTGACAAGAAGTAATCATGTCCACCTTCTTCCCATACAGTCTGTACTTTGCGAGTTGCATTACAGTTGATCATGTTCTAGCAAAATAAAAACAAATTTACTTTAAAGCAAAATGTATTTCGGATATTAAATCAAAGCTTGGTACAGGATATTTCCTTGTCAGGCATTCTCGACTAGATCACAGATGCTCGATTTTCATTCCGTCTTTCAAAATAATAAATTTCTTTCCACGAAATTGTCATACATAAGTTGTAAATAATCGTAATACATCTCTTAATTTCTTTTTATACATATATATCTATCTTGTTTTTGAGCTTTCGTATTTCGTTCTTTTGAGCTTATAAGATCTATGTACATATATTATACCATATTATCGAGAATATTTACTGAGGTGTTTCAAATTGTTAAGGCATAAATATGGCATCGAAATTTAAGTAAATAGCAAAGCATAAGTCAATAACTCTAAAGTGAGTTTTTCAATTTTGAGTTGGATGATCTCAAAAAGGGAAATATGCTCGCCAGCGCGAAACTAACAAAACGATATCATAGTACATTAATCCTTATAGCTTTTAATTTTGTAACATAAAATGTTGGTTAATTTTTAGGGAAATAAGCATCTAATAATAAACACATATCTATTACATTTACAGATACACACAACACAACACACACAACTGACTACACATAGGGCTGCCTTGCGCCGTCCTAGCTACAATGTATCTGGTCATCTGCCGCACTGTTTTGCGACGACCAACCCCATAGACAGCCTTTGTAACTGTCTTTCTCAAACCAAAAAAAAAAAAAATATTGTAAGACTTGTTGATACTCCAAAATTCTGGTTTCTATCTTGTAATTCTCGGTGTCATCGCGTTTATAAAGTCAAAAATGGCTCGTTGTTTTCATCAAGAAAATATGAAAACATGTTTTTGGATTGGAGATGCTTTCTGCTGCCTGCTGCAGCCTGGAAAGGAATTAACCCCATTCAACGTGATTGATTATTTAAGCAGAGGAACAGTTGTTCGTCGGGAAATGTCCTCTCTCTCTGCTGCCCGTTCATTAAGAGTTTTCAATCAATACAATAATTAGATATCCTTTGACGCTTCCGTTGACAATTTCAATCAACAAGCCAGGACATGCTGCTGGAATAAACATCGTTTCGAGTATCTCAAGTCTACTTAGCTGAATTGATGACAACGCATTAGGCCAGGCGGCAAATTAAGTCAACATAATGCGTATGAAATGGCATTCGAATCAACAAAAAAATAAAACGATTCCCTATTAAGCCCAGCATCGAGGCGGTGGATCGGGAGCCGTGTCTTAGCCGGCCATAAGAATTATGCATGTGTACCCGTGCCTTGGCAGTCTGCCGGCTGGCGGCCTGCTTCGGAAAACCATAAATTGCTGTAATGCGGGAGATGGCAATTTGGCAATTTTTTAGCTAGATTTGGCTATGTTCACAGGCTGTTGGAATCAGCTGAAATTGGCAGTTGCCAAACTGATTTAAAGATATTCTCAAAACTATTCTGGTTTAATCTGTCAAATTATATCAAAAGCAAATAAGTATAAGCTGTATACACCAGACATCAAGTTCTGTATTGAAATAAGTCGAACCCATAAAAGCACTTCTCTATAAACGCAATATTGTTAGACTTACTTAAAAGTTCACTTGGCTGTAAAATCAAAAGGCAGATGTTTTATGCATCTAAGATGCCTCCCTTTGCCTTTTGTGAGCCAACATTTTGCACTTTTGGCCAATTTGTGCTCAGTTAGCTAATTTAGCTATTTCCAGCTATGTTTGATATGAGATTCAGCTACTTTTTATTAAAGCCAAAGTCAACAACACGGCACACTAAAGAAACGACACGAACAGCTCGCAGCCTTCAGCTTGAGAGAGAGAGAGAGAGAGAGAGACGGAGAAATTATGTTGCAAATAAATATATGTATTAAATATTCGTTCGTGCCCAAAAATAAGTAAATGCATGCACTTTTCTACCATAATTGGCAATTTGCGTTTGTCGCTCGTGTCATGTTAGTTTCCCTCTAGTCATTTTTGTATCTAGTTCTGCTTGCCTTACCTCTAACAAGACTCTTGTGACATCTTAGATTCATGGCTTGTACGGGTTTTGGCCTGTGACCGGTAATTACGATGACAGGCTTATTAGCAGATGCAAGTGTCATACATAAGTATCTTCGAGGGCAGCTACTATGTAGGTATTACATATATAATAGCCAAAGTTGATAGATGACTTGACTGGGAGACTACCTGAACCCAGCGGCAAGCTGTTGTCATTCTAACTTACTTTATTACACAAAATCTCAAACATACATGCGGATGTGCTTCTTATTTCCTCTACATCAGACTATGGAAAATTCGAGACTGAATGGCTCAAATGTTTATGGTCTGAACCCTATATCATTTTCAGAGCTTAATTTCGGCATTCCCAGGTGTGTATATGTAAAAGCGCAACAATATACCTTTATTTACTTATTTTTATTTATTTATTATTATTTCTTATTATTCATTTTTTTTTTTTGGTTTTTTACAATTTTCTTTTAAACGGAGGAAGGAATCTAAAATGGGAATAACGTTCAAGAAGTGTTGGTTAACGACGTAAGATTAAGAAGAAGAAGCAGCCTCCTGGAGTACGATGGCAACCGCATATGGAGTTTAAAGATTGTAAGTAAAAAAGTAGAAATTGTTTTCAATTCAATTCGATCCTGGTTGTTTTCATGCTGCGGAGAGCAGTATTCAAGGATAGAACCTTTAAGCGAGATGTACAGAAGTGTCTTTAATCCAAGTACACCTTTGACCTCATTAACAATGGCTGAGATGTAAAGAGTGAACCCTTAACAGTTACCATACGTTGAAATGGAGTGTGCTCGATTTTAAATTTGACAAGATACGGTCTAGTACGATTGAAGGACATATATATAAAATGAACACTTAAAACTTTTTGGTTTGCCATTTGGCTCATTAGTAAACTAAGCTCATAACGGATATGAGATGCTGAAGATTTCCGCTAACAAATATTTTGTTTTGTGTGCTGACTCGGAAACAGGAGTAGCCGCATTCGCCGACAGGTCGCCGCCGTTTCCGTTTCCGGCGACAGTTGGAAATCTAGCAGATGGTGCGGCATTTATTCTTTAAAACCGTTTACTTGGCTACCTCCTACCCCGCTGCCCTTCCTGCCCTTCCTGCTACTAAGCAGGTCGTATGCGCGTGAGGCCAGGTAAATTTGCAGGGCCAGGTAGATTTGCATGCAGGGCTTTTGTTTTTGGCGGCTGGCAACCAGCTCGGTGGGTAAATGGGAACAACATTCGCCCTTTTTATAAATGCAAGTGCAAATTGTAAGGCGCGTTGGCGACCACAACAAATGTGGCCGCAAAGTAATCAGAAAACAAATAAGAGCGCTTTACAAATATTCAATTCATGCATGCATACAAACACAAATACACTCGCAAAGCTCGCGCTTTAAATGTTAGTTTATTTTTTCAATATTGCAGGGAACGAAATATTATGTATCCAACACAATAAAATTTGGTTTAAATAATTTTCAAAATATATTATATTATCAAATAATGATTAGTCATAGAATTTGTATTGCAAATTTGTCTTCTTTTCCTCTCCTATCTCCGATCTTAGACAGTCGTTTGATGTCAAGCTGCAAAATGTTATATCTGTGATTTGAGGAACTGCGAAGTTTACGTTGCCTGCTTTCAAAGTATCCTCACCAAGGTTTAGATGGCTTTTGAATATAATTCCAGTGCTGTGCACTGGTTGGTATAATAAGAGCAGCGTAACACAACACTGCTTGTCAAAGCTATTTGATTTGATGTGATGTCAAATAAAATGACTAAGCCTGTTTCAGTCGCAATATGGCTACGCTGGAATTAGGTAGCAAATCTAAGAAAAAGGATGACAAACTGTGAGTAAAACTGCCTAAATTAATTATATAAATCTATATATTCTAGTAATCAATATATATATATATTTGTTCCGCTTTATAGCAACAAGTTTATCTTCCCCATCACGTACACGAGTCAGTTGCCCGACCCGACTGTGGGCTGCAAATTTTTGCCGTGTGGAAAAACTTTGCTAGACTTTACCACAGAGCCCGTATCCTTTCCGCAGCTCGAAACGCAGTTTAGCTATCAGTTTAAGGGGCTGCAGTTGCTCTTTGATATCGATCTGGTCAACCCAAGCATCTACGCGCACAGCAATGGGGAGGCAATCGAAATGGATCCCAAGGATGCCGGCCTACTCGCGGACATTGAGGCGCTGCACATTAACAATCAAAAGCCAAAGACGCTGCATAGCTTTCCGACCCGCGCTCAGGAGTGTCGCGAGCTATTTGCCAAAGAGCGAACCGCTGTGCCTCGGCCACGGGCGGGCCTTCAACGGCTGCAGCCGGAGCCAGAGCATCTGGAGCTCGAGTCCTTCAGCCTTGAGCAGCAGAAGCAGATCGTTCAACAAACATTCGTTGATATTGAGAAGCCTCTGGGATGCCATCCCACAAAGTCGGCAAGCACCGCACGACCCGTCGCCCAGCTGCCCATTTTTCCTGAGGCCAACTACTCGCAATATGAGCACGAGCTCGTCCAGGTTCAGTTTGGCATTCCGCCCAGCGGCAACAGCAACGGGCTGCTCAAGGACTGCGGCAACTATCTGGTCAACTTTAAGGTAAAACCCGAGCCGCTCTTCAAGCAGATTCAGCACACCTCTGGCCAAAGCCTAGTCACTTACCTCGCCGAGGAGCGCTACAAGGAGGAGCGCACCGCGGACAGCGCCGACCGTGGGGAACGCTTTATGCTGCGGGAGAAGGATGGCAGCATCTACTACCAGGCTGTCAGCAAGCACATCAAGTTGCGCAAGGAGCGACCGAGTCCACAAGCTACGGCCAACGTCTGTCTGCTGGTAAGCCAAAAGAATGTTTATTCTCCACTTCGTATAATTATGTCTACTTTCCAGCAGATCAAGCGCACTAAGGATAATGCTCAGCAGCTAAGCTCCGTAATCAAGAAGTAGTTTGAGAAATCAATCAATACATTTTTGAGCTGTAGAATTGCAAAAACTTTCTTCGCAAATTGGAATCTTTTTTGGGAAGGAATGTCTATCATTTAGAGCTTATAAATATAACTGGCATTATAATTTTGGTTTTACAATTTAGATTGAATATGCTTCTTAATTAATGCTAATTTAGCATCGGACTTTTTATCCATATAGCTCTTATGGGCAGAATCCTTCAAATATGTTTGAAAGGGTGTTTATTTTTTGCTTTTCGAAGATAGCTGCCGTTCTTTCTACGGGACTTATTGTGATCCGATGTTGTAAAACTAATAAATAGTCAAGATATCGATCCTATAGGAGCTATACGATATGGTGCTTCTACCCGCCCTTTTTTTACTGCCTGAAACAGAAAGACGGACCGATTCAAAATTTAAAGAATAAGATTATATAGCATACTTTATGGGGTCGGAGATGTTTCCTGTGCCTTACACATTTCATGACAAAATTGCAATGCCCTTCACGTGGTTATAAAACCACAACTTTATAAAATTTATATTTATTAGTCTTAATACCAAAGCTAAGGACTAAACTTTCCGATATATTTCGAATTCCATTCAATATTTTCGGGATTTTTGGACTGCTTTACGTCTGTCTGCTGCGGTGTAAAAAATTAAGGGTAAAACTGCGCAGTAAATTAAAAAAAGTTTCAACAAAACTCGATAAAATTGAATTTAATAAACCCTTAAAATAATTTAACCTGCCGCAATATTAAGTACCAAGTTGTACCAAAGACAATATAAATACTTTTTACATATATTATTGTCCTTGAACCTGTTAAGCTGATGAATTTTTCCCCTTTATGAGTAACAGTCTGAATAAAGGGGGAAATAACAGAGGAACTGCTAAATACAATTTTTAGTACAACCGACATTAACAGCAGTCCTGCACAGCAGCAAAGTAGCACTTGTAAGGTTGTGATCTTAGCTAAGCCATACTGGTAATAACAGCTGCTATGAACAACATTAGCAACAACAATGGATTTACATAGTGTTATGGCAGTGACAGCAGCGTTGACTGCATTAACTTCAACCGAGATAACTGTTGAAATAACATGGATAATAACATGGATATATGTAACGCTACATTACAAATATTAACAGAAATACCAAGAAGGACAAGAACAAACAACTACTTCAGCAGATGCCTCACTAACAGTTTCTGCTAAGGAAAAGTCACTGCAACCAAATATGCTACAGATGTACCAAAACATGGTAACATAATATTTTGGTTTTCATACAATTTTATTTAAGCTTTTAACGGACCCCTTTCTTCATCTCACCTCATTTAATAGGTCAACCTTAATAGTTCAAAATTCTTACTGGTTTTCGATCGTCAAAAAAAAACTTCAACTGACAAGTAAAAGTGCTTTAGTCGGGACTGCGCGACTGGAAGATACCCTGAACCTTCTGCTATGTGAACCTTATTGTTAATTATAATTTATTTATTTATTATGAATTTTTCTAGAGTATATATTGTTGGGCGATGGATATTCTTAAATTTGCAGCCTTACAACCCAACAGCTTCAACATGGCTCAACTCTGCAAAAAACTGTTAAGTAACATAGAGCATGACTAACGGTCATGCTAAAATAAACAGAATTTCCCTAGCATTTACAATTTCTACGTTCACAGTTTCAACCCCTGATGTGCAACCCCTGAGCATTTTTCGGAGTGGCGGCGAATTCAGAACGTACTGAAAAAGCTCCCTTTGCTTGTTGCCGGCATCGGCTGCCGCCTGGCATAGAAATGCCCAGTTGCCGTTTCAATTGGCGGTGGGCGCCCTCGCAGGCAAGTGTACACTAGTTCTAGTACCCTAATGGAATCTCGGCGCTCCGGAAGTGCTCCACGTGTCCAACGGCTTATAGTGTGACAAGTATGTGGCGTCGCGAGTGTCTGAAAACACAAGTATTTGGCGCTGGCATTGAAAATAAAACAAAAGCAAGTAAAACTACAAATAGCAATCCGAGCTGCAGCAAAGTGTCAATTCCCAACTAGCATAGTTTAAGGAAGATTCTGAAGTCATACTCCAGGCACAATTCCAAAGAAAGGAATTTAAACCAAGGCTTCAATCCGGCTTTGAACCGGCTCGCAAATTGAACCGAACCTGTTCTTCAAGCAACAGATCAACTTAAGCCCGAATTTGGGGATTTGAAATTATGAATGTTGATCCTTCTAGTGGCTGAGCAGTACGAGTTTGTTTTAAACGATTAAAAAGTTTTCCCGTTTTCAAGCAATCGATTAAAATCGATATCGATATCCAAATTTTGCGCATAGCTTCTAGGTCTCAAGAGCTAAAGAAGATGGTGTTTTTCATATTAGCTAATTGGCATAATTTTAATTATAAATAAATTAAGATTAAGAGATTGAGGAACATTTGTTTTCGAATAAGATCAGCTTGGTTTGTGGGAATCGAGATAAGGGAAATATTTACGGCCTGAACCCATTGGAAATGGGTAAATATGGACAGAAGGAGTCAAATCCGATTCCACTAAATGTACATAATCAACGACAGGGTCTATCTTTATGTAAGAATGCGTCGATTAGAGAGATCATTCTAGATCGATTCAGCTCGTATTTATATATATTTATATATACAGAGTCGGCATAAGCTTCTTCTTCCTGTTGATTACATATTTTAATGGGTATAAAAATTGTATGCATGATATTTGATTCGGAGCTGTCGCAATTTGATTATATAGTTAAAATTTTTACACGTGCCGATGCTCTCATGACATTTGGTATTAGTGCTGCTTTAATGTTTCGGTATGTGGAACATAAATCGAATTGTGCATTGAGTTAAAAAGAGTTGAGAACGGGATTCTCAATGCAGTAAGTGAAAGACCCTTCCGAGATGTACATTCGACTAGTTCTTGTACTCATGCATTTTCAGTTAATTTTAATAGGCATATATGCCAATCCGTATAGAGTGACTCTCTATAGGACTAAGACCCCCCACTACGTGATGCGCGGATCAATGGACGAGCCAGTCAAGCCCGTGGACTATTGTCAAAAAGGACTCTGCCCGAAAGGAGAACGTCACATTTGCTGTAAAAACGAGTTTGTAAGTTGTCGACTGGCCACAGTTGAACCCGATCCGAATATTCCAATCCAATTGCAATTACCATATTCCATTTAAGTGGGGTGACAACTGTCCGAAGCCACGCGAGGGCGTCAACATGGAAAGGTACAGGACTATTATTTTGGACTATCATAACAATCTACGGAATCGCATGCACATGAAAATGAATCATCTGCCAACGGCCAAAACACTTCGGCTCCTCCGCTGGGACGAAGAACTTTCCGTTGTGGCAATGCGTGTTACAAATTTCTGCAACGATATCGCGGACAGCAAGTGTGTGAACATTCCACGTTACTTGAACGTGGCTCAGAGCTCAGCCTCCAGGCATTACGAGCATAAAACCGTACCGAAATTGCTCTATATGATATTTGTTAACTTTTGGTCAGATAAGTATTATACATTTAACGCTTCCTATGTACACTCATTTCCGGCAAATGCTTCGGAAGAAGATCAGCTATTTGCCAATATGATTAATCAGAGGGTCGATAGATTGGGTTGCGGCATGTTACTTCATGGCGGTGGAGGCAAGTCCACATTTTATTTCACCTGCTTGTATAATGAAAAAATCAAGCCTGGACAACAACTGTATGAAATAGTGACATAAAAATCTGCCTTAAAACTATTTTAAATTATCTATTTAAATAAAACTTATTGCCACATGCACGCTACTTGCGATCGGCTCGACCGATTTGCCGGAAAAACTTCAACAGATCCCAGAAACCCCACAACCACAGATTGCTTGTACATTCGGCTATACATAAACCAGGGCAACCTCTGTTAATTATTCGCCTAGACCATGGGCAAGGACGTGGTCTGTATGAAAGAAAGTTTAGGGAAGATGCGTTAGAAAATTCGATGGAGAAATCTGTTTGTAATTTACCTAATTCGACGCAGCCTTGCCTTATTTCGGCTGTAGCAGAGCATAATTCGACTTTGGCTTTGAACAAAACAAGTTTGAGTCTTCCATTGGCCTTTTAATTCTTCTTCACCTTATTTTTGAGCTGATCACAGAAGTAAATGCTTAGAGGACATCCCTTTTCAATTAGAAAAAATGAACCATTTCAAAGCGTTTGGAAATAAGTGAGTCTAAGACCCAAGACGAGAGAAATCAAAACCGAATATGTAAAGAAACGGTACGGCAACTGTTGAGAGAAGGATGTGCCCCAAAGCTCCGAGCTTTTGTTCAAGAACATCTTTCTCTGTAAGAGGAGGGTTTCGAAGCTGACGTTAGCTCCATTGAAGAAATGCATTTTATTTAATTTTTTTTTTTATTTATTTATTAATGGTTGACAAAAACGAATGTCTTCCTAATTATTCAATACATTGTACATACATTATGAAAAATAAATATTAAAAGCCTAGTTAGAATACACCATTTTTTCTAATAGCTTCACCGACACGATGGAGGTGTTTTATTTGCATGTCTGACCCCTTTTCACAGCTAATTTTATCAGAGACGCTATTCGAGCCTACAACTAAGAAGAAGGGTGTAAGTAGAAATTAAATTAATTAAAAATAATCTTAATTTACTATATTATTTAAGAAAATACAATAAGTAGGAAAAAAGAGAGAAAGAAATGTATACTAGATATATAGAGTGGGGGAAAATTTATATCCTATCCGGCAAGCTATGCCTCTTTAAACTCTATGCGTTGGGCTCTTTTGCAAACTACCGCGCCTCTGCCTTTCAGAGGAGTATCAAAGCTATTTTTGTGCCACATCTTGACTCCATAGTGTGATCCCCAACTTGATTGATTGATGTGCAAAATAATGCAGCATTCGCTCCGGCTGCACTGCATCCAAATTGCTGAGGCTATTGATTTTATTGCTTGAAGGTATCCAGTATAAGTTGGAAATTTGGTGCAATTCATGTTAGAAAAAAAAATTAATGATTGATTTTGTTGGCTTTCACGGAGAGTGCGGACTTTATCCCAAATCCAAGCTGGCAATAGAAATTTTGCTTGCAATGCCAGGGGTTAGGACAAGGCTAAGAACTAAAATAAAATTTAAATGTAATCCATTTTAGTGATAGCACCATAATAATTAGTCTATAATTTACTGAGTTATTTATACTGTGTATGCGAGTCAACGAGAGTAGATACATACAATATTTCACCGGGAGCATTTCCAATGAACAATCACAAAGGGAATTTCTTTCGGCTCCGCATCTCCGATTCTCTTTATGAAGAAATGTCCTTATGGCCTTTAAATATGATATTTTTTCAAATTTGGGAAAATTATATACATACATATGTATGTACATATGTATATACATAATAAAATTTCTTTATCAGTGTACCTACATATATGACAAAATCAATTAAATAGAAATGGGGCTATACTATTATTTTAAATAATCTTTATCTGAGTGGGCAATAGAAGGACAACATATTAAAATTGAACAATTGATGAAAGTCTTTTATCAGGAAATAGTTTCTGTCCAACAGCAACAGCAGTCGGCGCCGACGTAGCCGTTAAATGCAGCACAAGCAACGCGGTCGACGCTGGCAGTGCAGAATGCAGAGGCATCGCGAAAGCAGCGTAAAAGCGGCGCCGACGAGCCGTCAACGTCGCCAGCAGCAGTAATGACGCTGGTTTTTAGCATAATGCAACAACAACAACTGGCCATTTTATAACGGTAAGTGCGCCCTCTATACTCTATTCTCTCTACCTCTCTCTCACTCTAAAACTGTTTGGCTTTTAGTCCACGGCTAATTTTCTTCATTTTTATTGGCGTAAAAAATGTATTGCATACTTTCAGACGCTGCTGCAAAGTTGTATTTATGTTTACATACGCGTGCAATGCGGAAAAGTAAACAGAAAACAAAATGGTGGCGGGCGACACGAGCAAGAAGCCTTCTCTGCCTCGATGATATATATTTCGATAAGTTTGAACAGTCTGTGCGATATAGTCGATGGTCGTTTGTCTGTCCGTGAATGAAGCTCTGCTTTAAATCTATCGTCATTTAACTTTTTATAGGTCCGTATTATTATGTCAGACTCGGCCGTGGTCAAATTTTATTGATATAGATGATAATTATTATAAATTATAAATGATAATGATGACGATTTTGTGATTATATGAATACTCAATGGCGCAATAAGAGCTAATGCACAAAATTTAATCAGAAATTAAACACATGCATTCATATGCGTGCGTTCCTTTTCTAATTCTATAAATATAATTGAATTTCTGCGCTATTTTAATTAATTCCCGGACAAGCTAACACTTTTAATCTAATATAGTTAATGAGCAGAGGAAATTTGTATTTTTAAAAATTTTCTTTAATCTTTAAGCTTGAGCAAGCCAACTTCTGGTTTTAGCAGAAGCAGGCTTAGGGTATCGCTTAGTCGGGAACGCTCGACTAGAGCACTTTTACTTATACATCTTGACCAAACCTTGCAAATACGAGCCATATATTTAAAAGGGTGTTTAATATGTGGCGGGCCGAAGATAGCAGTTATTTATTGTATTTAAAAGCAAATAAACCAGACTTTTGCATTTTTATCAAGTTCCAAATTGTTGGTAGTTGTTTTAGATTGACTTTGGGGTCGTTTCATGAAGTCGGGTACTCAATTTCATCTGAGAAATGGGACAAGAGCTGCCGGGTAATGTTCAAGTACGTTGCAAGGGCTGCAGTTGACACCATCTTGGAAAATTATTCTCCTTTCGACTTGACATTATTTGGTCGTTGCTGGGAAAGCGGCCGAAACTCTAGGCATCTGTCTTATCCACCTCTTTTTCCATTATTCCATTTAATTTTTTGTGCAGTGTAATGTGAATATTTTTTAGTGGCAGGCAGAGGTTGCATCATGGGACAAGGTAAGGGAAAATTTAGCGCAGTCATTCGACAACCAGCAACAAAAGCTTACTCGACTTGAGTAACACATAAATCCTGCTTCCTGCCTGTCTCGCGGTAAGCAAAGCGTTTTTGCTCAACTCGCACAATAGGCCAGCTTTTATATACTTTATTCGGGTTGTTCTGGCATAGCTAAGAACTTTATTATTTGAGATTTTGTCCAATCAATGTTTTCTTGATTGCAGACCTTAGCTATTGAGGATTATCCGTAGTACGCTTTATTTGCTAATAAGTATAATTAACTATACAAAATTGCAGATATACATTCTTTTAGCTAAAAGGCAGATAGACTTTGGAGTAACTTGATAGTTGATCAGCACCATATTTAGGACCTTTGAATAATAAGTACAAAGATCAGACAATAGGCTTGAACTTATTCGAAAATACATTTACCAAAGGCTGAAGGAAAGTAAATGGGTGTATTTTTGTGTATGTATAAAAGGATGCTAGAATGTGTGTAGTTGTAACACTAGCTAGGAATACAGGGTATCTCCTAGTCAGGCACTCTCAACTAGTGCACTCACAGGCTAATGCGATGTGATAATGTACACTTGACCCTAGACAGAAATTTTTGCCCTTTTAAAGGTAATCGTCGTAAAGATGGCAGAGTTAGAGCCAAGCGAGAGTTAATTCCGGCTCAGCAAGCCGCATATTATATCCATTCGACATTCCTATTTGTCACATCTCGCCTACTGATATGTTGACAAGGAGTTTTCGAACATTGCTTGATTAGGTAGAATTTCTGTTTTTATTGAACACATCTAAGTCAGCTAATTAATAATAAGTTTTCATTAATTTAAAGTAAATATGTCGGCAAATTTATGCTTCTTCTGTGGCGACCTTCTTTATTTTAAATTGATAGCCGGCTCGAGCTCTAAGTTTCGAATTGAAAACAAACGGGTTGTTCTTTTGAGTTTTTCTTTCTTTGATATAATTCGAAAGCTCTCCTGTACTATGCATCAGGGCTTAAATTCTTTTGTAACTCTAAGTAAAGCAACAGCTCAAGCAGATTTATGTTCTAGTTCTAGTTTGTGTGTGGAAAGTCCTCCTGTTTGGGCAAAAGCGTGTGGGAAATTGAACCATTTAATTGTCGACCGATGTTACCTTTACTCTTGGCTGTTGACGTGCATACCATATACCTCTCATAGAGGCGTCTGCTTGTTCCTGGTTCCTTTATGTTGCCTTTATGCGACGTTTGTACATTTTCCATAATACGACGAGTGCTTATTTTACCTTCTGCAGCTGCTTCAGCTTTTTAGAGCATTTTGGTTAATGCCAACACTTTTATTGCATGTCTTATATCAAACATTATACATACTCTGCACCTCAAGAGGAGGAGGTGGGAAAGGTGCCCCCCCATCCCCCCTCTACCCCACTGAGCAGGAGAAGAAGTGTAGCTATGCGTCTGTCAGTCAGTCTTCAATCTCTTTTGTGCCTCGTCGCACGAAATACGCATTTCAGCTTTTCTGGCACACGAGCCGCAAACTGCTAATTTGGTTTGATGTATTGCCCCAGAGACATCCATCAGCAGTTGAAGCCAAAACTGACGCTGACTCTGACGCTCTTTCTCGGCGCTACGCATTCAACAATGTTTTTGGGGGGCCAAAATGTGTCTCGACTGTCTGGGCCAACAATTGCTTATGCAATATTTTGAGTAGGTATTTTCTGGCTTGCTGCTCTTTGAGCTCGCATTCAGAGAATGTTTGCTACTTGTTAGTATTTGAGCATATGGCGCAGGCGGACCACTTTATATATGTATATAAAATGAGCAATTTATTAAAACAAAGGGCATAATAGTTTTGTGCAAATGCATTTAACAGACGAAAGGATTCTGTTTCTAGATCTATATATACTTGATATATTTATAGACTTAATATTCGTTTTTTAAAAATCACTAAAAACTTGGTGGTTTTTGTACAAAACCGATAAGAAAGTACATTAATCCCATGCCTTTGAGGAATATCGAATTTATTTATATTCTGATGTTGACATTTGGGCTCTCATGTGATATTAAGTAATTATAAAAATGTTTGTATACCTGCCACCATTTTTATAGAATTGAAAAAATATTATACACCCCCCGATATTTAGATTTACCAAATCTGAGACCCTTTAGACCTTCTGTAAACAGCTCTTTCTTTCTCTCCACATAATTACAATTTTGGAGGTACAGCCTGGACGTTTGGATATCTATATATATCAGAAGGTAATTCAAAAGGCATCTCCCATATGCATATCGAAGGAAGCAGGCAGCTCGACGTTGCGCTTAGGGTATCTCTAATTCGGGCACTCCCGACAATTTTTATTTACAACAAAGTCGAGTTAAAACCTTGCGACATAGTTTTAAGTTTGTTTGAAAAGTGCTTGAAGCCGCACTCTCAAATTACGACATGCTGCTGAATAGAAGATGAGCTGGATAAAGACCCGACCCTTTACTTTTTCGTGGTCTCTTTGCAGCGCAATGCTCGACGAGAATAACAACAGTGTTCCTCCAGTCTACAGCTTTGAGGATGTGTCGCCATTGTCGTCGTCTGTGTCCGCGATGTCACCGCGGACGGAAACCATGAATCACACTTGGAGCTTAGCATTCCTCCGCTGCGGATGCCTTTGTGGTGTCTCCGCCGGCAACGGATGTGGAGCTGGCGCAATCCTTGCCAATTTTTGACTGAATTTTTGACCGAACAACGGGCATGGACGCAATAATTAACTGTCGAGTGGAATGTGAATTACCAAGAACTACTTTACGTATACAGATTAACGCTACTCCATTCACTTCGGTTAAGTTCAGCTGGTTATTGGATGGATCGAGCTATATTAAGAAAACAATGCGCCGGACTAGAGTATACTCTCACGGCGATAGGCTCGGCGATGCACTACCAGGAGTGGAAAGACTGGATATTGTATCAAGTGTCAACATGAACATCTGTTAATTAAAGTTAGCAACTAGCTTCCCCATATAATTACTTGATTTATATATACATAAGTCTAATCGCTATTAAAATTTCAGAGCACACATATGGTATTGGAATCTTTACTAATTTTTAACTAATTTTTTTTTTGAGAATTGTTAGAAGAGGTACAAAAACTAAAATGTTCTTCATCTCTGTACTACATGAAAAATGACTATTTGGATTGTTTTCTCATGCAACGAGCTGAATAATTTTTGACATCGAACGCGTCTATCTTGAAAACAGTAAAAGGTAAAACTTAAAATTACAAACATAACTACTAACTACTACAAACGTATCTTATGTTCGACGTGTTCTACCAATTGCATAATATCAATAAATATCAATTTCCAGGATCGGCTTGTTTTTAATCATACATCGAAGACTATCTGGTCTATGCTGGCCCAGTCCAGGCTGCCAGCTTCGAATTATGTGCATCGATTTTCCACCTATCCCCCCGTGAGGAACTTAAAACTATCCCTATAAGCAATATATATACCTTTTATTTATTTTTTCGTACTATCACGAACGCCACGTCTAAAGTAAAATTGAAAATGTGTATTTGAAAATGAGCTTAAGCGCCATAGAATTCAAAAATTAATGTTAGCCAGCAATTTCCGTCCATTTAAGCTTCGTGGTGAGAAACTTGATGCTGAAAAATAAACTTGCGCTCATATCTGCATTTTCCCTCCAAGAGGAGTCGATTTTCCGAAAAGTGTGAAACACTTCCCAAATGAATTTGAGCAGAGATCTTTGAAAATAAGCTTGACTCAGATTCGGAGGTAGACAAAACAGTTCCCGAACCTTCATCTTACCCTTTATTAATAAAAAAATAAAACATTTAAATCTTATAGCTCCTTTGGTTCGGGCGTTGATCACCAATCAGTCAGCCAGTCAGGAGAAAAGAGACACAATTTGGTATGTAGGTCAGTATTAAATGCATTGGGATGGGGGAATAGGAAAGTGCCCACCTTGCTAAGTAAATGTTTGCCCCGTGTTTGCATAGAAGGAAATTTGATTATTTGTTACACGGTATCTACTCGACGACGCAGAAGTGCTCCAGCTTGTATTTACAAGGCGGCTTTCCTTTTGTAGCTCGTCACAAATGAAATTTCGATTACACTTTCGTTGCCGCAGTATGCATTTTAATTAACGTTAATAAAAATGCAGCAGCTGCTGTTCGCTGGCAACAGCCACTGTATCCTGTGCGCCGGGCACTGACAACCTCCTTAATGACATTATCAGTATACGCGTTGCATGAGAGCCTCGTCCCGAGACGCTTTGCTCTTCTCAACTTCATCTGCTGCTGTGGTGCATTTAATTAATGTGATTATGCAAATTTAAGCGACCGACTACCGATTTTTTTCTTCAAAAAATTTATACTTTATTTAAATTTGGCCTTGGCGTGTTGTATCCATAAATAAGCGCTTGCAAGATGCGGAAGAATGCCAAGTAACCCAAATCTTTATAAATACCCAGGACGAGTGTTCTAGTGTGTCTCGTCTAGTCCCATATTCCATTTTGTAACTCTCTCTATCTACCCCGTCAATAATTTGCGTTGGATAAGAAACCTGCAAACGTGTAAGTACCTAAATATATTAAAAGTATGCAAATAGCTATTTTCTATATTTTCAAATTGGGCAACGTTCGTTGATTGTCCGGCTTTTAATCTTTTGGCTTCAACAGCCTTTTATCGAGTGTTGGCATTGATCTTTAGTACGTCTTAAATGGAGTTCTTGGCAGCATTCTACAAAGAATTGATTCCTTAGTTTGTAGAATCCTGCATCTGTTCGAACGTCGAATGTTATCCTAGTTACAATTTCCGTATGTAGTCCAATCTTGGGGTAGGTTCTAGGAGGCGAGTCCAACAAGGGGGATACACAGGAGGACACATTTAAAGTTTCAAAGTTTCATACGAGCAGACAGAAAAAATCCATAAACTCTTTTTTACATTGCGAACAGGATATAACAATGACAATAACTCGAAAAAGGAAATAAAGAAAAACGAAATGAGTACATGACTCTGAATCCACGTCCAAACATCAATCATACGCCCCGCTGGCTTACAAGAACGTTTTTAGCAGTGTGATATATGAGCCGGTTGTGCTAAGTATCTGCAATGGATAAAATACAGAGTGAACGATTTTTACATTTTAGCTGATAATCAGGCCTTACCGAGTTGAAGGCCGGCAGCGAAGGCGTAAAAAACGGCACCGCAATTGTTTTTGCCCGCTGCGAGCGTCGCAATATCATTAAAATCATTTTCCTGGTCCTCGCATCGCATTTGTACCACGCAACGTCGTAGAGCGTGTCGGCCACAGCCAAGCTCTATGGGAAATAGATAAGTTAATGGGGCAGTCAGAGACGAGCAGGGGAGTGTAATTACAATTTGGGACAAGTGCAGCTTGTCCATGGATATAATTGTCTTGCTTAAGAACAGGCAGTTGGGTTTGGTGTGCCTACTTTTAAATATGTGCCATATTTTTGATATACTTACCTGAAGCTTAAGACTCTGCTTTTACCGATCGTTCTAATGGCAGCAAAGCGACATTGTAATCCCCTCCAGCAGACCTCTTAAGTCTTGAGGATGCTTTGCGTGGAAGCAGACAGACAGGCGGACGGACAAAACTATTACGACTCAGGTGGTCGTCATAATTATCACACCCTCTAATCATAATATGCAAATTACTAACACTTTCGCTGACGTGATTGCCGCCGTAGCAGTAGAGGAAGAGCTGCGTCAGGGCGGCTATGATGTAGCAGATGTAGGTTAAGCCGCTAAGCGAGGAGGTGTTCTGCCAACGGGCGAGTCCGGCGGGTCGGCGGGTCCGGCGATTTGGTCGAGTTGGTTGAGTTGTTCGTAAAAGGAAAATGTGAAAAAGCTGTCAGTAATAGCAAAATAAAGATAGTCGGGCTTGCCCGACTACGAGATGCACTAGATCCAGCGCTGAACTATTGTTATAAACATTCTAGCTTCCTGCTATAGGAAGGCTAATATCCTGTTGACGAATTTCGGGGGGTTAAAACATCGAAATGAAATTTATAGGGCACGAGTCAAGGCTTAAAGACGAGATTTCTTCATTTTTTTTTGGCGGAAAGTGGAGATGTTTTAATTAAATAGAATATTCTAGTTCTCCTTATGTGTTTAAATTGATTTTTATCGACATTACGGGGATGGGATGGAATGTATCTCTTAAATTTCAGATCTAGAATTATTTGTTGTGTCCGAGATCAACGCATTTATAATGAAGGAGAGATTTCAATTTAAATTCTTAAGCTTTTGAAGACTCTGAGTTTAAAGACAGACTGGCAGACAGATAGACACAGTTATTCGACATTATACTTAATAGAGTCCGAAATTTCTTCTTTTCTTAACATACACATTTTGTGTAACCCTTAATTTTTAGTTATTTTTAACTGTTTTGTGTTAAACAATTTGACTATAATCGGAACTGAATGTTTTTAAAGCGCATATTGGCACAATATTAACTGAAGAGCAAAGAAACTTTTAGCGGACACTGTAGGCTTACCAACATAATGTCCAAAATGGTCGAGCAGAGAACAAAGGCTGCGCAGAGGAAATACATCAACAAAATGACGGTGAACTGGCGCGTCAGGTCCGTGCTGAGATCGATAATCGTATTATGGCGATCGATTATACTGACAAGCCGGGTCCGGATCGCAGCATTTGTTGCAGGCGTGAAAAACTCCTCTGCATGCATTTGTGTGTGAGAGCGGGTATTAAAAAAGTGCATTGGCATCGGACACACCTGCTGCCTACCTTTATCCAGATCAACGAAAATGGAGCGTATATCCTGCTGTATTACCCAAAACTCGCCGCTTATGTACATGCAGCTACACACGAAGAACCCGTCAACAAAGCTGAAGGCGAAGACTGTGCAGGCACCAGAAGCCGTCAGCAGCAAATAGCTGAGGGGAAAAAAGGGAGGCTGTGTGGCCCAGCCGGGTAGTCTGTAAATGGAAACTATATATTAATGGGATATTATTTGCTCAGGAAATAATCTCCTTCCTACACTGACTCGAAAATTGCTTACATTTAATAATAATACTATACGAAATTAATCAAAATGTATACAAGAATTCTATAAAGCAAAAAATATATATAAAAATAGAAAATTATTTTAAAACATATATTTTTAAAGGAATTAATCTATTTAAAATCAAGTATTGTATCAATTTTATTAGCTTGAATCAATTTCAATTCCATTTCTATAATAATTAAACACCATGCATAGCGTTAATGTGTTCAAATTAATTTGTAATGTATATATATTCTTGTTCAGCAACAACATCCGAGGTGATCTGGCTATATCAGTCTGTTTGTCCGCGTCGGTCGAAGACAATAAGAGCTTGGCTATATAGAGTCGCAGATCTAGAGTATTTTTCAATTTGGTTAGAGTACTTTTATTGCCTAAAATTATATTTCCACCAACATGTTTTTATGAGTAAAATTTAATACACAGCCGTAAATGCTAAACTGAAAAAATCTCTTATTATTAATTTCAAGTGGCTTTGTTACTTGTACGAAATATTTTATTTAACTATAAAAGAAAATAACCCAGGTGTTGGCAAAACTGAAGTGCAACCCCTTAGTTTGGGCTGTGCGTTGATTATAAGTCAATTAGTCAGTCAGGGCAAGCGAATTTACAAATACAAATTTTCACAATTATTCTGGTCTAATTTAAGTCCAAATATTGCTCACTTTTATTCATAATTTTGGCTTTCTTCACTCAAAGTCCTTAGTTTCCAGTTTTGGAACGTTAATTCGTTTTGGATATATTATAAAAGAAGAGCAGAGTGTTTTTTAATGTAAACTATATTTTTGAACTGTGCACGCATTTGCTTATTGATTATCTCGAAGAATCAGGCAGATTAGATTTCAACTCACATTATATTAAAGGGCAGCTCCACTTGACCTGGCAACTCCCGAAGCCAGCGGTACAGGCCCATGATCAACGGTTGGACATTGAAGGCGATGTTGGTCATCGAGCCTGAGCTAACCAAGAGTAGACTAAGGCGATTCGCGATTGTGGACAGGCGGACCAGCATTTGTTGAGCCTCGTCGCTTCTGGAGGCGCACAGTATTCCACGTAGACGCTCTACGAGGTCGAACCATTGCCGATGGTACATGAAGAATATGCTCAGCTTGAGGACACATACGGCCTTTGTACTGCCGGGACAGAAGGCCTCCAGAGCGCTTACCAAGTTGTCGAGATTAGCAAAGCCGTACAGATTCTCGCCACAAGCACCAATCAAGATGACCAAGAAACTAAATGCGAAGAGCAGATTTTTATCCCAACTACGTTTGTGTTCTGGCCAAATACCGAGGATTAGCCCAGAGAAACGCGGAATCCGATAGAAGCTCTGCATAATAGCTGGTTCGGGGCCGTCAATCATTTTTTAAAGTATATATATATATATGGATCTATCTGGTGAATATCGATCACACTTAAACAGTCGAGTGAGTTTCAAGCGAGTGTCAGGTTCACAGTCCAAAAATGTCAGCTTGCTTTTCCTTTTATACGCTTCGAGCTAATTGTCTGACGTCTGCTGTCGATGTCCTTGATTAGGCATTGGGCGAAGCTAGACAACTTTCGCTTGGACTTTAGGAAAAAGTTTTAATTGTTTTCATTTCCCCTCTCCGCTTCTCAAGCTACCTGAAACACGCCCCTTTTTATAGGGAACTGCCTTCTTATTTGTCTGCCAGCCCGAATTCCATAACATCTGCCTCTCTGACTAATTCTAAATATTTATTGTGTCAGTTACTGTGATTTAAAAACTTTATTGTTGCCCAACAAAGCACAAACACGATACATTTAATAAACGTTTCCGTCGCAAAGTTTTTCATTCATATTGTAATCTGTTTTTAATTGTGATACCACAAGGCTGATTATAGCTTCCAATAAATAGTTATAAAATGCTTAACAGCTATTGTTAACCTGGCATGTTACGAGTCCTTTGTTAATCAGCACATCTACATATAAAGAGCCTTTTGTCCTGAATAATTGCCTTCCTGAAGGCAGTCAGAAGAACGAAGTATATCTAGCCCTGACTTCTGCGTGTCCATTCAGATAAAGCCTTTTGTTAAGTTAACCTTTCGCATTAAATTGAAACAAGAGTGTTTTAGTTGGAAGTGCCCGACTAGGAGACCTTGAACCAAGCGCCGAGCTACTCTCACAAACAATCAACGTTCCTTCACAAATGCACACTTGCATAGGAAAAGTATCCTTGAATAGCTAAGGTGTTTCTAGTCCGATCATAATAAACTGTTCTGGGCTTAAACATGGCACCAAAATGTGTGTAAATAGTCAAGATTCTGCTTTAAAAATAAGTTTTTTTTTATTTGGTTCTAAGGTCCTGGAACTATAAGGGAAGCCCAAACACAGCCTCGCCAGAAAGTGCGTATTTGATTCGAATGTACTTTACGCTGAGTGCAGAGCATCTTTTTGTTGGACTATCTGAGACTTCAACGGATAGAATAATTTAATACGGGTCATACAAATAATTTAAGTCAATTTTTCAACAACGAATACCCACATTAATTTACTACTGGCTTGCATTATGTGGGGGCATTATATAAAACCGCAATCTAACCTGCAACAGCAGTCCTGAAATGCTGCTAAATTTACCTGTCACTTAACCTGAAAGACATTAATGTCCGAACGGACCGTAACTAATCTCGCACAGACTCAGCAACAATTCAGTTTGTGAGTCAATGTGACACACATCTGCAAGGACACAGCCTGAGCCTGCAATATGTGGCACACAAAGCACCTATATGCAGACAAAACAACGAGTATGGAAAATTTGTGCCACATAAGCTGCCAAGTGTCTGCCAACATCTGACTGTCAGTACTCCCCTCTAGCTGCCTCTCCAACCCCTCGAGTCGCTCATTAAATTAATGCACATACTGTAAATATAAAGTGCCCTATTAAAATTTCCATGATAATCATGATGCGAACCAAAGAATACCTGTAATAACAACATTGGTTACAAATCGAGGAACAAATATAGTTTTTATTTAATTTTTTTCGTTTTATTAAATTTTCAATTAATTTGAGAAATACGTAATTTAATAATATTCAATAATACTTAAGCGCCGTGTACGCCGGATAGGAGGCATCCCTCCACAATCCGTGCCTGTCTGTGGGATGCCAGTGCCGCAGGCGACGGATGGGCTGTTGCCAGAGCAGGTGGCCTGCCCTGATGGAATCGTTGCTTCAGGTGCGGTGCCTGTTAATTCGATCCCGAAGTCCCAGGTGCCTTTGCTGCGCACAAGTTTACACTCGCCCTGAAGGTGCAACCCATACGTGCAGCTAGAAAAATAATATATTCGTGTAATTAAAGCTCGGTCTCAGCGTGCCATCTGGCTTTGATGCGGCAAGTGCAACAACCAATGTTATATTTCCTGGTAAAAAATAAAAGAAGTAAAAACTATTTTAAGTTATTTTTACTCAAACACCTACTAGTGGTGTACGTGTTTAAATATGTTATATTAAAATGAAGATTTCAACTATTTTATAGCACAATTTCAGCTTGAGTCGATGCATTTTAAACAGCTGCATTTCCGTTGCCGTTTATCGGCTTGACAGCCATTGTCCCTAATGTAACTAGCAAGCACAGAGACCCTCTCGGCTGGCATCCTTATCCCTGCCATAAATTGTAACTTGGATGCAATATTTTGTTCAAGAACCCGGCGCCTTCATGCATCATCGTCGCAGCAGCGCATGCCACTGAATTATGCGCCAATAAATTTGTTATTTCCACTTGCAGCAACATTATTTCGTGAAACGCAGCTGGTCTCTTCTTTGCAGCCATGTGCTAATTTAGTCTAGTGTTTAAACAAATATTAGTTAGTCAAAACCGTGTGTGCACTCGCATTATGCACGACAAGGCGAGGGACAATTGGGCGCAACAGGGCGTATGATTGACATCACAATTCGCAACGCTAGCCGCGAATGGACGCCGTTAAGCTAATTGCCTAATTACGAGCAGTTGACATGGAGCAGTTGACTGTGCAAGGGAGGTATAAGACGATGCCGACTTTTTATTAAATTTAAGTCAGCACAATATTTTGCCAAGCCAGTTTGTTGTTAAGTCCCAAAAGGACTCATAGGTAAATACTCATATCATAGTTTGAACTTCGCCGCGGCAATTGCACTTGGAGTGCTTTTTATGGAAGGTATGATTTAAATGCTGGGCAATGAGGTGGCCTTAAAAACTGTTAAAGCAACCCACGTGAAAGTTATCACTTGGTAGTAAATGTAGAAAGCGAAGCGTGGATCCGCATGTCCATGTATCCACATAAGCATAAACAGGCGAACACATGTGCGACAATAAAATGCAGTTAGCGATTCGTGCGGAGAAACTACAGACATTTGTCCTGTTTGCTGCTCCCTGCCCGCTGCCCCCTGCCCACGAAACTGGGTGGTATATCCAGCCTCCTGCCCGAAAATAGGGGCGCATAAGCCAACAACGCAAGAACCAGACCAACAATAAACGTGGCAATGGGTTTCCCATTTGAAAGCAACATTTGCCCGAACAAGCGAAGGCAACAAACTGCAGCAGCTGGTCCTGCAGCAGGAGTGAAAACGCAATTGAAAAATGCCACAGTTTGCATAAATCAGCGGAAAAGCGCCAAAGCGGCACACAAACCAACCGAACGAACAAGCGCAACTGCTTCCTAGCCAACCGCGCAAACATGGCCAAGCGTGCTGTAAACATGGTCAACACGCCAGCCACCAGCTCAGGGCAAATATAATTTACTGATAATACGATTGGCAATCAAAAGGCCCATGTGAGCACCTCGAATAGTTGCTCCTTTTTTTTGTGCAACGCCAAGGGGTAAAATGCCAGAGACAAGTGAAAACGGACCAGTTTGCTTGTCTGTCCGTCATTTGGTTTGATAATTGTGGGCTGGTCTAGCTGAAGGAACTACAAAACTTTAATCAACGTTACCTATACGAATCAGAACTACCGCTTCGCATCAAAAAAATGAAAATCGAAATTTAGGGTTACGTTTCTCACGTTTTTTCTCAAATTCGGGGTCGGCCCGAAAATCAAAACTTTTTTGATGATTTTTATTGAATATCTCGGGTAAAATCTGTCTGATTTTGAAATGCTATACCTTTTTGAATTCGTAGGGATCCCAACTATCAATCTGCACTCAAATACTTCAAAAATCGATGGGTTAAATAAAGTGGTTGGCCAAAAACCGATTCGTTTGTAAAGTCAACCTTTTTTGATGATTTTTTGTAATATCTCGGCCAAATAATGTCCGATTTGGGAACTTT
>JAWNOR010000237.1:0-15945 GCA_035045885.1 Drosophila borealis | reverse complement strand
TTTTTTTCTGGTTGAAGTTAGAATGGGAAGCCGGGTCGGATGAGACGAGATGGGAAATGGGACATAAAGGATGCGGGGCACTCGCTCACTCGCCCGCTCACTCACTCCGAAGAGAGAGAGAGAGCAAGAGAGAGTGAGAGAGAGCCAGCATGTCCATGATGGGTGGAGCGCGGTGAGGAATGGCGAGGCAGCATTATGGGTGCCTGCTAGCTCATGCTCGTTACCGCTCCAACCAAACACGGGCACGCCAGCTCGCGCTCAGATCACATGAATCGAGCAAGTGATGCGAGTACGCGTCCACATGACCCCACATCCCACCAACCGAATCCGACTTACCATTCCAGAAATTTATTATGATTGAATTTAATATATTGCTATTTGTTTGTGATCATAACGTTATAAAAATTAATTCTTTGATGACTTAAAAAGAAAACATCAATTCTTAAGCTATATAAAATTAATTTGTGTGTGTGTGTGTGTGTATGTGTGTGTAAGCATATATATGTGTGTCACAGTATATAAATTGTGTGATTGATGATTATTAATGCATTATGTGTATGTGTGATTGCAATCTAGACAAGTGATGCACCTGTAGAATGGCCGATTAGGATTCAACAGAACAAAAAAGTAAACATCAATTGTTTCAGTTGCAATCATAATTCAATGTGTATGCACCATATTGTACCATATTGTTGGATTGATGTGGTGCAATGTGTATGATAAGAGTTAGGAGGTGAGGCAATATATAAATTTAGAAGTGAAGTGTAGCATCAGCAAACAATTGTTCGCCATAGGCCAGCAGTTTTGATTTTATTGATTATTTGTTGGGTGCATGCATGAGAGAAAATTTAATTGTTAAAATTGGTTAGAAAATGTTATGATATGTATATTATGATGTAAGTGATATGCGATTAGCGATTTATATTCAAATGTGTGCAGCGCATTAATGCCCTGATTATTTGTTATTTGGCGAACCAATACTGCTGCTATCATTTGAAGATTGTGCAACAATGGCGCAATCATCACTGTAAGCCATTATCACCATCAATAGTTTTGATGAGATTAATAGGAAAAAGAATATCTATATGCATATTTTTATTAGCACTCGTACATATGCGTATATATATTTTACATTGTCTGGCAGCTGGCCATTGTGAGAATGCCTTCTCTCAAGGCGATGGTGAAGGCTGCCGCCAGACGAATCGGCGCTTTTGTTTACGAAATGTTAGGGGGGGGGGGGGGGGGGGGGGGGGGGGGTTAAGCATATATGACAAGAGCTTTGGTTGCCAGTCATGTTATGATTGTGTAGATCTAGTTGTTTGTGTGTGTGTGTGTGTGTTTGTGAGTGCGTGTGTGTGTGTGTGTGTGTGCGTGTGTGTGTGTGTGTCTTATAACTAATGTATTTGTGTGATTAGATGTTATTATCTGCTTCTGCTGCTTCTGTTGTCGTTTCTGCTTTTTCTGCTGCATCCGTTGCCGCTTCCATTGCTTCTGCTGTTGCATACTGCTGCTTCTGCTGTTTCTGTTGTCGTTCTTCTGCTGCTGCTGCGCGATTGCTGCTGCTGCAGCTGCTGTATATTGTTGTTGTTGTTCTTGTTGTTGTAAGCTGTTGCTATTGTTGTTGACGCTCTTCTGCCGCTGTTGCCATATATATATATATATATGCAGCTACATTTAGAAGAGCAAGTTCTGTTAGCTAGACAAATGTTATTTTATGAGTATTAGGAAATCAATATAAAATGATGAATTTATTTTTATTTTTGCTAAAAAGGGTTGGTGGGCGCTTGACGTTGAATAAGTTCAACGCCAGGCCAAATTCGTCGGAGACGGCGATGAGCACGGTTTCCACCTGAAAGTAGTAGCGTACTTGCCATTTTGTTAGCATGTTTTTCCAGTCGGTCATTGTGCCGACTGGCGTTTACTTTTATTTGATCCCATACGGTTGGCATTTTCATATCATGGTTTTTCCTTTATATTGACAGAGCATTTACAGATACCATACATCCAAATGGAAGCGAGTGTGTGAATGGAATATGAGTGAACACACAGGAGGAATTGGTTCCCACTTGGCCATGGTGCAGAAACATATTCCAAACAAACACGCTCCACATTCATATGTAGGCAGCCAAGCTTTGTCCAGATTTATTTAGGATAGATGTTTACAAATTCCAGTTACAAAATTTGAAGCTTAATATAATCACAATACTTTAAATTGATATAGTTTAGGGTTTTATCCCGGTATGATATAGCAAGTGTAATTATGTTTGTCTCATTTCTTCTTTGTAATTGATTGTGATTAATTGAGCATAACATCTTTAGACTGAAAGCGGCGACAGCATTACTAGTATTTTGAGTGCCATAAGCCGGCTGTTATGATGATGTGCTGTAAGGGAGAGGAGGTGACGTAGTAATGGCAAGAGTGCAGGGCAACTTGGATGAAAAAACTGCTGCTTGAGACAAAAGGCAGGACTAAAAAACATCTTTGAATACCCTGCTGCTGCAATGCCAGGTATGACAAAGTATTTTAACTGGTTACCATGCGTTGTCGTTTGTGCGTCTCCCCTCTCAAAGAGACTGACGTGCGATGGATTTTTAATGTATAGAGTAAGTTTATTTATGGGTGATGTTGTGTGACTGTGCAACTGGATAAATGACAAAGACATCAAATGAATGATGCAAAAGTTTATTAGGAGTGGACGGTTGTAACATGAACAAGATGCCGACAGCATAGCTAGAACATACACGGTTGCGGTCTTGGCATTGTCTCTATTCTAGTATGCAGAGCGGAAAGCATGTGCATATTAAATAATTATAATGCTCCAGAAAGTTTATGGAGATTGGTTAACTTGAAAGTTAAAGACTATGGGAGTTGTTCAACTGTACGAGAAATTATAATATGAACAGCTGCCGTCAGGATAGCTGGAAAATACACGGTTGCGGTCTTGGCATTGTCTCTATTCCAGTATACAAAACGGAAGCATGTTTATATTGAAAGTATACTTCAAGTTGAGAAATAGAAGGAGAATCAAAGATGTCAAGTTCATTGGGATACAGCTCTGGTGCAAGGTGATTTGTAAAGAGGGGGAACTCAGAGGAGTATTTAAAATGGAAAACATAAATTGAAAATCATTAACAGAAGCTTGCAGTGCCTATGGGCATCTACTGCATGATAAGCATAGTGAGTTAAAGTCGAGTCTGTTTGCTCACCTAGGCTGCTCATGATTTTTAGACAGGGCCCCCGGTATACGAGACAAACATGTCCTGTACATTGTTTTGGTTTGCTCACCTAGGCTGCTCATGATTTTTAGACAGGGCCCCCGGTATAGGAGACAAACATAACCTGTACGTTGTTTTGGATAGTATAGTCAGTTTGCTCACCTAGGCTGCACATGATTTTAGACAGGGCTCCTGGTATACGAGACAAACTTGTTCTGTTCGTTGTATTGGGAGGAATGCATATCAGCAGAGATGCGCATGACAGAGTTGCATTACTTGAAATGAAGATTAGGAGAAAGGCTAACAGTTGATAAAGTAGCTTGCCGAAAAACCAGTGCATATTGTGTGGGTGAATTAGTGTGGGGCTGGGCACGGTAAAACCGGCCAGGTGATCGCGCACAAGGGGCACAAAAGGCTTGGCTGGGGGCGGTATAACCGGCCAGGTGATCGTGCACAGGTGGCACGAAAGGCTTGACTGGGGGCAGCATAATCTGGCCAGGTGATCGTGCACAAGGACACAAAGGCTTGGAAGCAGCTTCAGTCAGTATATGTATTACGCTAGCTCTGGACATCAAGAGGAGTATCAAGTACATCGTAGGACGGTTGATGTGAGTATCAAGCATAAGGGCATCAGTTAACAGGATTCGCTCAATAGACGTCATAATGGGTAGTGTTGTGGATTATCAAGCATAAGTACATCAGTAATATGGCACAGGGCATGAAAAAGGAGTAACAGCATACTATACAATAGAAGGCATTAAATATGCCAATCATAGATGGTTCTGCGGAGTCTTCAATATGGTAGAGGCTGCATTAATAGCATCATGCAGGTGGCACCAGGATTTGAAACAAAAGGCACAAGAAGCAGAAGCAACATGGTGGAAATGAAGGCCACCGCCGTCTTTGTTGATTATGGCATGGCAGCTGTTTTTGCATTGTTAGAGTTGATGCAGACTAGATAAGGTAAGGTGGTGCTCTGCGCCGAATTAGCTGGGCACCTGGCCATATTCGCCTAAGACGTCGTTGAACTCAATAACTTCCTGATATTAGTAAAAGTGCACAAGGACACAAAGGCTTGGAAGCAGCTTCAGTCAGTATATGTATTACGCTAGCTCTGGACATCAAGAGGAGTATCAAGTACATCGTAGGACGGTTGATGTGAGTATCAAGCATAAGGGCATCAGTTAACAGGATTCGCTCAATAGACGTCATAACGGGTAGTGTTGTGGATTATCAAGCATAAGTACATCAGTAATATGGCACAGGGCATGAAAAAGGAGTAACAGCATACTATACAATAGAAGGCATTAAATATGCCAATCATAGATGGTTCTGCGGACTCTTCAATATGGTAGAGGCTGCATTAATAGCATCATGCAGGTGGCACCAGGATTTGAAACAAAAGGCACAAGAAGCAGAAGCAACATGGTGGAAATGAAGGCCACCACCGTCTTTGTTGCTGTGTAGAGCATAAGGGCCAGGAACAAATGTTTGCGCGAGAATCCGTGACAGGTTGCATGCAAGAGAAAGGAGGTTAGTAATGTTGTTCAAATTATGAGTACTTACTGAATGTGATCATTTGAACATTATGGCATGGCAGCTGTTTTTGCATTGTTAGAGTTGATGCAGACTAGATAAGGTAAGGTGGTGCTCTGCGTCGAATTAGCTGGGCACCTGGCCATATTCGCCTAAGACGTCGTTGAACTCGATAACTTCCCGATATTAGTAAAAGTCTTGCCAATTTGTTTGGGTGATTTTCTAGCCGGTCATTGTATTGCTTAGCACGGGAATTGATTATTTCCCAAACTGTAGGGACTTTGGTATCATTGTGAAGAGTACGGTTTCTAACATAGTAGGGTGCATTGCAGATTAGGCGGAGGGCCTGTGATTGAATGCTATGTAGTTTGCGTAGGTGCGTATCGGCAGCACAGCCATATAGCTCAATGCCATAGTACCAGGCAGGGGCAATGATTTGTTTATAAATGAGTAATTTATTTTTTAGTGATAGCTTGGATCTGTTAGCAGATAGAAGCCACTTGTGTTTGGATAATTTTGTGCGAATGGACTGAGTGGTTATGCGAACGTGACGTGACCAATTTAATTTATTGTCTAAGTGAAGACCCAAATATTTTACAAGGCATTTGGCCGGTATGATATTGTCATTTATTTTAACGACAGGAGTTGCGATATTGTTACGTAAGGTGAAGAGGATATGAGCTGATTTATTGCCATTTACTTGAATGTTCCATTTTTTGGCCCATTCAGCAAATTGATTAACATGATCTTGCATGTAGTTGCAGGCAATTTCTGCATTGTTGGCACTGCATAGAAAAGCAGTATCATCAGCGTATGTCGCTGTTAGACCGTTAATCTTTGAAGTAGGATGTGGTTCAGTAGATTGGATACGAGCGGATATGCAAGGCATGTCAGAGACATAAATATTGAAAAGCAATGGCGCCAGTACACTGCCTTGTGGTACGCCAGCCAGAATTGGCCGAATAGTCGATTGGACTGGGCCAGGCTGTGCAGCAGAGGTACTACGGTTGGTACTTGTGCTTGTTGTAATATCGCTTAGCACACAGAAGCATCGTTTGGATAGAAAGGATTTCAATATTTTATAGAGAGGTTCACTAGTGAACATTCGTAATTTAAAAAGGAGGCCGTCATGCCATACACGGTCAAAAGCCTGTTGTATGTCCAAAAAGACGCCTGATGTATAGTCTCCTCTTTCAAAGGACATGTTAATGTGCTCAACAAGACGGTGAACTTGCTGTATTGTGCTGTGCCCTGCTCGGAAACCAAATTGGTGTTCCGGTAATACTGCAGCACAGTCTAGATTATTGTCAACAGGTGATTTTAACTCATCAATTAAGCGCTCATAAATTACTTTTTCGAAAAGCTTCGAAATTGTTGATAGGAGGCTTATTGGCCGGTATGACTTAAGTTCAGATGTGGACACGTTGCCACCTTTTAATATCATTCTGATTGCGGCACATTTCCATTGAGATGGGAAGTACTGTAGGCGAAGCATATTGTTGAATAGATGCAGAAGAAAAAGTTTGCCTTTTTTTGATAAATGTTTTAGTAGATAGTTGTCGATACGATCAATACCAGGAGACTTACGAATTTTCAGTTGCCCGATATAGGCATCCAGTTCACTAGGCGTAACATGGCGCAGGTGACAGATTCGTGTGGGGGAGGATAGTGGATCAGTTTCATTAACACTGATTGCTTGATCGAGAAAGCGCTGTATTCGGTGGCAGTGCACAGCTGGCGCAAGCTCAAAGGGAGTAAAGCGTGATTGAAGTTCATCAGCAAAAGCTTCCACCTGATCTTCGGCTGATTGGCACCAATGGCCATTTTGATTGCGAACACTGTGCTGGGTTTGTGGCTGCCGCTTAAGATTTTTGGTGGCGTGCCAGAGGTTAAGAGCGCCTTTCTTCGAAGGATCAGCGTTACTGAGCGTGTGATCAACATATTGTTGGCGGTGGGAGCGAAGCAGAAGGGCTAGCTGGCGACTAGTTTGCTGCCATTCTTGCCAGTGGTCATGTCGGCGCGAGCGCATCCAGCGTTTGCGTAGCCTGCGTTTTTGACGAATTAAGCTAAGACGCTCATTCATTTGGGTAGGCGGCAGACGAAAAGGAATGTCAGTGCCATTGTTGCTGCTATTTCTTCGAATAGGTAGGATGGTTGCAGGAGAGTTTGAAGCTCTTGCAGCATTATTGAGATTTTCTATAAAAAGGCATAGCATATCATCAATGTCATTTGTAGAGGAAATTTCTACATTGAGGTTTAAGACAGATTCCAGGTGTTGATTGAAAATTGTTAAGTTAGAACGTTCTGTTAGTAAGCGACGACAGGGTGGCCGAGACCGACTCCTTCGATTTTGGTTTAGGGGATTTTGATTAACGATGGTAAGCTCCATCCTAACTAGTAACGGTAAGTGGTCACTGTGTAATTCAGTGACACGGGTTATGGAAAGTTTATGACTAGGTATTCCTGCATAGACACAGAAATCAAGGACACTGGGGCGAGTGTTATTTGATGGAAAGTGAGTAGGTTCACCCGTTGTGAGAACATTGAATTGATTAGACCTTAGTATGACATTAGCAAGTATAGAACCGCGAGCACATTGACGTTGGTTGCCCCACAATCTATGTTTAGCGTTCCAGTCACCTGCAATCAGAAAGTTTTCACCTAGTTGATCAAACAACCAGTTATAGTTGTCCAGATTTACGGGATGATTGGGGGGCCAATAGCAGGCAGCTATACAGAAGTTCCCTGAGGTGGTATGCAGTTTCACCATAGCACAGTGCAGATACGACAAGGATATGCAAGGCAATGTTTGGAAGCGAATTCTGTTGGATATGAGAATGGCAGCTCCGCCTACATACAGATGATTGTGGGGTGAGTTTGCTGAGAGGATTGCATAGCCTTGAGCTTCAATGTGAGAGCTGTAGTTTAGGTGAGTTTCACTAACTAGCATTATGTCCGTGTTGTGGTAATTCATAAATTGGACAAGATCATCCATTTTGCGTCTAAGTCCATTTGCATTCCATATACCAATATGGAGAGAAGTCATATTGTAACTTTACTAAGAGCTGCGTAATAAATGCGAAAGTAAGAGTGATATAAAAGTATTTGCAGATTTTTATTATTATTAGTGCTAGTTCGCTAAGGACAGATGAGAAAGGAAGGTGCATTTTTATTAGTAAATATAAAGAGAATTTGCTTGGCTAGCATGTTCTACCGTTGTTATACCTCTTGTGCTGTGATTGGATGATTGCCTTGTAAAAGAGTTTAATATTTTAAGGAATATATACGGTTAAGCGGAAATGTAGAAGGCAAAACCTAAATTATATAAAGAGAGAATAAATTAAAGTTATACTAGAGTAAAGATAAGTATATATAAAAAGGGATATTCATAAAATATATTATACTACGGTTGCGAAGATAAGTTTTGATTGTAGAGAGGGAATGACCTAGGCGCCTTCAAACTCCGTATAATAGAAAAAACCATTAGAACCAAAAAGTCTCCACCATAGAATTGTTAAGAGTACAAAAACGGATAGAGGAACATACGAAGACATAATATTAATTGGTTAAACAAGAGAAGGTCAAACAAAAAGAAATATAGTTTGAAATAAAAAAGAGAGTGAAAGGTACAAACATATATATACATGGGTCAAAATATATAATTTGGATTGAAAGAAATAAAACCAGCTAAACGCTGAAAAAGAATTGTGTTTTGTGTTGTTATTGAGAGAAGGCATAACAAGATTAAGTTCTTCTAGAAACAAAAAGTAATACGGAGAAGGATTTGAATAAAAGAAAAAATGAAAACATTTTAATTTAAATTCAGAATATACCATAAAATAAAATGATTTAACTATTTTAGGGTCCAAAGAAGATGAGAAATGGTCGTCGAAAATATTTTGAACCACATAAGACTAATTTCATATGTACCAAAAAGAAAAGAGCTTGAATTAACAAAGAGGATTAAATTACGATAGAGTTGTAAACATTTTCCAATTAAATTGAAAAGAAAGATTAAAAAGGAAAATTATATTATATTTTCATGCTTAAAGAATAGATAAATGTTTATTATGAGTAATGGAAAAAGGGGACAAACAAAAATTTATTCGGTTTAGCACAAATTGATTAAATAGAAAACAACACCAAACGCAATAAAAATAAATAGCTTGAACAAAATAATGTACGGTCTATAAATGCATATAAGATATATAAAAACATTTTCCATTAAATGAGAAGGGAATGATGCTAAGGTTGAAAAGAAAGAAAAAGAATATTTAACTATTTTGGTTTAGAAAGAATAAAGAAAAAATATTTTAATAAAAAGGAGGGTTATAATTGTATTTGAGGTCAAAATAAATATGGTACGGAAGAGACAAACAAATATATTTGTATTAATACATTGATTAAATAGAGAACATTTAACTCAAATGAAAACCAATACGATTTACAGTAAACGAAAAATAGATCATTATAGCAAGAAAAAAAAAGGAAGTATAACAAAAATTAAGATTTTATTTGAGAAAAGATTATAAACAAAAATAAAATTTTTATTTGAAAAAGATATTAATTTAGAAAGAAAATATTAAAGATAAAATTTTATTTGAAAAAGAAGTAAACAAAAATAAAGTTATTTGAAAAGAGAAGTAAACAAGAATATAACAAAAATGAAATTAATTTAACAAGAAAATATTAAATTTAAGGAAAAATTAAATGTAGGTTAATGGAATCACTTCCAAATAAAATTGAAAAATAATAAGGATGCAGAAAAAGAAATAACCAAAAGTATAACAAAAATGAAGTTTTATTTGAAAAAAGAATAAGACCTAAATGAAATTTTACTTGAAAAAATAAGTATAACAAAAATGAAATTTTTTAGAAAAGATGATATAACAAAAATGAAATTTTATTTGAATAAGAAGTAAACAAAAATATAACAAAAAGAAGTTCTATTTTAAAAAAGAAATAAACAATATAACAAAAATGAAATTAATTTAAGAAAATATTAAATTAAGAAAGGAAAAATTAAATGTAGGTTAATGGAATTATTTCCAAATAAAATTGAAAGGACGCAGAAAAAGAAATAACCAAAAGTATAACAAAAATGAAATGAAATTTTATTTGAGAAAATAAGTATAATAAAAATTTTTGAGAAAGAAATAATTAAAGATAAAATTTTATAAAAAATATAACAAAATAAAGTTTTTGTAAAGAGAAGTAAACAAAAATATAACAAAAATAAAGTTATTTGAAAAAAGAAATAAACAAAAATATAACAAAAAGAAGTTCTATTTGAAAAAAGAAATAAACAAAAATATAACAAAAATGAAATTAATTTAACAAGAAAATATTAAATTTAAGAAAGGAAAAATTAAATGTAGGAATTATTTCCAAATAAAATTGAATAATAAAGTAAACAAAAATATAACAAAAATAATGTTATTTGAAAAGAGAAGTAAACAAAAATATAGCAAAAATAAAGTTGTTTGAAAAAAAAGAAATAAAATATAACAAAAAAAAGTTATATTTGAAAAAAGAAATGAACAAAATTATAACAAAAAGAAGTTCTAATTGAAAAAGAAATAAACAAAAATATAACAAAAAGAAGTTCTATTTGAAAAAAGAAATAAAATATAACAAAAAGAAGTTCTATTTGAAAAAAGAAATAACAAAAATATAACAAACAGAAGTTCTATTTGAAAAAAGAAATAAACAAAAATATAACAAAAAGAAGTTCTATTTGAAAAAAGAAATAAAATATAACAAAAAGAAGTTCTATTTGAAAAAAGAAATAACAAAAATATAACAAACAGAAGTTCTATTTGAAAAAAGAAATAAACAAAAATATAACAAAAAGAGGTTATATTTGAAAAAAGAAATAAACAAAAACATTACAAAAGAAGTTCTATAAAAATATAACAAAAGAAGTTCTATAAAAAGAATATAATAAAAAGAAGTTCTATAAAAAATATATAACAAAAATAAATTTTACTTGAAAATAGATATTAATTTTGCAAAAAAATATACAATTTTTGAGAAGAAAAAGTTAATTTTGGTTGTAGGACTTATTTTCCAATTTAGAAGTGCACCAGACGAAATCTAGAAGTAGACTGACTAATATTGTATATGGACATTGACATCTAAGGCAAATTTGAGAATTTAGTTCCAAGGCCTACTTAAAAACAAAAAATTTTTTTGACTTTTAAAAGCATACTTGGATCCGGAACATGTAGTTTTAAATTGAGTAGAGCTAAAAATTTTACTGTTCAACGCTCAGTTCCAACATGGGAGTCAAGTGATAAGTAGCCTTAAAATTATAAAGTCTAAAGTTTAATTATCTTCTAAAGGCAGAAACTACGTAATTGGGTAAGAAAATTTTCTATTTCAGATTGCTGAGACATTTGCGTCAATGCAAGGGGCGAAAAAATGTGCCTTAATTAATCAATCTTAAAAATACTTTCTGTTTGCAGATATTTAAGGAAGACGACTGCCAGCCGAGATTTTAAAGAAATCTGGAAGTAATTAAGGCCGATTGATCGTTGATATAATAAATATATTCAAGTGGATCAATGACACCAAGCACATGCTTGTTTATAGGAGGTGTTTAGAAGTTTGGTACTTGAATAAAGGAGACCAGCATTCGCTCCCTATGTCAAGCACAAGCCACGGCAAAGTATTAAGGAGAAACTAGAAAGCACAGTGAAGTGTCTATTTCAATACACTCCAGGTGAGTCCGAGTTGCGATTTATTAGTTGACAAATAATGATAGTAAGAGTATTGCCTTGCTAAAATGCAGAAGCTTGCAGCTTTATACCAAATCTGGTATAAGAATGAGATAATTATGCTATATTTAAGCCATAATTGCTGCCTCTTATTTTAATTAGCGATTTTAGCTAAATATTTTCCAATTTTGGGAGTCTAATCGCATACTTATATGCATTTTACTTACAATTTAACTGGAGAAGGCAGCTGGACTTCGAAATATTGAGATTTTGAAAAAGTTTTAGAAGATTTGTACGTTGTATGAGAGCTCATTATGTTTCTGCGCTCCTACTATTAGTCATCCAGAGGGATATCTTGTTTAATTGCTCTTGTTGCTTTTGAACTAAATTAATGAGCATCTGGTAGTCGTTGATGGGCTGAGTGGATGAGGTATTAGATGAGGAAGCAGTGTTTGTAGCTGGCACTTTTTCTTGGGTATTTTTTCTTAGTTTTGGACGATTTTGTACAGTGTTCACCTGTAGTTCTTGACGATGTTGCCGCTGTAAATTTGGATGAGATTGCCGAATTTTTGGGTTATGACCCTTGCTATTTGGCTTTGACAACAATTTTGATTTCAATAATTTAATATATAATGGACATTTTTTGTAATTAGCTGTGTGTGAGTTGCCACAGTTAGCGCATTTTGCTGGAAGATTTGTGGGTTTGGTACAGGAAATAGCAAGATGATCATCGCCACATTTGACGCATCGCGGAGAATGGTGACAGTAACGAGCCGTATGATTGAACCTTTGGCAACGAATGCACTGGGGTAACTTTTTGTCATCATTTTTAGGCCATTCAAATCGGACAACGTATTTACAAAGAGAGCGGACTCCGAATATGGCGTTGTTCTTTTCTGAATTAGGTGATAATTCAATAAAGAAAATATTCGGTCTATATGTGCCGGAGCCATGTCGATTTTTTAGTTTTGGATTATACACTCTTCTGACCTCAAAACCCATACTAGAAAGCTCATCTTTAATAAGGTCTGTGCTAGTGGAGGCAAGGATGCCACGCACCACGACTTTGAAAGACCTTTCACTCTGCAACTGATATGTATTATATTGACATTTCTCTATTTCAAGGATGTTTATTATTAATCTGTATGTAGCAATAGTTTCTGGAATGATTTTGACCATTCCAGATCCACAAAGTTTCAATTTGAATTCTGTGATTGGAGGGTCGTTAACCACGAACTTGGCAAGAATGGGGTCAAGAGTGGATAAGTTGTTAGGGCTTTGAGCAATAGAGCTATTCTGCATTATAATATGCGGAGGTTTAGGAATAATTGTGCTATTACAAGGCAATCCAATGTTATTATTATTAACAACTGTGGGGGCAACAACAGCAGAAGTAGCTACTGGAGCAGAGTCTGTATCAGACGAGTCCGCCGAAGATGGAGAAAATAATAGGCGCTTATTACGCGTTGCGTTGTGGCGTGTAAGCCTTTTAGGAGTTTTAGGCAAAAATTTAAAATTGCACTTTCTGCGCAGACGAAGCTGGTTTTCATGGCTTAAGTTGTCTAAATTTGAGCTATTAGTGCTTGAAATGTTTCCATCATTCGTCTTGGGTTCTCCTTTTCCAATAATTAATTGAGAAAAATCACTCATGAAAAGAGTACTTAAAACAGATGGGGATGGGGAAAGTGCCGACACAGGCGAAGAAGAATGGGACATTTTATTAAGAAAAAATAGAGAAACTATTTTAAAACTTTAAAGAAAAAAACCTTAATTCCTTTTTAGCTAGTTTCTGCTGCTGCTATTCCTTTGCGTAGTAGCCGATCGATTACCCTGCTTCTCAGGATATACAATTTTTTTGTTCACTTTAATAAAGCCGTTTTTAAAAGAATTTTAATACTTTCACTACGTTTGGATATGTAGAATTTACTTTTTCCAAAAAATTTTTTGACGCGTTTTAGTCAAGTTATAGAAACAGACTGACTATACATTGTGGGTGGGCGAAGGCACCTGAAACAAATTTTTGACATTTTAGCTTCAAGGCCTCGCATGAAAAGGAAAAATTTTGAGAAATTTGAAATATATTTAGGGTTTGGCAATAGTATTTATTATCAACATAGTGATTAATAACCTTTTCAAGAATTTAAAATTTAGCGAAAGTCTAATACATGTCCAGAGTGAGAAGGTCGAACTATTTAATGAAAAGAGAGATGGAATTTAAATCTAATTATCTTCTAAAGGCATGAACTACATAATTGTTTAAGAAAATTTCCTATTTCAGATTGCTGAGACATTTGTGTCAATGTAGGGGGCGAAAAAATGTGCCTTAATTAATCAATCTTAAAAATACTTTCTGTTTGCAGATATTTAAGGAAGACGACTGCCAGCCGAGATTTTAAAGAAATCTGGAAGTAATTAAGGCCGATTGATCGTTGATATAATAAATATATTCAAGTGGATCAAAGACACCAAGCACATGTTTGTTTATAGGAGGTGTTTAGAAGTTTGGTACTTGAATAAAGGAGATCCAGCATTCCGCTCCCCATGTCAAGCACAAGCCACGGCAAAGTATTAAGGAGAAACTAGAAAGCACAGTGAAGTGTCTATTTCAATACCTCCAGGTGAGTCCGAGTTGCGATTTATTAGTTGACAAATAATGATGGCAAGTGTATTGCCTTGCTAAAATGCAGAAGCTTGCAGAACTTTATACCAAATCTGGTATAAGAATGAGATAATTATGCTATATTTATGCCATAATTGCTGCCTCTTATTTTAATTAGCGATTTTAGCTAAATATTTTCCAATTTTGGGAGTCTAATCGCATACGGATATGCATTTTACTTACAATTTAACTGGAGAAGGCAGCTGGACTGGGAAATATTGAGATTTTTGAAAAAGTTTTAGAAGATTTGTACGTTGTATGAGAGCTCATTATGTTTCTGCGCTCCTACTATTAGTCATCCAGAGGGATATCTTGTTTAATTGCTCATGTTGCTTTTGAACTAAATTAATGAGCATCTGGTAGTCGCTGATGGGCTGAGTGGATGAGGTATTAGATGAGGAAGTAGTGTTTTTAGCTGGGGTACTTTTTCTAATGTATTTTTTCTCTTAGTTTTGGACGATTTTCTACAGTGTTCATTCTGTCTTTTTTGACGATGTTACAGCTGTAAATTTGGATGAGATTGCCGAATTTTTGGGTTATGACCCTTGCTATTTGGCTTTGACAACAATTTTGATTTCAATAATTTAATATATAATGGACATTTTTTGTAATTAGCTGTGTGTGAGTTGCCACAGTTAGCGCATTTTGCTGGAAGATTTGTGGGTTTGGTACAGGAAATAGCAAGATGATCATCGCCACATTTGACGCATCGCGGAGAATGGTGACAGTAACGAGCCGTATGATTGAACCTTTGGCAACGAATGCACTGGGGTAACTTTTTGTCATCATTTTTAGGCCATTCAAATCGGACAACGTATTTACAAAGAGAGCGGACTCCGAATATGGCGTTGTTCTTTTCTGAATTAGGTGATAATTCAATAAAGAAAATATTCGGTCTATATGTGCCGGAGCCATGTCGATTTTTTAGTTTTGGATTATACACTCTTCTGACCTCAAAACCCATACTAGAAAGCTCATCTTTAATAAGGTCTGTGCTAGTGGAGGCAAGGATGCCACGCACCACGACTTTGAAAGACCTTTCACTCTGCAACTGATATGTATTATATTGACATTTCTCTATTTCAAGGATGTTTATTATTAATCTGTATGTAGCAATAGTTTCTGGAATGATTTTGACCATTCCAGATCCACAAAGTTTCAATTTGAATTCTGTGATTGGAGGGTCGTTAACCACGAACTTGGCAAGAATGGGGTCAAGAGTGGATAAGTTGTTAGGGCTTTGAGCAATAGAGCTATTCTGCATTATAATATGCGGAGGTTTAGGAATAATTGTGCTATTACAAGGCAATCCAATGTTATTATTATTAACAACTGTGGGGGCAACAACAGCAGAAGTAGCTACTGGAGCAGAGTCTGTATCAGACGAGTCCGCCGAAGATGGAGAAAATAATAGGCGCTTATTACGCGTTGCGTTGTGGCGTGTAAGCCTTTTAGGAGTTTTAGGCAAAAATTTAAAATTGCACTTTCTGCGCAGACGAAGCTGGTTTTCATGGCTTAAGTTGTCTAAATTTGAGCTATTAGTGCTTGAAATGTTTCCATCATTCGTCTTGGATTCTCCTTTTCCAATAATTAATTGAGAAAAATCACTCATGAAAAGAGTACTTAAAACAGATGGGGATGGGGAAAGTGCCGACACAGGCGAAGAAGAATGGGACATTTTATTAAGAAAAAATAGAGAAACTATTTTAAAACTTTAAAGAAAAACCTTAATTCCTTTTTAGCTAGTTTCTGCTGCTGCTATTCCTTTGCGTAGTAGCCGATCGATTACCCTGCTTCTCAGGATATACAATTTTT
>JAWNOR010000236.1:482500-546487 GCA_035045885.1 Drosophila borealis | reverse complement strand
ATTTGGCCGATATATTCCAAAAAATCACCATAAAAGGTTGACTTTACAAACGAATCGGTTTTTGGTCAACCACTTTTTTTAGCCCATCGATTTTTAAAATGTTTGAATGCAGATTTATAGTAGGGATTCCTACGAATTCAAAAAAGGTATAACATTTCAAAATCTGTCAGTATTTACCCGAGATATTACAAAAAATTCATCAAAAAAGTTTCGATTTACGAACCGACCCCGATTTTTAGAAAAAACGTGATGTAACCCCTTGCCATTTTCTTGATATGGGTCAAAATTTAGATTTTCATTTTTTTGATGCCAATCGATAGTATTGATCCTTACGAGTCCAAAATGGTATAAAATTCCCAAATCGGACATTATTTGGCCGATATATTCCAAAAAATCATCAAAAAAGGTAGATATTACAAACGAATCGGTTTTTGGTCAACCACTTTTTTTAGCCCATCGATTTTTAAAATGTTTGAATGCAGATTTATAGTAGGGATTCCTACGAATTCAAAAAGGTATAACATTTCAAAATCTGTCAGTATTTACCCGAGATATTACAAAAAAAATCATCAAAAAAGTTTCGATTTACGAACCGACCCCGATTTTTAGAAAAAACGTGATGTAACCCCTTGCCATTTTCTTGATATGGGTCAAAATTTAGATTTTCATTTTTTTGATGCCAATCGATAGTAATGATCCTTATAAGTCCAAAATGGTATAAAATTCCCAAATCGGACATTATTTGGCCGAGATATTCCAAAAAATCATCAAAAAAGGTAGATATTACAAACGAATCGGTTTTTGGTCAACCACTTTTTTTAGCCCATCGATTTTTAAAATGTTTGAATGCAGATTTATAGTAGGGATTCCTACGAATTCAAAAAGGTATAACATTTCAAAATCTGTCAGTATTTACCCGAGATATTACAAAAAAAATTCATCAAAAAAGTTTCGATTTACGAACCGACCCCGATTTTTAGAAAAAACGTGATGTAACCCCTTGCCATTTCTTGATTTGGGTGAAAATTTAGATTTTCATTTTTTTGATGCCAATCGATAGTATTGATCCTTATGAGTCCAAATTGGTATAAAATTCCCAAATCGGACATTATTTGGCCGATATATTCCAAAAAATCACCAAAAAAGGTTGACTTTACAAACGAATCGGTTTTTGGTCAACCACTTTTTTTAGCCCATCGATTTTTGAAATGTTTGAATGCAGATTTATAGTAGGGATTCCTACGAATTCAAAAAGGTATAACATTTCAAAATCTGTCAGTATTTACCCGAGATATTACAAAAAATGCATCAAAAAAGTTTCGATTTACGAACCGTTCCCGATTTTTAGAAAAAACGTGATGTAACCCCTTGCCTTTTCTTGATTTGGGTCAAAATTTAGATTTTCATTTTTTTGATGCCAATCGATAGTATTGATCCTTATGAGTCCAAAATGGTATAAAATTCCCAAATCGGACATTATTTGGCCGATATATTCCAAAAAATCATCAAAAAAGGTAGATATTACAAACGAATCGGTTTTTGGTCAACCACTTTTTTTAGCCCATCGATTTTTAAAATGTTTGAATGCAGATTTATAGTAGGGATTCCTACGAATTCAAAAAGGTATAACATTTCAAAATCTGTCAGTATTTACCCGAGATATTACAAAAAAATCATCAAAAAAGTTTCGATTTACGAACCGACCCCGATTTTTAGAAAAAACGTGATGTAACCCCTTGCCATTTTCTTGATTTGGGTGAAAATTTAGATTTTCATTTTTTTGATGCCAATCGATAGTATTGATCCTTATGAGTCCAAATTGGTATAAAATTCCCAAATCGGACATTATTTGGCCGAGATATTCCAAAAATCATCAAAAAAGGTTGACTTTACAAACGAATCGGTTTTTGGTCAACCACTTTTTTTAGCCCATCGATTTTTGAAATGTTTGAATGCAGATTTATAGTAGGGATTCCTACGAATTCAAAAAGGTATAACATTTCAAAATCTGTCAGTATTTACCCGAGATATTACAAAAAATTCATCAAAAAAGTTTCGATTTACGAACCGACCCCGATTTTTAGAAAAAACGTGATGTAACCCCTTGCCATTTTCTTGATTTGGGTGAAAATTTAGATTTTCATTTTTTTGATGCCAATCGATAGTATTGATCCTTATGAGTCAAAAATGGTATAAAATTCCCAAATCGGACATTATTTGGCCGATATATTCCAAAAAATCATCAAAAAAGGTAGATATTACAAACGAATCGGTTTTTGGTCAACCACTTTTTTTAGCCCATTGATTTTTTAAATGTTTGAATGCAGATTTATAGTAGGGATTCCTACGAATTCAAAAAGGTATAACATTTCAAAATCTGTCAGTATTTACCCGAGATATTACAAAAAATTCATCAAAAAAGTTTCGATTTACGAACCGACCCCGATTTTTAGAAAAAACGTGATGTAACCCCTTGCCATTTTCTTGATTTGGGTGAAAATTTAGATTTTCATTTTTTTGATGCCAATCGATAGTATTGATCCTTACGAGTCCAAAATGGTATAAAATTCCCAAATCGGACATTATTTGGCCGAGATATTCCAAAAAATCATCAAAAAAGGTTGACTATTACAAACGAATCGGTTTTTGGTCAACCACTTTTTTTAGCCCATCGATTTTTGAAATGTTTGAATGCAGATTTATAGTAGGGATTCCTACGAATTCAAAAAGGTATAACATTTCAAAATCTGTCAGTATTTACCCGAGATATTCAAAAAAAAATTCATCAAAAAAGTTTCGATTTACGAACCGACCCCGATTTTTAGAAAAAACGTGATGTAACCCCTTGCCATTTTCTTGATTTGGGTGAAAATTTAGATTTTCATTTTTTTGATGCCTATCGATAGTATTGATCCTTACGAGTCCAAAATGGTATAAAATTCCCAAATCGGACATTATTTGGCCGAGATATTCCAAAAAATCATCAAAAAAGGTAGATATTACAAACGAATCGGTTTTTGGTCAACCACTTTTTTTAGCCCATCGATTTTTGAAATGTTTGAATGCAGATTTATAGTAGGGATTCCTACGAATTCAAAAAGGTATAACATTTCAAAATCTGTCAGTATTTACCCGAGTTATTACAAAAAAAATCATCAAAAAAGTTTCGATTTACGAACCGACCCCGATTTTTAGAAAAAACGTGATGTAACCCCTTGCCATTTTCTTGATTTGGGTGAAAATTTAGATTTTCATTTTTTTGATGCCAATCGATAGTATTGATCCTTATGAGTCCAAAATGGTATAAAATTCCCAAATCGGACATTATTTGGCCGAGATATTCCAAAAAATCATCAAAAAAGGTAGATATTACAAACGAATCGGTTTTTGGTCAACCACTTTTTTTAGCCCATCGATTTTTAAAATGTTTGAATGCAGATTTATAGTAGGGATTCCTACGAATTCAAAAAGGTATAACATTTCAAAATCTGTCAGTATTTACCCGAGATATTACAAAAAATTCATCAAAACAGTTTCGATTTACGAACCGACCCCGATTTTTAGAAAAAACGTGATGTAACCCCTTGCCATTTTCTTGATTTGGGTGAAAATTTAGATTTTCATTTTTTTGATGCCAATCGATAGTATTGATCCTTATGAGTCCAAATTGGTATAAAATTCCCAAATCGGACATTATTTGGCCGAGATATTCCAAAAAATCACCATAAAGGTTGACTTTACAAACGAATCGGTTTTTGGTCAACCACTTTTTTTAGCCCATCGATTTTTGAAATGTTTGAATGCAGATTTATAGTAGGGATTCCTACGAATTCAAAAAGGTATAACATTTCAAAATCTGTCAGTATTTACCCGAGATATTACAAAAAATGCATCAAAAAAGTTTCGATTTACGAACCGACCCCGATTTTTAGAAAAAACGTGATGTAACCCCTTGCCATTTTCTTGATTTGTAATAAAAATGTTTACATTAAAAATTCATCAAAAAAGTTTCGATTTACGAACCGACCCCGATTTTTAGAAAAAACGTGATGTAACCCCTTGCCATTTTCTTGATTTGGGTGAAAATTTAGATTTTCATTTTTTTGATGCCTATCGATAGTATTGATCCTTACGAGTCCAAAATGGTATAAAATTCCCAAATCGGACATTATTTGGCCGATATATTCCAAAAAATCATCAAAAAAGGTAGATATTACAAACGAATCGGTTTTTGGTCAACCACTTTTTTTAGCCCATCGATTTTTCAAATTTTTGAATGCCAATTGATAGTAGGGATTCCTACGAATTCAAAAAGGTATAACATTTCAAAATCTGTCAGTATTTACCCGAGATATTACAAAAAATTCATCAAAAAAGTTTCGATTTACGAACCGACCCCGATTTTTAGAAAAAACGTGATGTAACCCCTTGCCATTTTCTTGATTTGGGTGAAAATTTAGATTTTCATTTTTTTGATGCCAATCGATAGTATTGATCCTTATGAGTCAAAAATGGTATAAAATTCCCAAATCGGACATTATTTGGCCGATATATTCCAAAAAATCATCAAAAAAGGTAGATATTACAAACGAATCGGTTTTTGGTCAACCACTTTTTTTAGCCCATTGATTTTTAAAATGTTTGAATGCAGATTTATAGTAGGGATTCCTACGAATTCAAAAAGGTATAACATTTCAAAATCTGTCAGTATTTACCCGAGTTATTACAAAAAAAATCATCAAAAAAGTTTCGATTTACGAACCGACCCCGATTTTTAGAAAAAACGTGATGTAACCCCTTGCCATTTTCTTGATTTGGGTGAAAATTTAGATTTTCATTTTTTTGATGCCTATCAATAGTATTGATCCTTACGAGTCCAAAATGGTATAAAATTCCCAAATCGGACATTATTTGGCCGAGATATTCCAAAAAATCATCAAAAAAGGTAGATATTACAAACGAATCGGTTTTTGGTCAACCACTTTTTTTAGCCCATCGATTTTTAAAATGTTTGAATGCAGATTTATAGTAGGGATTCCTACGAATTCAAAAAGGTATAACATTTCAAAATCTGTCAGTATTTACCCGAGATATTACAAAAAATTCATCAAAAAAGTTTCGATTTACGAACCGACCCCGATTTTTAGAAAAAACGTGATGTAACCCCTTGCCATTTTCTTGATTTGGGTGAAAATTTAGATTTTCATTTTTTTGATGCCTATCAATAGTATTGATCCTTACGAGTCCAAAATGGTATAAAATTCCCAAATCGGACATTATTTGGCCGATATATTCCAAAAAATCATCAAAAAAGGTAGATATTACAAACGAATCGGTTTTTGGTCAACCACTTTTTTTAGCCCATCGATTTTTAAAATGTTTGAATGCAGATTTATAGTAGGGATTCCTACGAATTCAAAAAGGTATAACATTTCAAAATCTGTCAGTATTTACCCGAGATATTACAAAAAATTCATCAAAAAAGTTTCGATTTACGAACCGACCCCGATTTTTAGAAAAAACGTGATGTAACCCCTTGCCATTTTCTTGATTTGGGTGAAAATTTAGATTTTCATTTTTTTGATGCCAATCGATAGTATTGATCCTTACGAGTCCAAAATGGTATAAAATTCCCAAATCGGACATTATTTGGCCGATATATTCCAAAAAATCATCAAAAAAGGTAGATATTACAAACGAATCGGTTTTTGGTCAACCACTTTTTTTAGCCCATCGATTTTTGAAATGTTTGAATGCAGATTTATAGTAGGGATTCCTACGAATTCAAAAAGGTATAACATTTCAAAATCTGTCAGTATTTACCCAAGATATTCAATCAAAATCATCAAAAAAGTTTCGATTTACGAACCGACCCCGATTTTTAGAAAAAACGTGATGTAACCCCTTGCCATTTTCTTGATTTGGGTGAAAATTTAGATTTTCATTTTTTTGATGCCTATCGATAGTATTGATCCTTACGAGTCCAAAATGGTATAAAATTCCCAAATCGGACATTATTTGGCCGAGATATTCCAAAAAATCATCAAAAAAGGTAGATATTACAAACGAATCGGTTTTTGGTCAACCACTTTTTTAGCCCATCGATTTTTGAAATGTTTGAATGCAGATTTATAGTAGGGATTCCTACGAATTCAAAAAGGTATAACATTTCAAAATCTGTCAGTATTTACCCGAGATATTACAAAAAATTCATCAAAAAAGTTTCGATTTACGAACCGACCCCGATTTTTAGAAAAAACGTGATGTAACCCCTTGCCATTTTCTTGATTTGGGTGAAAATTTAGATTTTCATTTTTTTGATGCCTATCAATAGTATTGATCCTTACGAGTCCAAAATGGTATAAAATTCCCAAATCGGACATTATTTGGCCGAGATATTCCAAAAAATCATCAAAAAAGGTAGATATTACAAACGAATCGGTTTTTGGTCAACCACTTTTTTTAGCCCATCGATTTTTAAAATGTTTGAATGCAGATTTATAGTAGGGATTCCTACGAATTCAAAAAGGTATAACATTTCAAAATCTGTCAGTATTTACCCGAGATATTACAAAAAATTCATCAAAAAAGTTTCGATTTACGAACCGACCCCGATTTTTAGAAAAAACGTGATGTAACCCCTTGCCATTTTCTTGATTTGGGTGAAAATTTAGATTTTCATTTTTTTGATGCCTATCGATAGTATTGATCCTTACGAGTCCAAAATGGTATAAAATTCCCAAATCGGACATTATTTGGCCGATATATTCCAAAAAATCATCAAAAAGGTAGATATTACAAACGAATCGGTTTTTGGTCAACCACTTTTTTTAGCCCATCGATTTTTGAAATGTTTGAATGCAGATTTATAGTAGGGATTCCTACGAATTCAAAAAGGTATAACATTTCAAAATCTGTCAGTATTTACCCGAGATATTACAAAAAATTCATCAAAAAAGTTTCGATTTACGAACCGACCCCGATTTTTAGAAAAAACGTGATGTAACCCCTTGCCATTTTCTTGATTTGGGTGAAAATTTAGATTTTCATTTTTTTGATGCCAATCGATAGTATTGATCCTTACGAGTCCAAAATGGTATAAAATTCCCAAATCGGACATTATTTGGCCGAGATATTCCAAAAAATCATCAAAAAAGGTAGATATTACAAACGAATCGGTTTTTGGTCAACCACTTTTTTTAGCCCATCGATTTTTAAAATGTTTGAATGCAGATTTATAGTAGGGATTCCTACGAATTCAAAAAGGTATAACATTTCAAAATCTGTCAGTATTTACCCGAGTTATTACAAAAAAATCATCAAAAAAGTTTCGATTTACGAACCGACCCCGATTTTTAGAAAAAACGTGATGTAACCCCTTGCCATTTTCTTGATTTGGGTGAAAATTTAGATTTTCATTTTTTTGATGCCAATCGATAGTATTGATCCTTACGAGTCCAAAATGGTATAAAATTCCCAAATCGGACATTATTTGGCCGAGATATTCCAAAAAATCATCAAAAAAGGTAGATATTACAAACGAATCGGTTTTTGGTCAACCACTTTTTTTAGCCCATCGATTTTTGAAATGTTTGAATGCAGATTTATAGTAGGGATTCCTACGAATTCAAAAAGGTATAACATTTCAAAATCTGTCAGTATTTACCCAAGATATTCAATCAAAATCATCAAAAAAGTTTCGATTTTCGAACCGACCCCGATTTTTTAGAAAAAACGTGATGTAACCCCTTGCCATTTTCTTGATTTGGGTGAAAATTTAGATTTTCATTTTTTTGATGCCTATCGATAGTATTGATCCTTACGAGTCCAAAATGGTATAAAATTCCCAAATCGGACATTATTTGGCCGATATATTCCAAAAAATCATCAAAAAAGGTTGATTTTACAAACGAATCGGTTTTTGGTCAACCACTTTTTTTAGCCCATCGATTTTTAAAATGTTTGAATGCAGATTTATAGTAGGGATTCCTACGAATTCAAAAAGGTATAACATTTCAAAATCTGTCAGTATTTACCCGAGATATTACAACAAAATCATCAAAAAAGTTTCGATTTACGAACCGACCCCGATTTTTAGAAAAAACGTGATGTAACCCCTTGCCATTTTCTTGATTTGGGTGAAAATTTAGATTTTCATTTTTTTGATGCCAATCGATAGTATTGATCCTTATGAGTCCAAATTGGTATAAAATTCCCAAATCGGACATTATTTGGCCGATATATTCCAAAAAATCACCATAAAGGTTGACTTTACAAACGAATCGGTTTTTGGTCAACCACTTTTTTTAGCCCATCGATTTTTGAAATGTTTGAATGCAGATTTATAGTAGGGATTCCTACGAATTCAAAAAGGTATAACATTTCAAAATCTGTCAGTATTTACCCGAGATATTACAAAAAATTCATCAAAAAAGTTTCGATTTACGAACCGACCCCGATTTTTAGAAAAAACGTGATGTAACCCCTTGCCATTTTCTTGATTTGGGTGAAAATTTAGATTTTCATTTTTTTGATGCCTATCGATAGTATTGATCCTTACGAGTCCAAAATGGTATAAAATTCCCAAATCGGACATTATTTGGCCGAGATATTCCAAAAAATCATCCAATCAAAAAAGGTAGATATTACAAACGAATCGGTTTTTGGTCAACCACTTTTTTTAGCCCATCGATTTTTGAAATGTTTGAATGCAGATTTATAGTAGGGATTCCTACGAATTCAAAAAGGTATAACATTTCAAAATCTGTCAGTATTTACCCAAGATATTCAATCAAAATCATCAAAAAAGTTTCGATTTACGAACCGACCCCGATTTTTAGAAAAAACGTGATGTAACCCCTTGCCATTTTCTTGATTTGGGTGAAAATTTAGATTTTCATTTTTTTGATGCCTATCGATAGTATTGATCCTTACGAGTCCAAAATGGTATAAAATTCCCAAATCGGACATTATTTGGCCGATATATTCCAAAAAATCACCATAAAAAGGTTGATATTACAAACGAATCGGTTTTTGGTCAACCACTTTTTTTAGCCCATCGATTTTTAAAATGTTTGAATGCAGATTTATAGTAGGGATTCCTACGAATTCAAAAAGGTATAACATTTCAAAATCTGTCAGTATTTACCCGAGATATTACAAAAAATTCATCAAAAAAGTTTCGATTTACGAACCGACCCCGATTTTTAGAAAAAACGTGATGTAACCCCTTGCCATTTTCTTGATTTGGGTGAAAATTTAGATTTTCATTTTTTTGATGCCAATCGATAGTATTGATCCTTACGAGTCCAAAATGGTATAAAATTCCCAAATCGGACATTATTTGGCCGATATATTCCAAAAAATCACCATAAAGGTTAGACTATTACAAACGAATCGGTTTTTGGTCAACCACTTTTTTTAGCCCATCGATTTTTGAAATGTTTGAATGCAGATTTATAGTAGGGATTCCTACGAATTCAAAAAGGTATAACATTTCAAAATCTGTCAGTATTTACCCGAGATATTACAAAAAATTCATCAAAAAAGTTTCGATTTACGAACCGACCCCGATTTTTAGAAAAAACGTGATGTAACCCCTTGCCATTTTCTTGATTTGGGTGAAAATTTAGATTTTCATTTTTTTGATGCCTATCGATAGTATTGATCCTTACGAGTCCAAAATGGTATAAAATTCCCAAATCGGACATTATTTGGCCGAGATATTCCAAAAAATCATCCAAAAAATCATCAAAAAAGGTAGATATTACAAACGAATCGGTTTTTGGTCAACCACTTTTTTTAGCCCATCGATTTTTGAAATGTTTGAATGCAGATTTATAGTAGGGATTCCTACGAATTCAAAAAGGTATAACATTTCAAAATCTGTCAGTATTTACCCAAGATATTCAATCAAAATCATCAAAAAAGTTTCGATTTACGAACCGACCCCGATTTTTAGAAAAAACGTGATGTAACCCCTTGCCATTTTCTTGATTTGGGTGAAAATTTAGATTTTCATTTTTTTGATGCCAATCGATAGTATTGATCCTTACGAGTCCAAAATGGTATAAAATTCCCAAATCGGACATTATTTGGCCGATATATTCCAAAAAATCATCAAAAAAGGTAGATATTACAAACGAATCGGTTTTTGGTCAACCACTTTTTTTAGCCCATCGATTTTTAAAATGTTTGAATGCAGATTTATAGTAGGGATTCCTACGAATTCAAAAAGGTATAACATTTCAAAATCTGTCAGTATTTACCCGAGATATTACAAAAAAATCATCAAAAAAGTTTCGATTTACGAACCGACCCCGATTTTTAGAAAAAACGTGATGTAACCCCTTGCCATTTTCTTGATTTGGGTGAAAATTTAGATTTTCATTTTTTTGATGCCAATCGATAGTATTGATCCTTACGAGTCCAAATATGGTATAAAATTCCCAAATCGGACATTATTTGGCCGATATATTCCAAAAAATCACCAAAAAAGGTATGACTTTACAAACGAATCGGTTTTTGGTCAACCACTTTTTTAGCCCATCGATTTTTGAAATGTTTGAATGCAGATTTATAGTAGGGATTCCTACGAATTCAAAAAGGTATAACATTTCAAAATCTGTCAGTATTTACCCGAGATATTACAAAAAATTCATCAAAAAAGTTTCGATTTACGAACCGACCCCGATTTTTAGAAAAAACGTGATGTAACCCCTTGCCATTTTCTTGATTTGGGTGAAAATTTAGATTTTCATTTTTTTGATGCCAATCGATAGTATTGATCCTTATGAGTCCAAAATGGTATAAAATTCCCAAATCGGACATTATTTGGCCGATATATTCCAAAAAATCACTCAAGGTAAAGGTAGATATTACAAACGAATCGGGTTTTGGTCAACCACTTTTTTTAGCCCATCGATTTTTGAAATGTTTGAATGCAGATTTATAGTAGGGATTCCTACGAATTCAAAAAGGTATAACATTTCAAAATCTGTCAGTATTTACCCGAGATATTACTAAAAAAATCATCAAAAAAGTTTCGATTTACGAACCGACCCCGATTTTTAGAAAAAACGTGATGTAACCCCTTGCCATTTTCTTGATTTGGGTGAAAATTTAGATTTTCATTTTTTTGATGCCTATCGATAGTATTGATCCTTACGAGTCCAAAATGGTATAAAATTCCCAAATCGGACATTATTTGGCCGAGATATTCCAAAAAATCATCCAAAAAATCATCAAAAAAGGTAGATATTACAAACGAATCGGGTTTTGGTCAACCACTTTTTTTAGCCCATCGATTTTTGAAATGTTTGAATGCAGATTTATAGTAGGGATTCCTACGAATCCAAAAAGGTATAACATTTCAAAATCTGTCAGTATTTACCCGAGATATTACAACAAAATTCATCAAAAAAGTTTCGATTTACGAACCGACCCCGATTTTTAGAAAAAACGTGATGTAACCCCTTGCCATTTTCTTGATTTGGGTGAAAATTTAGATTTTCATTTTTTTGATGCCAATCGATAGTATTGATCCTTACGAGTCCAAAATGGTATAAAATTCCCAAATCGGACATTATTTAGGCCGAGATATTCCAAAAAATCATCAAAAAAGTTAGATTTACAAACGAATCGGTTTTTGGTCAACCACTTTTTTTAACCCATCGATTTTTTAAATGTTTGAATGCAGATTTATAGTAGGGATTCCTACGAATTCAAAAAGGTATAACATTTCAAAATCTGTCAGATTTACCCGAGATATACAACAAAATCATCAAAAAAGTTTCGATTTACGAACCGACCCCGATTTTTAGAAAAAACGTGATGTAACCCCTTGCCATTTTCTTGATTTGGGTGAAAATTTAGATTTTCATTTTTTGATGCCAATCGATAGTATTGATCCTTACGAGTCCAAAATGGTATAAAATTCCCAAATCGGACATTATTTGGCCGATATATTCCAAAAATCACTCAAAGGTTGACTTTACAAACGAATCGGTTTTTGGTCAACCACTTTTTTTAGCCCATCGATTTTTGAAATGTTTGAATGCAGATTTATAGTAGGGATTCCTACGAATTCAAAAAGGTATAACATTTCAAAATCTGTCAGTATTTACCCGAGATATTACAAAAAATTCATCAAAAAAGTTTCGATTTACGAACCGACCCCGATTTTTAGAAAAAACGTGATGTAACCCCTTGCCATTTTCTTGATTTGGGTGAAAATTTAGATTTTCATTTTTTTGATGCCATATCGATAGTATTGATCCTTACGAGTCCAAAATGGTATAAAATTCCCAAATCGGACATTATTTGGCCGAGATATTCAAAAAATCACAAAAAATTCACCAAAAAGGTAGATATTACAAACGAATCGGTTTTTGGTCAACCACTTTTTTTAGCCCATCGATTTTTGAAATGTTTGAATGCAGATTTATAGTAGGGATTCCTACGAATCAAAAAGGTATAACATTTCAAAATCTGTCAGTATTTACCCGAGATATTCAACAAAATCATCAAAAAAGTTTCGATTTACGCACCGACCCCGATTTTTAGAAAAAACGTGATGTAACCCCTTGCCATTTTCTTGATTTGGGTGAAAATTTAGATTTTCATTTTTTTGATGCCTATCAATAGTATTGATCCTTACGAGTCCAAAATGGTATAAAATTCCCAAATCGGACATTATTTGGCCGAGATATTCCAAAAATCATCAAAAAAGATGATTATAAAACTGAATCGGTTTTTGGTCAACCACTTTTTTTAACCCATCGATTTTTAAAATGTTTGAATGCAGATTTATAGTAGGGATTCCTACGAATTCAAAAAAGGTATAACATTTCAAAATCTGTCAGTATTTACCCGAGATATTACAAAAAATCCATCAAAAAAGTTTCGATTTACGAACCGACCCCGATTTTTAGAAAAAACGTGATGTAACCCCTTGCCATTTTTCTTGATTTGGGTGAAAATTTAGATTTTCATTTTTTGATGCCAATCGATAGTATTGATCCTTACGAGTCCAAATTGGTATAAAATTCCCAAATCGGACATTATTTGGCCGAGATATTCCAAAAAATCATCAAAAAGGTTGATTTTACAAACGAATCGGTTTTTGGTCAACCACTTTTTTTAACCCATCGATTTTTAAAATGTTTGAATGCAGATTTATAGTAGGGATTCCTACGAATTCAAAAAGGTATAACATTTCAAAATCTGACAGTATTTACCCGAGATATTCAATAAAAATCATCAAAAAAGTTTCGATTTACGAACCGACCCCGATTTTTAGAAAAAACGTGATGTAACCCCTTGCCATTTTGTTGATTTTGGCCAAAATTTAGATTTTCATTTTTTTGATGCCAATCGATAGTATTGATCCTTACGAGTCCAAAATGGTATAAAATTCCCAAATCGGACATTATTTGGCCGAGATATTCCAAAAATCATCAAAATCATCAAAAAGGTAGATATTACAAACGAATCGGTTTTTGGTCAACCACTTTTTTTAGCCCATCGATTTTTAAAATGTTTGAATGCAGATTTATAGTAGGGATTCCTACGAATTCAAAAAGGTATAACATTTCAAAATCTGTCGAGTATTTACCCAAGATATTCAATCAAAATCATCAAAAAAGTTTCGATTTACGAACCGACCCCGATTTTTAGAAAAAACGTGATGTAACCCCTTGCCATTTTCTTGATTTGGGTGAAAAATTTAGATTTTCATTTTTTTGATGCCAATCGATAGTATTGATCCTTACGAGTCCAAAATGGTATAAAATTCCCAAATCGGACATTATTTGGCCGAGATATTCCAAAAAATCATCAAAAAAGGTTGACTTTACAAACGAATCGGTTTTTGGTCAACCACTTTTTTTAACCCATCGATTTTTAAAATGTTTGAATGCAGATTGATAGTAGGGATTCCTACGAATTCAAAAAGGTATAACATTTCAAAATCTGACAGTATTTACCCGAGATATTACAAAAAATTCATCAAAAAAGTTTCGATTTTCGAACCGACCCCGATTTTTAGAAAAAACGTGATGTAACCCCTTGCCATTTTGTTGATTTTGGCCAAAATTTAGATTTTTATTTTTTTGATGCCAATCGATAGTATTGATCCTTACGAGTCCAAAATGGTATAAAATTCCCAAATCGGACATTATTTGGCCGAGATATTCCAAAAAATCATCCAAAAAATCATCAAAAAAGGTAGATATTACAAACGAATCGGTTTTTGGTCAACCACTTTTTTTAGCCCATCGATTTTTGAAATGTTTGAATGCAGATTTATAGTAGGGATTCCTACGAATTCAAAAAGGTATAACATTTCAAAATCTGTCAGTATTTACCCGAGATATTACAAAAAAAATCATCAAAAAAGTTTCGATTTACGAACCGACCCCGATTTTTAGAAAAAAGCGTGATGTAACCCCTTGCCATTTTGTTGATTTTGGCCAAAATTTAGATTTTTATTTTTTTGATGCCAATCGATAGTATTGATCCTTACGAGTCCAAAATGGTATAAAATTCCCAAATCGGACATTATTTGGCCGAGATATTCAAAAAATCATCAAAAAAGGTAGATATTACAAACGAATCGGTTTTTGGTCAACCACTTTTTTTAGCCCATCGATTTTTGAAATGTTTGAATGCAGATTTATAGTAGGGATTCCTACGAATTCAAAAAGGTATAACATTTCAAAATCTGTCAGTATTTACCCAAGATATTCAATCAAAATCATCAAAAAAGTTTCGATTTACGAACCGACCCCGAATTTTAGGAAAAACGTGATGTAACCCCTTGCCATTTTCTTGATTTGGGTGAAAATTTAGATTTTCATTTTTTTGATGCCAATCGATAGTATTGATCCTTACGAGTCCAAAATGGTATAAAATTCCCAAATCGGACATTATTTGGCCGAGATATTCCAAAAAATCACCATAAAGGTTGACTTTACAAACGAATCGGGTTTTTGGTCAACCATTTTTTTTAACCCATCGATTTTTAAAATGTTTGAATGCAGATTGATAGTAGGGATTCCTACGAATTCAAAAAGGTATAACATTTCAAAATCTGACAGTATTTACCCGAGATATTACAAAAAAATCATCAAAAAAGTTTCGATTTACGAACCGACCCCGATTTTTAGAAAAAACGTGATGTAACCCCTTTGCCATTTTTTTGATTTGGGTGAAAATTTAGATTTTTATTTTTTTGATGCCAATCGATAGTATTGATCCTTACGAGTCCAAAATGGTATAAAATTCCCAAATCGGACATTATTTGGCCGATATATTCCAAAAAATCATCAAAAAAAGGTAGATATTACAAACGAATCGGTTTTTGGTCAACCACTTTTTTTATTGCCCATCGATTTTTAAAATGTTTGAATGCAGATTTATAGAAGGGATTCCTACGAATTCAAAAAAGGTATAACATTTCAAAATCTGTCAGTATTTACCTGAGATATTACAAAAAATATCATCAAAAAAGTTTCGATTTACGAACCGACCCCGATTTTTAGAAAAAACGTGATGTAACCCCTTGCCATTTTCTTGATTTGGGTGAAAATTTAGATTTTCATTTTTTTGATGCCAATCGATAGTATATGATCCTTACGAGTCCAAAAAATGGTATAAAATTCCCAAATCGGACATTATTTGGCCGATATATTCCAAAAAATCATCATAAAGGTTGACTTTACAAACGAATCGGTTTTTGGTCAACCACTTTTTTTAACCCATCGATTTTTAAAATGTTTGAATGCCAATTGATAGTAGGGATTCCTACGAATTCAAAAAGGTATAACATTTCAAAAATCTGTCAGTATTTACCCGAGATATTACAAAAAATTCATCAAAAAAAGTTTCGATTTACGAACCGACCCCGATTTTTAGAAAAAACGTGATGTAACCCCTTGCCATTTTCTTGATTTGGGTCAAAATTTAGATTTTCATTTTTTTGATGCCAATCTGATAAGTATTGATCCTTATGAAGTCCAAAATGGTATAAAATTCCCAAATCGGACATTATTTGGCCGAGAGTATTCAAAAAATCATCAAAAAAGGTAGATATTACAAAACGAATCGGTTTTTGGTCAACCACTTTTTTTAGCCCATCGATTTTTGAAAATGTTTGAATGCAGATTTTATAGTAGGGATTCCTACGAATTCAAAAGAGGTATAACATTATATCAAAATCTGTCAGTATTTACCCGAGTTATTACAAACAAAATCATCATCAAAAAGTTTCGATTTCACGAAACCGACCCCGATTTTTAGAAAAAACGTGATGTAACCCCTTGCCATTTTCTTGATTTGGGTGAAAATTTAGATTTTTCATTTTTTTGATGCCAATCGATAGTATTCGATCCTTATGAGTCCAAATTGGTATAAAAATTCCCAAATCGGACCATTATTTGGCCGAGATATTCCAAAAAATCATCAAAAAAGGTAGATATTACAAACGAATCGGTTTTTGGTCAACCACTTTTTTTAGCCCATTGATTTTTTAAATGTTTGAATGGCAGATTTATAGTAGGGATTCCTACGAATTCAAAAAGGTATAACATTTCAAAATCTGTCAGTATTTACCCGAGATATTTACACAAAAATTCATCAAAAAAGTTTCGATTTACGAACCGACCCCGATTTTTAGAAAAAACGTGATGTAACCCCTTGCCATTTTCTTGATTTGGGTCAAAATTTAGATTTTCATTTTTTTGATGCCAATCGATAGTATTGATCCTTACGAGTCCAAAATGGTATAAAATTCCCAAATCGGACATTATTTGGCCGATATATTCACAAAAAATCATCAAAAAAGGTAGATATTACAAACGAATCGGTTTTTGGTCAACCACTTTTTTTTAGCCCATCGATTTTTTCAAAATGTTTGAATGCAGATTTATAGTAGGGATTCCTACGAATTCAAAAAGGTATAACATTTCAAAATCTGTCAGTATTTACCCAGATATTACAAAAAAATTCATCAAAAAAGTTTCGATTTACGAACCGACCCCGATTTTTAGAAAAAACGTGATGTAACCCCTTGCCTTTTCTTGATTTGGGTGAAAATGCAGAAATTCCCAAATCGGACAATATTTGGCCGAGATATTCCAAAAAATCACCATAAAGGTTGACTTTACAAACGAATCGGTTTTGGTCAACCATTTTTTTAGCCCATTGATTTTTAAATAGTTTGAATGCAGATTTGAGGTAGGGATCCTTCGAATTCAAAAAGGTATAACATTTTAAAATCTGTCAGTATTTACCCGAAATATACAAAAAATGATCACAGTTTCGATTATGAACCGACCGATTTTTAGAAAAAACGTGATGTAACCCCTGCCATTTCTTGATTTGGGTCAAAATTTAGATTTTCATTTTTTTGATGCCAATCGATAGTATTGATCCTTATAAGTCCAAAGTGGTATAAAATTCCCAAATCGGACATTATTTGGCCGATGATATTCCAAAAAATCATCAAAAGAGTAGATATTACAAACGAATCGGTTTTGGTCAACCATCTTTTATGCCATCGATTTTTAAATGTTTGAATGCAAATTGAATAGGATTCCACAGAATTCAAAAGGTATTAACATTTCAAAAATCTGATGAGTAATTACCCGAGTATTACAAAAAAAATCATCAAAAAAGTTTCGATTTACGAACCGACCCCGATTTTTAGAAAAAACGTGATGTAACCCCTTGCCAATTTCTTGATTTGGGTGAAAATTTAGATTTTTATTTTTTTGATGCCAATCGATAGTATTGATCCTTATGAGTCCAAATTGGTATAAATTCCCAAATCGGACATTATTTGGCCGAGATATCCAAAAAATCATCAAAGAGGTTGATTTTACAAACGAATCGGTTTTTGGTCAACCACTTTTTTAGCCCATCGATTTTTTGAAATGTTTGAATGCAGATTTATAGTAGGGATTCCTACGAATTCAAAAGAAGTATAACATTTCAAAATCTGTCAGTATTTACCCGAGATATTACAAAAAAATTCATCAAAAAAGTTTCGATTTACGAACCGACCCCGATTTTTAGAAAAAACGTGATGTAACCCCTTGCCTTTCTGTGATTTGGGTGAAAATTTAGATTTTCATTTTTTTGATGCCAATCGATAGTATTGATCCTTATGAGTCCAAAATGGTATAAAATTCCCAAATCGGACATTATTTTGGCCGATATATTCCAAAAAATCATCAAAAAAGGTGACATTACAAAGAAATCGGTTTTTGGGCAAACCACTTTTTTTTAGCCCATCGATTTTTGAAATGTTTGAATGCAGATTTATAGTAGGGATTCCTACGAATTCAAAAAGGTATAACATTTCAAAATCTGTCAGTATTTACCCGAGATATTACAAAAAATTCATCAAAAAAGTTTTCGATTTTACTTGAACCGACCCCGATTTTTAGAAAAAACGTGATGTAACCCCTTGCCATTTTCTTGATATGGGTCAAAATTTAGATTTTCATTTTTTTGATGCCAATCGATAGTAATGATCCTTATAAGTCCAAAATTGGTATAAAATTCCCAAATCGGACATTATCATTGGCCGAGATATTCCAAAAATCACAAAGGTGATTACAAACAACGTGTCCATTTTCAATTTTTAAAGTATCAATTATGTAGGATTCCTACAATCAAAGTATAAATAAAAATCTTCAATAAGATATTAAAAAAAATCATCAAAAAGTTTCGATTACGAACCACCCCGATTTTTAGAAAAAACGTGATGTAACCCCTTGCCATTTTCTGATTTGGGTGAAAATTTAGATTTTCATTTTTTTGATGCCAATCGATAGTATTGATCCTTATGAGTCCAAATTGGTATAAAATCCCAAATCGGACATTATTTGGCCGAGATATTCCAAAAATCACCATAAAGGTTGACTTTACAAACGAATCGTTATTCCTCTTTTATCCAATTTAAATATTTGAATGCAGATTTATAGAATTCCTTCGAATCAAAATAAACATTTCAAAATCTGTCAATACCCGAAATATACAAAAATCATCAAAAGTTGATTACGAACCATCCCGATTTTAAAAAAAATAACCCCTTTCTTATTTCAAAATTAGATTTTCATTTTTTGATCAATGATAGTATGATCCATAGTCCAAAATGGAAAAATTCCCAAATCGGACATTATTTGGCACATATATTCCAAAAAATCATCAAAAAAGGTAAGATATTACAAACGAATCGGTTTTTGGTCAACCACTTTTTTATGCCCATCGATTTTTAAAATGTTTGAATGCAGATTTATAGTAGGGATTCCTACGAATTCAAAAAGGTATAACATTTCAAAATCTGTCAGTATTTACCCGAGATATTAAAAAAATTCATCGAAAAAGTTTCGATTTACGAACCGACCCCGATTTTTAGAAAAAACGTGATGTAAACCCTTGCCATTTTCTTGATTTGGGTGAAAATTTAGTTTTATTTTTTTGATGCCAATCGATAGTATTGATCCTTATGAGTCCAAATTGGTATAAAATTCCCAAATCGGACGATTATTTGGCCGAGATATTCCAAAAAATCACCATAGATGACTTTACAAACGAATCGGTTTTTGGTCAATCACTTTTTATCCCATCGATTTTTTAAATGTTTGAATGCAGATTTATAGTAGGGATTCCTACGAATTCAAAAAGGTATAACATTTCAAAATCTGTCAGTATTTCAACCGAGATATTACAAAAAATTCATCAAAAAAGTTTCGATTTACGAACCGACCCCGATTTTTAGAAAAAAGTGATGTAACCCCTTGCCATTTTCTTGATTTGGGTCAAAATTTAGATTTTCATTTTTTTGATGCCAATCGATAGTATTGATCCCTTTAATGAGTCCAAAATGGTATAAAATTCCCAAATCGGAACATTATTTGGCCGATATATTCCAAAAAAATCATCAAAAAAGGAAGATATTACAAACGAATCGGTTTTTGGTCAATCCACTTTTTTAGCCCCATCGATTTTTGAAAATGTTTGAATGCAGATTTATAGTAGGGATTCCTACGAATTCAAAAAGGTATAACATTTCAAAATCTGTCAGTATTTACCCGAGATATTACAAAAAAATTCATCAAAAAAGTTTCGATTTACGAACCGACCCCGATTTTTAGAAAAAACGTGATGTAACCCCTTGCCATTTTTCTTGATTTGGGTGAAAATTTAGATTTTCATTTTTTGATGCCTATCGATAGTATTGATCCTTACGAGTCCAAAATGGTATAAAATTCCCAAATCGGACATTATTTGGCCGAGATATTCCAAAAAATCATCAAAAAAGGTAGATATTACAAACGAATCGGTTTTTGGTCAACCACTTTTTTTAGCCCATCGATTTTTAAAATGTTTGAATGCAGATTTATAGTAGGGATTCCTACGAATTCAAAAAGGTATAACATTTCAAAATCTGTCAGTATTTACCCGAGATATTACAAAAAAAATCATCAAAAAAGTTTCGATTTACGAACCGACCCCGATTTTTAGAAAAAACGTGATGTAACCCCTTGCCATTTTCTTGATTTGGGTGAAAATTTAGATTTTCATTTTTTTGATGCCAATCGATAGTATTGATCCTTACGAGTCCAAAATGGTATAAAATTCCCAAATCGGACATTATTTGGCCGAGATATTCCAAAAAATCATCAAAAAGGTTGACTTTACAAACGAATCGGTTTTTGGTCAACCACTTTTTTTAGCCCATCGATTTTTAAAATGTTTGAATGCAGATTTATAGTAGGGATTCCTACGAATTCAAAAAGGTATAACATTTCAAAATCTGTCAGTATTTACCCGAGATATTACAAAAAATTCATCAAAAAAGTTTCGATTTACGAACCGACCCCGATTTTTAGAAAAAACGTGATGTAACCCCTTGCCATTTTCTTGATTTGGGTGAAAATTTAGATTTTCATTTTTTTTATGCCAATCGATAGTATCGATCCTTATGAGTCCAAAATGGTATAAAATTCCCAAATCGGACATTATTTGGCCGATATATTCCAAAAAATCACCATAAAGGTTGACTTTACAAACGAATCGGTTTTTGGTCAACCACTTTTTTTAGCCCATTGATTTTTCAAATGTTTGAATGCCAATTGATAGTAGGGATTCCTACGAATTCAAAAAGGTATAACATTTCAAAATCTGTCAGTATTTACCCGAGATATTACAAAAAATTCATCAAAAAAGTTTCGATTTACGAACCGACCCCGATTTTTAGAAAAAACGTGATGTAACCCCTTGCCATTTTCTTGATTTGGGTGAAAATTTAGATTTTCATTTTTTTGATGCCAATCGATAGTATTGATCCTTACGAGTCCAAAATGGTATAAAATTCCCAAATCGGACATTATTTGGCCGATATATTCCAAAAAATCACCAAAAAAGGTTGACTTTACAAACGAATCGGTTTTTGGTCAACCACTTTTTTTAGCCCATCGATTTTTCAAATGTTTGAATGCCAATTGATAGTAGGGATTCCTACGAATTCAAAAAGGTATAACATTTCAAAATCTGTCAGTATTTACCCGAGATATTACAAAAAATTCATCAAAAAAGTTTCGATTTACGAACCGACCCCGATTTTTAGAAAAAACGTGATGTAACCCCTTGCCATTTTCTTGATTTGGGTGAAAATTTAGATTTTCATTTTTTTGATGCCAATCGATAGTATTGATCCTTACGAGTCCAAAATGGTATAAAATTCCCAAATCGGACATTATTTGGCCGAAATATTCCAAAAAATCACCATAAAGGTTGACTTTACAAACGAATCGGTTTTTGGTCAACCACTTTTTTTAGCCCATCGATTTTTCAAATGTTTGAATGCAGATGAATTCAAAAAGGTATAACATTTCAAAATCTGTCAGTATTTACCCGAGATATTACAAAAAATTCATCAAAAAAGTTTCGATTTACGAACCGACCCCGATTTTTAGAAAAAACGTGATGTAACCCCTTGCCATTTTCTTGATTTGGGTGAAAATTTAGATTTTCATTTTTTTGATGCCAATCGATAGTATTGATCCTTATGAGTCCAAAATGGTATAAAATTCCCAAATCGGACATTATTTGGCCGAGATATTCCAAAAAATCATCAAAAAAGGTAGACTTTACAAACGAATCGGTTTTTGGTCAACCACTTTTTTTAGCCCATTGATTATTTAAATATTTGAATGCAGATTTATAGTAGGGATTCCTACGAATTCAAAAAGGTATAACATTTCAAAATCTGTCAGTATTTACCCGAGATATTACAAAAAATGCATCAAAAAAGTTTCGATTTACGAACCGACCCCGATTTTTAGAAAAAACGTGATGTAACCCCTTGCCATTTTCTTGATTTGGGTGAAAATTTAGATTTTCATTTTTTTGATGCCAATCGATAGTATTGATCCTTATGAGTCCAAATTGGTATAAAATTCCCAAATCGGACATTATTTGGCCGAGATATTCCAAAAAATCACCATAAAAGGTTGACTTTACAAACGAATCGGTTTTTGGTCAACCACTTTTTTTAGCCCATCGATTTTTTAAATGTTTGAATGCAGATTTATAGTAGGGATTCCTACGAATTCAAAAAGGTATAACATTTCAAAATCTGTCAGTATTTACCCGAGATATTACAAAAAATTCATCAAAAAAGTTTCGATTTACGAACCGACCCCGATTTTTAGAAAAAACGTGATGTAACCCCTTGCCATTTTCTTGATTTGGGTGAAAATTTAGATTTTCATTTTTTTGATGCCAATCGATAGTATTGATCCTTATGAGTCCAAAATGGTATAAAATTCCCAAATCGGACATTATTTGGCCGATATATTCCAAAAAATCACCATAAAGGTTGACTTTACAAACGAATCGGTTTTTGGTCAACCACTTTTTTTTAACCCATCGATTTTTCAAATTTTTGAATGCCAATTTATAGTAGGGATTCCTACGAATTCAAAAAGGTATAACATTTCAAAATCTGTCAGTATTTACCCGAGATATTACAAAAAATTCATCAAAAAAGTTTCGATTTACGAACCGACCCCGATTTTTAGAAAAAACGTGATGTAACCCCTTGCCATTTTCTTGATTTGGGTGAAAATTTAGATTTTCATTTTTTTGATGCCAATCAATAGTATTGATCCTTATGAGTCCAAAATGGTATAAAATTCCCAAATCTGACATTATTTGGGAATTTTATTTTTTTTTATTATTTTATTATTGATTTGGGTGAAAATTTAGATTTTTATTTTTTTGATGCCAATCGATAGTATTAATCCTTATGAGTCCAAATTGGTATAAAATTCCCAAATCGGACATTATTTGGCCGAGATATTCCAAAAAATCACCATAAAGGTTGACTTTACAAACGAATCGGTTTTTGGTCAACCACTTTTTTTAGCCCATCGATTTTTTAAATGTTTGAATGCAGATTTATAGTAGGGATTCCTACGAATTCAAAAAGGTATATCATTTCAAAATCTTTCAGTATTTACCCGAGAAATTACAAAAAATTCATCAAAAAAGTTTCGATTTACGAACCGACCCCGATTTTTAGAAAAAACGTGATGTACTTGCTTTTCTTGATTTGGGTGAAAATTTAGATTTTCATTTTTTTGATGCCTATCGATAGTATTGATCCTTATGAGTCCAAATTGGTATAAAATTCCCAAATCGGAAATTATTTGGCCGAGATATTCCAAAAAATCACCATAAAGGTTGACTTTACAAATGATTCGGTTTTTGGTCAACCACTTTTTTTAGCCCATCGATTTTTTAAATGTTTGAATGCAGATTTATAGTAGGGATTCCTAAAAATTCAAAAAGGTATAACATTTCAAAATCTGTCAGTATTTACCCGAGATATTACAAAAAAATTCATCAAAAAAGTTTCGATTTACGAACCGACCCCGATTTTTAGAAAAAACGTGATGTAACCCCTTGCCATTTTCTTGATTTGGGTGAAAATTTAGATTTTTATTTTTTTGATGCCAATCGATAGTATTGATCCTTATGAGTCCAAAATGGTATAAAATTCCCAAATCGGACAATATTTGGCCGATATATTCCAAAAAATCATCATAAAAAGGTAGATATTACAAACGAATCCGTTTTTGGTCAACCACTTTTTTTAGCCCATCGATTTTTGAAATGTTTGAATGCAGATTTATAGTAGGGATTCCTACGAATTCAAAAAGGTATAACATTTCAAAATCTGTCAGTATTTACCCGAGTTATTACAAAAAAAATCATCAAAAAAGTTTCGATTTACGAACCGACCCCGATTTTTAGAAAAAACGTGATGTAACCCCTTGCCATTTTCTTGATTTGGGTGAAAATTTAGATTTTCATTTTTTTGATGCCAATCGATAGTATTGATCCTTATGAGTCCAAAATGGTATAAAATTCCCAAATCGGACATTATTTGGCCGATATATTCCAAAAAATCATCAAAAAAGGTAGATATTACAAACGAATCGGTTTTTGGTCAACCACTTTTTTTAGCCCATTGATTTTTTAAATGTTTGAATGCAGATTTATAGTAGGGATTCCTACGAATTCAAAAAGGTATAACATTTCAAAATCTGTCAGTATTTACCCGAGTTATTACAAAAAAAAGCATCAAAAAAGTTTCGATTTACGAACCGACCCCGATTTTTAGAAAAAACGTTATGTAACCCCTTGCCATTTTCTTGATTTGGGTGAAAATTTAGATTTTCATTTTTTTGATGCCAATCGATAGTATTGATCCTTATAAGTCCAAAATGGTATAAAATTCCCAAATCGGACATTATTTGGCCGATATATTCCAAAAAATCATCAAAAAAGGTAGATATTACAAACGAATCCGTTTTTGGTCAACCACTTTTTTTAGCCCATCGATTTTTGAAATGTTTGAATGCAGATTTATAGTAGGGATTCCTACGAATTCAAAATGGTATAACATTTCAAAATCTGTCAGTATTTACCCGAGTTATTACAAAAAATGCATCAAAAAAGTTTCGATTTACGAACCGACCCCGATTTTTAGAAAAAACGTGATGTAACCCCTTGCCATTTTCTTGATTTGGGTGAAAATTTAGATTTTAATTTTTTTGATGCCAATCGATAGTATTGATCCTTATGAGTCCAAAATGGTATAAAATTCCCAAATCGGACATTATTTGGCCGATATATTCCAAAAAATCATCAAAAAAGGTAGATATTACAAACGAATCGGTTTTTGGTCAACCACTTTTTTTAGCCCATTGATTTTTTAAATATTTGAATGCAGATTTATAGTAGGGATTCCTACGAATTCAAAAAGGTATAACATTTCAAAATCTGTCAGTATTTACCCGAGTTATTACAAAAAAAAGCATCAAAAAAGTTTCGATTTACGAACCGACCCCGATTTTTAGAAAAAACGTTATGTAACCCCTTGCCATTTTCTTGATTTGGGTGAAAATTTAGATTTTCATTTTTTTGATGCCAATCAATAGTATTGATCCTTATGAGTCCAAAATGGTATAAAATTCCCAAATCGGACATTATTTGGGAATTTTAACCGATTTTTTTTTATTATTTTATTATTGATTTGGGTGAAAATTTAGATTTTTATTTTTTTGATGCCAATCGATAGTATTAATCCTTATGAGTCCAAATTGGTATAAAATTCCCAAATCGGACATTATTTGGCCGAGATATTCCAAAAAATCACCATAAAAGGTTGACTTTACAAACGAATCGGTTTTTGGTCAACCACTTTTTTTAGCCCATCGATTTTTTAAATGTTTGAATGCAGATTTATAGTAGGGATTCCTACGAATTCAAAAAGGTATATCATTTCAAAATCTTTCAGTATTTACCCGAGAAATTACAAAAAATTCATCAAAAAAGTTTCGATTTACGAACCGACCCCGATTTTTAGAAAAAACGTGATTTTCTTGATTTGGGTGAAAATTTAGATTTTCATTTTTTTGATGCCTATCGATAGTATTGATCCTTATGAGTCCAAATTGGTATAAAATTCCCAAATCGGAAATTATTTGGCCGAGATATTCCAAAAAATCACCATAAAGGTTGACTTTACAAATGATTCGGTTTTTGGTCAACCACTTTTTTTAGCCCATCGATTTTTTAAATGTCTGAGTGCAGATTTATAGTAGGGATTCCTAAAAATTTAAAAAGGTATAACATTTCAAAATCTGTCAGTATTTACCCGAGATATTACAAAAAATTCATCAAAAAAGTTTCGATTTACGAACCGACCCCGATTTTTAGAAAAAACGTGATGTAACCCCTTGCCATTTTCATGATTTGGGTGAAAATTTAGATTTTTATTTTTTTGATGCCAATCGATAGTATTGATCCTTATAAGTCCAAAATGGTATAAAATTCCCAAATCGGACATTATTTGGCCGATATATTCCAAAAAATCATCAAAAAAGGTAGATATTACAAACGAATCCGTTTTTGGTCAACCACTTTTTTTAGCCCATCGATTTTTGAAATGTTTGAATGCAGATTTATAGTAGGGATTCCTACGAATTCAAAATGGTATAACATTTCAAAATCTGTCAGTATTTACCCGAGATATTACGAGTTATTACAAAAAAAAGCATCAAAAAAGTTTCGATTTACGAACCGACCCCGATTTTTAGAAAAAACGTGATGTAACCCCTTGCCATTTTCTTGATTTGGGTGAAAATTTAGATTTTCATTTTTTTGATGCCTATCGATAGTATTGATCCTTATGAGTCCAAAATGGTATAAAATTCCCAAATCTGACATTATTTGGCCGATATATTCCAAAAAATCATCAAAAAAGGTAGATATTACAAACGAATCGGTTTTTTGGTCAACCACTTTTTTTAGCCCATTGATTTTTAAAATATTTGAATGCAGATTTATAGTAGGGATTCCTACGAATTCAAAAAGGTATAACATTTCAAAATCTGTCAGTATTTACCCGAGTTATTACAAAAAAAGTCATCAAAAAAGTTTCGATTTACGAACCGACCCCGATTTTTAGAAAAAACGTTATGTAACCCCTTGCCATTTTCTTGATTTGGGTGAAAATTTAGATTTTCATTTTTTTGATGCCAATCAATAGTATTGATCCTTATGAGTCCAAAATGGTATAAAATTCCCAAATCTGACATTATTTGGGAATTTTATTTTTTTTATTATTTTATTATTGATTTGGGTGAAAATTTAGATTTTTATTTTTTTGATGCCAATCGATAGTATTAATCCTTATGAGTCCAAATTGGTATAAAATTCCCAAATCGGACATTATTTGGCCGAGATATTCCAAAAAATCACCATAAAGGTTGACTTTACAAACGAATCGGTTTTTGGTCAACCACTTTTTTTAGCCCATCGATTTTTTAAATGTTTGAATGCAGATTTATAGTAGGGATTCCTACGAATTCAAAAAGGTATATCATTTCAAAATCTGACAGTATTTACCCGAGAAATTACAAAAAATTCATCAAAAAAGTTTCGATTTACGAACCGACCCCGATTTTTAGAAAAAACGTGATTTTCTTGATTTGGGTGAAAATTTAGATTTTCATTTTTTTGATGCCTATCGATAGTATTGATCCTTATGAGTCCAAATTGGTATAAAATTCCCAAATCGGACATTATTTGGCCGAGATATTCCAAAAAATCACCATAAAGGTTGACTTTACAAACGAATCGGTTTTTGGTCAACCACTTTTTTTAGCCCATCGATTTTTTAAATGTCTGAATGCAGATTTATAGTAGGGATTCCTACAAATTCAAAAAGGTATAACATTTCAAAATCTGTCAGTATTTACCCGAGATATTACAAAAAATGCATCAAAAAAGTTTCGATTTACGAACCGACCCCGATTTTTAGAAAAAACGTGATGTAACCCCTTGCCATTTTCTTGATTTGGGTGAAAATTTAGATTTTTATTTTTTTGATGCCAATCGATAGTATTGATCCTTATGAGTCCAAAATGGTATAAAATTCCCAAATCGGACATTATTTGGCCGATATATTCCAAAAAATCATCAAAAAAGGTAGATATTACAAACGAATCGGTTTTTGGTCAACCACTTTTTTTAGCCCATCGATTTTTGAAATGTTTGAATGCAGATTTATAGTAGGGATTCCTACGAATTCAAAAAGGTATAACATTTCAAAATCTGTCAGTATTTACCCGAGTTATTACAAAAAAAAGCATCAAAAAAGTTTCGATTTACGAACCGACCCCGATTTTTAGAAAAAACGTGATGTAACCCCTTGCCATTTTCTTGATTTGGGTGAAAATTTAGATTTTCATTTTTTTGATGCCAATCGATAGTATTGATCCTTATGAGTCCAAAATGGTATAAAATTCCCAAATCGGACATTATTTGGCCGATATATTCCAAAAAATCATCAAAAAAGGTAGATATTACAAACGAATCGGTTTTTGGTCAACCACTTTTTTTAGCCCATTGATTTTTTAAATGTTTGAATGCAGATTTATAGTAGGGATTCCTACGAATTCAAAAAGGTATAACATTTCAAAATCTGTCAGTATTTACCCGAGTTATTACAAAAAAAGCATCAAAAAAGTTTCGATTTACGAACCGACCCCGATTTTTAGAAAAAACGTGATGTAACCCCTTGCCATTTTCTTGATTTGGGTGAAAATTTAGATTTTCATTTTTTTGATGCCAATCGATAGTATTGATCCTTATAAGTCCAAAATGGTATAAAATTCCCAAATCGGACATTATTTGGCCGATATATTCCAAAAAATCATCAAAAAAGGTAGATATTACAAACGAATCGGTTTTTGGTCAACCACTTTTTTTAGCCCATCGATTTTTGAAATGTTTGAATGCAGATTTATAGTAGGGATTCCTACGAATTCAAAAAGGTATAACATTTCAAAATCTGTCAGTATTTACCCGAGTTATTACAAAAAAAATCATCAAAAAAGTTTCGATTTACGAACCGACCCCGATTTTTAGAAAAAACGTGATGTAACCCCTTGCCATTTTCTTGATTTGGGTGAAAATTTAGATTTTCATTTTTTTGATGCCAATCGATGGTATTGATCCTTATGAGTCCAAATTGGTATAAAATTCCCAAATCGGACATTATTTGGCCGAGATATTCCAAAAAATCACCATAGAGGTTGACTTTACAAACGAATCGGTTTTTGGTCAACCACTTTTTTTAGCCCATCGATTTTTGAAATGTTATAATGCAGATTTATAGTAGGGATTCCTACGAATTCAAAAAGGTATAACATTTCAAAATCTGTCAGTATTTACCCGAGATATTACAAAAAATTCATCAAAAAAGTTTCGATTTACGAACCGACCCCGATTTTTAGAAAAAACGTGATGTAACCCCTTGCCATTTTCTTGATTTGGGTGAAAATTTAGATTTTCATTTTTTTGATGCCAATCGATAGTATTGATCCTTATGAGTCCAAATTGGTATAAAATTCCCAAATCGGAAATTATTTGGCCGAGATATTCCAAAAAATCACCATAAAGGTTGACTTTACAAACGAATCGGTTTTTGGTCAACCACTTTTTTTAGCCCATCGATTTTTTAAATGTTTGAATGCAGATTTATAGTAGGGATTCCTACGAATTCAAAAAGGTATAACATTTCAAAATCTTTCAGTATTTACCCGAGAAATTACAAAAAATTCATCAAAAAAGTTTCGATTTACGAACCGACCCCGATTTTTAGAAAAAAAGTGATGTAACCCCTTGCCATTTTCTTGATTTGGGTCAAAATTTAGATTTTCATTTTTTTGATGCCAATCGATAGTATTGATCCTTATGAGTCCAAATTGGTATAAAATTCCCAAATCGGAAATTATTTGGCCGAGATATTCCAAAAAATCACCATAAAGGTTGACTTTACAAATGATTCGGTTTTTGGTCAACCACTTTTTTTAGCCCATCGATTTTTGAAATGTTTGAATGCCAATTGATAGTAGGGATTCCTACGAATTCAAAAAGGTATAACATTTCAAAATCTGTCAGTATTTACCCGAGTTATTACAAAAAAAATAATCAAAAAAGTTTCGATTTACGAACCGACCCCGATTTTTAGAAAAAACGTGATGTAACCCCTTGCCATTTTTTTGATTTGGGTGAAAATTTAGATTTTTATTTTTTTGATGCCAATCGATAGTATTGATCCTTATGAGTCCAAATTGGTATAAAATTCCCAAATCGGACATTATTTGGCCGAGTAATTCCAAAAAATCATCAAAAAAGGTAGACTTTACAAACGAATCGGTTTTCGGTCAACCACTTTTTTAAACCCATCGAATTTTGAAATGTTTGAATGCCAACTGATAGTAGGGATTCCTGCGAATTCAAAAAGGTATAACATTTCAAAATCTGTCAGTATTTACCCGAGATATTCCAATAAATCACCATAAAGGTTGACCCTACAAACGAATCGGTTTTTGGCCAACCACTTTTTTTAACCCATCGATTTTAAATATATTTGAATGCCAATTGATAGTAGGGATTCCTACAAATTCAAAAAAGTATAACATTTCAAAATCGACCCCGATTTTGAGGAAAAACGTGATGTCGCCGTTTGCTTCTTGTTGAATGCAAATCGATAGCCATGATCCGTATAATGGTGGTAGCGGGAAGTTATTTTTATTTGTTTTTATCAATTACTTGGAAACGCGACAACTTAACAATTATCGGAAACAAACTCGTACTGCGCTGGCACTAGGAGGACTTACAGCCAAAACTTCTCTAGCTCTTATAGGTTCTTCCTTGCATTCATACATACGGACGGACGGACAGACAGACGGACAGGTCGACTCGGCTAATGAAGCTGATCAAGAATATATATTATTTATGGGGTCGGAGACGCTTCCTTCTGACAGTTACATACATTTACACAAATATATTATACACTTTTTACCCATTTTTAATAGGTTCAGGGTATAAAAAGATTGCGATTCAGAATTTTCACCGGACAATTGGAATTCCTGGTTCGAAACAGTTCGTTTTGTAGCCTTGAAATAAGCTTAATGCAATGTGGCTTACCGGTGCTGTTGGAGCAACTGCACCCACTGCTGCTTTAGGTGCGACATTTTGCCAGCCCCGCCGCCGTACTCCTCCGGCAGCATGGCGCGAGGAAAGTGCTTGTATGGGGTATCCGCATTGGGCAGATGAAAGTGTATGAGTTTGAAGACCTCGCTCTTGATGAACGGCTTGACCACGGTGAGCACTTTGTCCAGATACGATGGACAATTGAGGACATGAACCTCCTTGAGCCGCACCGGATGCGCCTCCTGGACGAATTTCATGTAGACGCGCAGCGAGCTGAGCACCGTCTTTGTCAGATGCCGCAACGTATAGCCGGCCATATCGAAAATGGGTATCTCTCCGTCCGATAAACGACCGTCTGTTTCCGTGGCGAAGCGACAATCGGCGACCATAAAGAAGACCTTGATGCCGGCCGTAAAATTGAACTGACCGATTGGCAAGTAGCAAGTTGAAAATTACAATTAAGTTGGCTCAAATGGACTTCCACTACCCACTGGGTTACGCTTACCTTGTCCGCATCGTGGTCAATCAGGCGATAAAATAGCAGCTTGTTGTTCTCCGGCGTCAGGCCGGGCAGCGGCACCAGATCTCTGCAGCAGCCAGAAACAACAATTAGCTTTAATTAGATGGTGCCACAAAATATGCAATAACCAGTTCTTGGGTGTGCCTTAGAGATGAGCGCATGTCGTGTTCGCTGGTGCTCGTGAAACGAGTTTACCTGTCTTTTCACGGTCTAACACGACTTGACACGAACTACAAATTCGTATTCGCAACGTACACGTTGCGGCTAAACAACACGAAAATGCCAAACACGACCTGACACGACATCAGAAGCAAGAAGTCCATAAATTGGGCGATATGCAAGCATACCTAGTACCTCTCTATTCTAGTCATTTTGTTAGTCACGCATGAAATTAGTTTGGTTTACGATCGATTCTATCTATGGGAGCTATAGGATATAGTAGTTCGATGCCGATCGAAACTCCGAAAATTGAAAAAAATAATATTTTCGCTTTGTGTTTTCAAAACTCGTGTGCGTATTAGTGCCATTGTGTGTCGTGTCGTGTCATGTCGTGCTCAAGCAAATGCGACACGCGCTCATCTCTAGATTAGCGGCCATGCACTTACGCGACTTGCAACAGCTGCTGGGAGCTGGCATCCATTGGATCACGATCGATGAAAATTTGCGGATGCTTGTTGCGCATGGCATAGTTGAGCTGCAGCAGACGCTGTGCGGCAGCCACATCGCCGCGCGTCGTGTGCAGAAATCGCCGCAGCAATGTGGACGCTAATAAATATGGCAATGCAATTGCAGTTGCAGTTGCAGTTGCAGTCACAGTTGAGAGAGGGGCGCGAGAGAGGGAGAGAAATAAAAGGTGCAATTTAGTTGTGGTTAATGTGGTCGCCAGCGAGTTATGCAACTGGCTTTGTGCCGCAATTCAAGTTAGTTGACCCACAAAGAAATCAAGAGTGCTCTAGTCGGCAGTGCCCGACTGGGAGATACCCTGCTCTAAGCCCTTAACTATTAGAAATGCATACTTGATAAGCTTCGGTGCTTACAGTCCGATCTGAGAGGCAATTTTCAGGGCTTTAATATGGCATTAGTGAGTACTATATGACAAGGATCTGGGAAATATTTCTAATCCGAATATGCTATATGAGAGAAGATGCTTCCTTCTACCTGTCACATACATACGCACAAAACCATTATACCCTTTCATCAATTTTCGATGGGTATAGTAACATATTGTAACATAGCTGACAAGAGTGCTAGTCCAAGTCTGATGCATAATTCCCATTTATTAAAGTGTTTACATAATTCACGAATCTAAACACAATTTTACTGCCAAATACCGTCTGGGCAGAGCTTACGTAATGCTGGCAATCAAATACTTAAATGTGATTACGTTTTGATTATGGGTTACGGCTAGTTAGATTTGCACTTGGATTTCAACAGCCGCTGGCTCTGACAGAATGGGCTAAACTTTGCTGAGAACTGCCAGTTACAAAAGTACCTGAAGCCCACCTTAGTTTCGACTAAAGTCTAAAATTTATGTATGACCTGTGCCACTATATTTGCTCTTTACTTTTTAATATCTACTTTGATCAAGTTTGATTGCCTAATAACTTTTATAATTATTTTCTCGTGTATCAATGATTCTCAAATGTCATTAATTAAAATCAAATTTCAAGGCACTTTTCAGATTCCAAATCGAAACCTTATGATATCTTGTTCGACAGTCAAGCCTAGATTTGGGCCCATTATTGAATCTAATATATTAGATAGGAGGGAAACAAGCTCGTAACCCGTTCTAAATCTATTGTTCGTAATTCTAAGCAGCTTGCCCACTTAGCGCTTCATTAATATCGTTGCTTCCTTTATTGATTTTAGCTGAGCTTTAGGTTTTTTCGAAGTACTAGACAATACGTGAATAAATATAAGCTAGAGCTTATCCCACACAAATTTTCCACTTAGCACCTTTGTTTCCTCCATTGATAATCAATTATTATTCAACCTAATATGTGACCTTTAAGTTGAAACTATGAAAAAATAGTTTGTTATTAAGAACTTAACCTAAGTCGTTGCTTACAATTCAAAATTATTTGCGCATGTGTGATTCTATTAGAACCTTAATATTTACTTTAGGAACTTAACTGAGCGTTACTTTTATCGGAACTTGGTCAATGTATATAACAAGGCTGCTCTAGAACCGAACCGGTTCGAGCCGGAAACTGATTTATCGATAAGTTTGTGATTGCAGCCCTTTATTTACATATATACAAGATCTTTCCCAAGCATTTCTGCGCTTCAATCTCTATTGATAGTGGACAAAAGGATCCAATAAGATTTTTTCTCCACTTTCAAGCTAAATGAATTTAAAACGGATTTCGGAAAATGAACTTTATATCAGTTACAAACTGTTGCTTATATTTCCACAAGAATTGACCAACATCCTTTTACGTACAAATATTGTGGGGTAGCTGCGGCTGCGCCTTAATCAAAGTTTGAAACTCGGCCAGACGCTGCGCCATCAGCTTTTCATTATCCTGTTTATGCACCATTCTTCTTCAAAACGAACTCAAAAAAAATGCAAAACGAACAAAGGAGCAACAAAAGTGTGTCAACGATTCAATTGGCGTCTGTCGAGCGGGAGAAAATCAAAAGCGCGTCTGTGCGACGCTAATTCGCGATTGCAACTGATTTGTGTGTGAAGTTTCTTGGCATGGCGTTGCCAGTGCTCGCAAAAAAAAAAAAAACAAAAAACAAAACAAAGTGGCCAAACGAAAATTGTGTTGGAGCAGAAGAGGGTGGGGACCGGCGGCGGACGTGCAGCTTGTAAGTTTGGTTTAAGGCATTGCACTCGCCGTACGACTCAAGATCTGCCGCTCGCCCTCTGCCGCTGATGTGTGTGCGTGTGTGTGTGTGTGTGTGTGTGTGTGCGTGTGAGAAACTGACGCAGCGGGATTGCAGACGGCTTGGCTGGCTTTTCATGCAGAGCTTGTCCATTTTTTTTTTTTGGTCCGTTGTGCTATTTACGTAACCTATTTGCAATTGTTTCATATGCCAGAAGGTCGACTGTGTGCGTGTGTGTGTGTGTGTGTGTGTGTGTGTGTGTGTGTGCGTGTGTGTATTCTATGAAGCGTACAAGTGGCCATGCCCCTTTCGTATATGTATGCGTCCGGCGGCCGCATTTAACTTCTTTTATCCGCGTTGTTGTGCTTCACCTCTGCACGTTTCCAATACCCTATAAAGTCGATGCATCAGGTATATTACGTCAGCACAGATCACGCACAACTGGCTAGCCTGGTTGCTCACAGAAACTAAGACGTACAGCCAACAAATTTATATTGATGCAGCCGCCAGTTAAAAACTAAATACTTTATGCAAATAAGAGTAGTAATACAAAAATTGGACTAATAAACCGTACTCATAGCTAAGTACAGGGTATGTGTTAATCGAGTGTTTGTCTTACATTTTATGCTTTTATGTAGTTGTCGGCGTTTTATCGCGACATTGGCAAACAATTTTCGTATGCGCTCCACTTGCTATGCCCGTCGCTGCTGCCCCTCCCTCCACCCAACCGTTGACGCCCCGACGGCTCGACGTGTTTCGCAAGTTAAACTATGCGACACAACAACAACACACGTATGTATGTACAACTTGTATTTAAACTAAACTGTCAAATATTAAAAAGCAGCGCACAGACACAGACAGACACTGAAACAGAAACAGAAACAGAAGCAGAAGCCAAAACAACGATTGTCGAAAGCGACACTTTTGCAGAATGCGTGGTAAAATCCAAAACTACAACACGAGAACAGTTATCAACGAAATGCAGAAGTGTGAATGCTCTTACATGCGCATACGATTTAGTAAATTCAATTAATAAGAACTCGCCATTTAGTACTAGAGAGCTAAGCAGATAAATCAGCTATAGCTAGCTTTATAAACCCAAACTCAAGCCTTGAAAAATAACGGTACGGCTTGTTGTGAGTAAAATTACTCTTTTACTTTAAGCGTATTTAATGTTACTGTTAATGTTAATGCTTGGTCTACATTTTCTTGCGATATAGGGTATTCGATGCGCTCTGTATTTCAGCTGAGAAGTTGGTTTGGGGCATTTCCATAATTTTGAACGTATTCGTATATTTAATGCAGTCATAAAATAGACGAACGCAGCTGAAAAAAATAAAAAACAAAAGACCCCGCACATGACACCAAGTAAAATGTTATGGCTGTTGCTTTTATTGAAAACTGTTTGACCTTGGCCAACACAAATACCCCCCCCCCCCCCCCCACACACACACACACTCACGCAATCATTGGCATTTGAAACCTGAGAAAATTAACTTTTGCATTACCGAAAAGTGCGCCAAAATAAAAAAGCCGCTCAAAATGTTGGCCACCATTTTGAATGCCAAGTCAAACAAGAGAGTGGAAAAACACGTTATTTTAGAACCAGTGGCTAAAGTTTAACTAGCAAGCATTAAAAAGGTGTAAAAGTTGTAAAGTATTTTAAATATTTGCACTTCAAATTAAAGTGTTTGTTGAACAAGTCTCACGTGTACGAATCAATGTGTTTGATATCTTCTTATTCAATTCAAAAACAAGTACACACATATGTATATACATATATATATATAACAAATTGGTTTCAAATTGGAAAAAGTGCCTGCGTCATTATCAATCTGCCATTTCGGAACTTTACAACTCATTTGCAGGTTAAGTTTTCGCACATTAGTGTGTGTGTGTCTGTGTACTCACACATGTTTGGATTGTGCAAGGTTTGCAACATTTTCCGGCGATTGTGCAGATGCCGCAACTGACCAAACAGTCAGCAAAATGCAACTTATTTGAATACTTGCGGCAATCACTTTTCAATCCCACAATCCATACTTCAATATGCTTCTGTTCAATATGGTTTTTATCAAGAATCTATTAACCCGGTTATTTAAATTTGAATGCGAACTAGAAAATGATCCAAAAAAGATTGCTTCAAATTGCTCAAACGATAAGAAAAGAAGAGGCGTATACACTTTGTTAGCTAAATAACATAAACATAATGTATTTTTGTAGAATGCCTTGAAGGCTGCTGGAGAGCAGTATTGGTTAAATGTAGAGTTAGCTAAACATCCAGTCAACTTACAATTGTATTATTATATTTATATAGAAATAGAAATTCCCCATAGATTACAAATAATGTTCAATAAATTGGGCGCGCTTGTGTATTTGAAAATGAGGCTTATAGCAAGCAGCTATTGCACATGTGTCATACCTACCAGGGTATTGTGTGTCAAAATGGTGCTGCCGCTGCTCAACACTGTGAACAGCCGTGAACTGTCATCAACTGTCAAGTACGCGCCATGTTTTAGCTCACGCACGCATTGCAGTGGAAAGAAGAAGCACGTGCCACAAAGTTAAGCAGGCAAAAAAGCAAACAAATTGCATTTGTTGCAAGATAAGCAACAACAAAGCTGCTAACTGCGCCAACAGCAAAATTGTAAACAAAACGGAGCCGGCGCCAACATTGGCTGTAGGTAATTATTGAGCTGCACAATAATAACAAACGGTTTGTAAAACGGGCATGAAAAAGAAGAAGCACGCCGCGCTACAATAACAGCGAGCGAGAGGGTGAAAAAACGAAAATTGCAACCAGTCGCAGCAGCAGCGCAGACTCTCTGCACGCACGAGAGCATTAACAGCGCTCCCCCCGCCGGTGACCAAGTGATTGGCAATAACCAAAAAACCGCGTGGTTGGCTTGTTTTTGTTTTCATTGCTGTTGTTGTTGTTGCCGTTTGGCAAATTGCATTTGATTTAAACGTAAAACGCGTGTGTCGTGCACTTGTGTCGGTCTTTTTTGCAGAGTCAAACATTAAGGTTAGTTGAAAGCGTAAACAATATTCGCCATGGTGCCCATTGGACACACTGGCCATCCCGGAGTTGTGCATCAGCAGCAGCCACCGCAGCCAATGCCAACAGCGCCAAGTGGACCAAACACGCTGCAGCCCAGCTCAGCCACATCGACATCCTCGAACACAACATCAAACAAGAGTTCTATGTCTGTCAAGCCCAATTACACGCTGAAATTCACGCTTGCCGGGCACACCAAGGCCGTATCTGCGGTCAAGTTCAGCCCAAATGGCGAATGGCTTGCCAGCTCATGTGAGTTGAATTTTTGAATGTTGTGCCAATCCCAAGAAATTTATTTCAACAATCGTATTTTGCAGCTGCGGACAAACTCATAAAGATTTGGGGCGCATATGATGGCAAATTTGAGAAGACTATATCCGGCCACAAGTTGGGCATAAGCGATGTGGCCTGGTCTTCCGATTCGCGTTTGCTGGTCAGCGGCAGCGATGACAAAACGCTTAAAGTCTGGGAGCTGAGCACTGGCAAGAGCCTGAAAACGCTAAAGGGCCACAGCAATTATGTGTTCTGCTGTAATTTTAATCCGCAATCCAATTTGATTGTGTCGGGCAGCTTTGATGAGAGCGTACGCATCTGGGATGTGCGCACGGGCAAATGCTTGAAAACTCTACCCGCCCATTCGGATCCCGTTTCGGCGGTGCATTTCAATCGTGATGGTTCATTGATTGTTAGCTCCAGCTATGATGGTCTATGCCGCATTTGGGACACGGCTAGCGGACAGTGCCTGAAGACGCTGATCGATGACGACAATCCGCCCGTTAGCTTTGTTAAATTCTCGCCCAACGGCAAATACATACTGGCAGCCACATTGGACAACACACTGAAACTGTGGGACTACTCCAAGGGCAAATGCCTGAAAACCTACACGGGCCACAAGAACGAAAAGTATTGCATATTTGCCAACTTCTCCGTTACCGGCGGCAAGGTAGATCCAATTTGATTTACGCTGAGCACAAATATTAAATTAGTCCTTTTATTTTTTCTATTTTTCTTGCTCTGGCGCAGTGGATTGTCAGCGGCAGCGAGGACAACATGGTTTACATATGGAATCTACAAAGCAAAGAGGTTGTACAAAAGCTGCAGGGACACACGGACACCGTGCTCTGCACCGCCTGCCATCCCACAGAAAATATAATAGCCTCTGCTGCGCTGGAAAACGACAAGACCATAAAACTGTGGAAGTCGGACACATAGAGCTGGTTGCTACCGCATTGTGCAACATCGACAAAACACACACACACACATTTCTTTAATAATCTTATTTTAAAACCAATTACGTTTAATTAACCTTTTTTTTTAATTGATTAAAACAAAAAAAGTACTCGTAAAACATTATTCAGGCTCGCAGCAGTAGCAAAAAGAAACATTCTAAGTTACAATTGCAAAACAATTGCAGTTGTGTATATTTAAATATTTATTAGCTAATGTATTGGCCAGTAAAAGAAACATACTGAAAGTCCTTCAATTTTTATACTTTTTACCACAATTGAAAACTAAAATTAAGCAATAATCGACACACACAACTCACACACATAAAAAACCAACAAGAGCAAGCGTGCAAGTGAATGTAAATTTAAAATAAAACAAAAAATAAACATAATTTTAGCTTTTGTGTATGATCTGTTAGCATTGGAAAATCTAACTAACCGAGCAACTTTTCATTTTTAAAAACGTATTTTATTATTAATTTTCCTTGTTTAGGGGACATTTGTACTTAGGAAATTAAGAAAATCTCTGTTTTGTTTATTATTTAGAAGAATATATGACAAATTCATGTTGAGTACGTACAGTTCTGGTTTTGTATATGTTCATAATGCATCTATTGATACCTTATATCTTGATAAAGATATATATTTTGTTAATTGAATGAATGACCCACGCAATTTTTTTATTGCGATTTTATGCCCAGTTAAATATATTTAAAAAATGCTATGCATGACAATGTCGACACTTTTAATACAATTATAATACAATTTAAATTAAAAACAAAACAATTACAATATTTATGTTTAATTTTAAATAAATTTTACTGTTCCAGTGCTGTAAAATTTGCAATGCCCAGTGCCGATGTTGCCAGTGCGATACGTTCGATAACATTACCGATGACTCGTGCTGCACTAGCTACCATCGCCAATAAATAATTTGGTTTAAGTGCATTTGGCATTCAATATATCCCGTGTTTTGTGTTGTTTTCCCCACGTTTCAATCAATATGGTAAGTTGGCCAAAATTGTTGTTGCTTTAACGACAAGCAATTTGTTTACAGTGTGTTTATTCTTGCTGTTTTTGCATTTACAGGCAGCTTACACCGAGGATCAGTTGGCTGGTGAGTGTGCGTGTGTGTGTGTGTGTGTCATAGGTATTAGTGTGCGTGTGTGTAAGTGGGTGTTGGTTTGAAAATGGGCGCAGAAGTTCAAAGTGCCAACTCAAAGCTTGGGCAGCAGCGAAAACGGCAAAAAAAAAACACAAGAAAAAAAGAACAGAAGCAACACACAAGTATTTGTGTATACGTTGTCAACATTTGCATGTCTCCTCTTTGTGTCTGTGCGTGTGCCGATGGTTTGTGCGCGTGTGTGTGTGTGTGTGTTACACATCTTCATATGCGGCGGCATGAATCATTGATAAAATAAACACACATAAAGCGGCAACGGGGCCAATGAAAGCAGCCATACGATCGCGTCAGTGACTCACAAAACGAGCGCGCAAAGCAACAACGATTAACAGTTATGTCGCATCAAACAGCTTGAAGGATGCGTCCCGTCCGACTGACTGACTCACTCACTCACTCACTGACTGACTGGCTGGCTGACTGACTGGTCCAGGACAACGGGTGCGAACTGTCGCTAGCTCGTCTCAGCGTCGACTGCAACAGCTGCAGCCGCTTGCATTGAACAGCAGCCGAAAAAAAAGAAGAAAAACATAAGCAGCAATAGAAACAAAAACTTTTGGCCATATCCATGTTGGCCGACCGCCGACGGCTGCCATTTAAGGCGGCTTTTGTGGGTCAACATTGGCACATGGCCCTGGGCCCGCCCTGGCCGCCCCGCGCCACATCCCTTCCAATCGCCAAAAATCGCCTGCCTCTGTGACGACATTGCGAATCTCTTTACGCAACTCGCTGCAAATGTGGAATTCTCGCTGTTCTGATAACTTAATCAAAATCTACTCAATTGCTTGTCGCCTGGCGATAAGTCGCAGTTGTTGTTGCTGCTGCTGCTGCTGCTGCTGCAGTGACGTCAGCTGACCGCATTGTACGTATTGATTTACCTGAACTGAACGCACGACGACGCGTTCAGCTGCTCAGTTTTTACCTAAAATGGGCAAAATTCTGTTGTTGTTTTTGATGCCATTTTTGGCCCGTTGCAAGCGCGTGTTAATAACAACAACAAAAATGGGAAGCACAGCTTCAGAATGCCGACGGGCAAATGCACTTGCATTGACACAAATAACACAAAAAATTACGTGTATAAGTATTGTCAACTGATTGTTGATGAATAATTAAGTTGTCGGATTTATAAAATTTAATTAAATGTTAATTAAAATTCTGTATTTTCAAAAATCAAAAAAGTCTTCAAGCGATTGCCAGCTCTATAAAATCAACAAAGCTTTAAAAACGAACAGAACGTGATATATAAAAAATTAAAAGTTTTATAGATATATGCGCATTTTCAGCTAAAACTACTCACTAAACAGAATCTTACTAAACGTTTCCCCTTTGCATCATTTAGGAAAATCAAAAATAATTCAATAGTTTTATCATATAATCCCAAATAGTTTTATCAGAGCGAATATGACATATAGAAAGACGAATCGGCCGTCGTAGTATATACCCTACAGTTGAATATATAGATATATATCATATATCTTATTGTATAGGTTGCATGGCGGCATCTTCAACGTGTGACACACGATATATAACAACATGATAATGCCCTCTGCAAGGGTATACTCAACGGCTGCAGCTGCTGCCGCATGTTGTGCAATCTGTTGCAGCATTGCACCAAGTGTCTCAGTAGCAGGCGGCGCAGCCAGGCAAACGGTTGAGATTCAATAAAAATCAATTCATTATGTATTATTACACGGCACACGTAAAGCCTACATTCACCACGCTCGAAGGTTGTAATTGGCGACGGGGACGGGCACGGGTGTGGGGCTAAAACTAAATGGTTTACAATCAATAACTAACTTTGATTCAAATGAAATCTTTGCAGAGTTCCAGGAGGCGTTCAATCTGTTTGACAACCGCGGCGATGGCAAGATACAGCTGAGCCAGGTGGGCGAGTGCTTGCGGGCACTGGGCCAGAATCCCACCGAGTCGGACGTGAAGAAGTGCACGCATCAGCTGAAGCCCGATGAGCGTATCTCATTTGAGGTATTTCTGCCCATCTATCAGGCCATATCGAAGGCGCGCTCCGGCGATACGGCCGATGATTTCATCGAGGGATTGCGTCATTTCGATAAGGACGCCAGCGGTTATATATCATCCGCTGAGCTGCGCCACTTGTTGACCACGCTGGGCGAGAAGCTTACCGATGAGGAGGTGGAACAACTGTTGGCCAACATGGAGGATCAGCAGGGCAACATCAACTACGAGGAGTTCGTGCGCATGGTCATGAGCGGCTAAGCCCCAAAACGGAGCTATCAAAACACAGAGCAGCAACAACAGTAACAATAATATAACAGCCAACACACACCTGCCATGTTAGCTAGCCGAGTTCATTCCGCCAAAACTCAACTCCCAATTCCAAGATTCCACTTTTAATTCTCGCTTAGCCATAAATTTGTATCTTTTGTATATTCTTGCATTTCGGGGCAAATAGAATTGATTCCAACTAAATACAACTAGACGCACCTAAAGCGCGACCAACCCCATGACTAACACCCACAGTTAAGCGCAGCATACACACATCCACACACACACACACACACACACACCAGCACACACACACACACACACAACATTGAACCGTTGTTTAATGCAGGGTAATGCATATCCTCGGAGAGGTCGCATCGTTAACATTGCGTATTATTCTAAATGTATCGAGTTTATAATCCAACAGATTTTTATATACATACCCATAATGGAACTCAAGTCTTCAACGAGTATCGTAACAAGTATTTCTTAATTAATGATTTGATATATATGCGAGGGTAGCGTATAATTGAACTTTAATGCGCATTTCAAAGTTTTACATGTTTTTTTTTTATTTGAATAATTTAATAATATATTTAATAATTGAAACGAATGAAAGTAGATCTTTTTACAAAAGAAACGTACTTAAAGTTATTAAAAACATACGAAACTTACAATATTTGGTGTTTTCTTGAAGTTAACCAACACGTTCGAATAAATCCTTAAGCAAAACGAAAATAAAATTAAAACCGTTCACAAAAACCTTGAAGTATTGTAGCAACGGGCTTATTGTCGGGGCAAGCAGCGCGCGTGGCTCAAATTCAAAGTGCTACAAAGACAAAAGAGCAATACTGGCAATACTTTTGAGTTTAAAATGTGGCGTTTCACAACAAATCTAAGGTTATTTTTGTTTACTCAGCGAAATTTTAGCTAAAAGTTTAATGTATAATTAGCAAACTTTACTCACTGCATTTAAGGTGTGGCGCCCAAGGCGATCAATCAATGTCGGCCAGTATTGTTATGGTATTTTGTTGGTATTTTGTCCGTCGCCATCTGTTGGTCACACTGCTCAAGCACAGCACAGAATAGAAATAAACAAAAGCAAAAATGTTACATTTAATATAAGCTTAAAGCATTTTGTACAGTGCTAAACTGCATTCCTTAATTAGCGCTTAGCGTTGTATTTAGTTGCGCTTTGTTTTTGACATGTCGAAAGCTACGGGCGTAGTCGCCACATTGCCAGGTGGCGGTGAACCAAGTTCGCCAGTGCAAAAGGTCTGGAAGCCAGAATGTGAGTAATATCCAATTAGTGTGCTGTACGCAAGCCTTTATCGCTTGATTCACATTATCGTACAGTGTATAGAATACAATTGGACGCACCGGCGCCGCATCCTGTGCGTTGTCAGCGCACCTTGCCCCTGCCGCCGGCCAAGAGCACCGCCGACGCCGTTGAGGAGAACAATCAGGCGGTGCGTTTGTACGGAACGGAATACCATGGCGTGATGGGTCACCTGGAGGCGGAGCAGCTGCTGGCCAATGCTAGCGACGGCAGCTATCTGGTGCGACGCAGTCCCAAAACGGATGGCTACCATACGCTGAGCGTGCGCTTTAATAAGCGCACCAAACACTACAAGGTCTTTTACAAGCCGGGCGATGGGCATTATCTGCGCGAGCAGGACAAACACTATGAGACGGTGCATGAAATGGTCGCCGATGGGCTAATCAACTTTCACATGCAGCTGCACGCCAGCCCCATCATACAGCAGATTAATCAGCAAACCAAAAACTGTTACCAGCAGAGCCCCTACATGACGCTGAATCGCCGCAAGCTGCGTGCACTCTCCAATGAGCTGGGCAAAATGACTGCCGCGACCAAAACAGATGCTTGTGACGGGTCTGCTGCGTCAACGGATGCGACTGCGGTTGCACTGCCGTCCCAGGACAGCCAGATCAGTCAGCACTTGCCGCCACAACAGCATCAGCAGCAGCAGCAGCAGCAGCCGCAGCAGCCGCAACAAGTTGCCGTCGATCCCATGCCTCTTGTGTATGAGAAGCCGCACAATTTTAAGGTGCACACCTTCAAGGGGCTCAACTGGTGCGAGTTCTGCGCAAACTTTCTGTGGGGCTTCACCGCGCAGGGCGTCAAATGTGATGCCTGCGGCTTTATGGCGCACAACAAGTGCTCCGAGCTGGTGCCGCCCAAATGTGTGCCCGATTTGAAGTGCATCCGTGGCGTCTTTGGCACCGACTTGACCACCATGGTGCAGCTGCATCAATGCACAATACCATTTGTTGTCCGTCGCTGTGTCGAGGAGGTGGAGGCACGCGGCATGCTCCAGGAGGGCATCTATCGCGTCTCTGGATTTGCCGATGAGATCGATGCGCTCAAGCTGGCGCTCGATCGCGACGGCGACAAGACTGACATGTCCGAGGCGGCCTATGGCAATGTCAATGTAATTGCCGGCACACTTAAGCTCTATCTGCGCCTGCTGCCCGTGCCGTTGATCACGTTCCAGGCGTATCCCAGCTTTATGGCTGCCGGCCGTAAGTAGCCCAACCCGAATGGGTTTCTTTTCATTTGCCAACCAGCTAATTTGACTTCTTTGCAGGCAATGCGATGCCAACGGAGCAGCTGCAACTAATGGCGGAGGCAGTGCGTCGCCTGCCGCCGGCGCACTACAGTTGCCTGCAGTATATGCTGGAGCATCTGAAGCGGTGAGTCGATGTCCACGTTTGCTCAGTCGGTGCAGAGTCCTAATTGAAATGCTATTTGCTATTTACAGCGTCGCCTCGCATTATGCGGTCAACAAAATGAATGAGCACAATTTAGCCACTGTGTTTGCGCCCACGCTGATTGCCACGCCCCAGCACATGACGAATCTCACGGAGGAGATATTCATGCTCTCCTCGTTGATAACCCACTGCGAGACCATCTTTGCCAGCGCCAAGCAATAACAATGCCCAGCGGGCGGCCGGGCGAGCGAGCGAGATAGCATGTATATGTGCGTCTCGCGCGCGCGTGTTCTCCCTCTCTCTCTCTCTCTCTCTCTTTCCTTCGTTATTTTTTATTAGTGTCTACGTTTCTTAAACGTTTTCTATCTACGCACTTATTGCAATCCTTAATTAGTTTATACATTTTAGCCAAGCATTTATTTATTTATTAAAACATTTTGCCGCATCTTCGATGCATTCACCAAAAATCTAGAATTTAGGATATTGAAATTACAATTTTCTGTATTTATTAATACTATTAGAATTATAATGCAAACGATTATTATTAATATTATCGAGCCTTCCACATACCATATACATATATTTAGTTATATATAGAGCATACCAAACGATACTATATACTTTTATATACATATATATATATATATCTATATATTTTTTTTTTAAATTTTTCTCTTCATTTGATTTGGAATTGCCTTTTACGAAATTAGCATTGAATGTTGTAAGATTAACGTACGAATTTACCTACAATTTTTTGGAAAGATTTTGAAATGAATCGAAATGATAAATAAAGATATTTATTTAAATGAACAGCATCTGATTGTGATTGTTTTATTAATGGAAATGTGAAGCGTAAGTATTTCTGGACTAAATAGGATTCTTTGGAATTGGAAATGTGTTCTTGATTAACTAAGGTGTTTTTATGGCATAGATAAAGTGCTAAATGATAAATGATTTTTGAGCAACGGTGCAAACGGCGAGTGTGTTTCAATTAGCGAGCGTGCACTGTACTCTGTAATTGTGTGAATGTGTAATATTTATCACATTGGCTTAGCTCCTTTGGCCATAAATGTGTAAAGCGAAGCGGCTTAGTTCAGCTCTCACACACTTTGTTTTAGTTAACGTCAAAATTTTGATTTTCTCATAAAAATTTTAAGAAGCGTTTTGAGAAACCAGAGAAACAATTAAGTAACAAAACGTAGCGGGAAACGGGTTAAAATAATAAGTAAAAAACGAAAGTATTAAATTTAAAGAAAATGAACGGAACGGTCAATGAGGATGAGGGCATCTACAAGGTGAGCCATTTCTGGACATGTGCCGAGCTGCTGCCAGCGCTGCCCCACGTGATAAAGCTGCGGGAGACCTTTCAGTTGTTTGTGCGGCCGCTTGGCAGCAAGGCGCTGGACATACTGAAGGTATCGGACTGCCTGCGGGCGATGGGTGTCCACTTCAAGGAGTCGAAATTGAAGGCGTGCCTGGTGCAGCGCCTGCTCAAGTTCCCGCAGGTGAAGCCGCCGAAGCGCGTCAGCTTCGAGCTGGTGCTGAGCATCTACTGTGAGCTGGCCAAACTGGACAATATGCCCAGTGCGGCGATGATGATCAACGGATTGCGCTGCTGCGATTCGAACGGCACGGGCAAGCTGCCATATGACCAACTGCGTCGGATGCTGACGACGGTGGGCGAACGGCTAAACGAGGCGGAGGCATCCGCTCTGCTGGACACCATGAAGGACGACAGCGGCAATGTCAACTATGTGGCGCTCATGGAGACGATGTTCTGCACGGACGACGAGGCGGCCGCCAAGCTGCAGCAGGCGCGCATCTATCTGGAGGCGCTAGGCAAAAATGCCTGCTACATGGACATGCAGAAGCGGGACGCGTTCATCAAGGCGCTGCGCAGCCTGGATTTCACCAACACCGGCTACGTGACGCCCGAACGGATGCTGGAGCTGCTCAATCGGACCGGCGACAGCTTCAGCAGCGCCGAGCTGGTCGCACTCACGCGCGGCCTGACGAATGCCAAAAAGCAAATCGATTATCGCCGCTTTCTGCGCCTCATCATGAACGAATGATTGTTTAATTTTTATTTGGCCGACTATTAGATGCGTCTACTAGAAATCAATTTGGCAAACCATTATTTATCTTTTAATGTCACGAGCAAAAATGTACAGTCCAAATTCTCTGCAGCGAAAACGCCATAAAGGTGTCTAAGCAAAACTTCGTTTTTGCACTAATTCGTAATTAAAAGAGAGTACAGCAATATTCCCTTGATCACGTCCATTAAAACTACAAGGAGACGCCTCTGACCTCTTAAAGTCTATCTATCTACTCTATCCACTCCCAAGTCCATAAATATAGCCTGATCGGATCCCTATATCATATAGCTTCCATAGTAACCTCGGCTAAGTTTATGTCTTTCAACTTTAGGCATCTCTTCCATTTCCCTCCATTTCCGGCCATGGACACATTAGGAAGTTCGCATACAGCATACGGCAGGAATACGAATCTGTTAAGAGAGATCGTCTATTAAACCGTTAAAAATGATTTACTTCAATTCGATAGAAAAAACTCTACGCAAGTCTGTTAATCGAAACTTAAAAAAATGCTTATCGAGGTCAAATTTACTGCCTGCTACGTCACGCAGCGCGGCGCAGAGCGCCATCTAGGTGTCAATAAGCCAACGTATAACAGTTGTAAAAGCAGCAAAAAACTTTTTAAAGTCTGGCAGCGCTTGGCCTAACGGCTTTGTATGCCAGCAGTTTTTATTGGTTAGTTGGATAGTTAGTTAGGCAGTTAGTTTCTTGAGTTTGAAACAAAAAATATAGCAAACATAATTGAAATATGGAGGAGAGACCGAAGGTTGATATGTTGATTATGCGATTTATTAAAAATATTACATTCTTGACACTTAGCAGCTATAATATCATGTCATATTGGATTACACAAGATCGTTGGCGTCCCCAAATGAAGACATTAATTGGTTGCAATTTTCATTACTAGCACGACAATAAATAGTTTAAATCTATGCAAAAAAAAACAAAAAAAAATACTAAATACTAAATATATGTATATATATTTTTGGATTGTGTGCTTGTCTATATAGCTAAAAATACAACTGGGCTCCCAGTTAGTTTGGCATATGATAGCTGTCTGGCAACGCTGCCTGGCGTCAGACATCGTCGCTGGAGGCGTGGCTGCCGCCGCCGGAAGTCAGCTCCATTTTGATGGGCGCTGCCGTTGCCACCGTTTGCTGCAGCTGCAGCATTTGATAAGCGCTGCTGTTGCTGCTGATGCTGCTGCTGCTGCTGATGTTGTTGTTGCTGTTGTTGCTGTTGTTGCTGTGACGCTCCCCGCTTTTAAGCATATCACACTGGGCATGCGCCTGTGCCTGGGCCTGGGCCTGGGCCTGTGCCGCGAAGCTGCGCACCTGCAGAAAGAGGCCGCCATTGTTGAGGAGTCGCGCCTGATGCTCCTGGGCCTTGGCACGCAGACAGGCAATCGAGTTGTTCCTGCAACACGAGAGAACACATTGGAATATCGATCATGCCCGACTGCGTAATACTCTTTCGCAGTCCAACAGGAGCTGGCGACATATCAACCGTCAAATTTTTAAGGGGCTGACGATTTATCGAATACTTTAATCCAAAACTTGGGGCAGCCAAACTGCAGTTGATATCGACTCTTTTTTTTTGGCTGGTGATCAAATTTAGCTCGCAATTATTAAATTTAAACATTTTAAAGGCTTTCAAAAGATGAATTGGATTATCAAATCAAGTTTTGAACCAGCTTTACTTGAAATTTCAAAGACACTCTCAAATTCTCATAATATCGATTAATATCGATTTTGTTGGGACTCGTTTTTAGAAGAGCTCTTCCTTCTGTCTGTCTGCATAAACATTCGATCTCGATTAAATTCACACATTTTTCTAATCTATATGCAGAACTAGCTAATCTTTGATTTCGATAACTTATTTAATTGTCATAATATCGATAAATATCGATAAGTAAACTTGTCGTGGAGACTATGAATGAGTATAAACAGTGGAAGAATGGAAGAAAATAACGGATTCCAAAAAAAAATATAGCCTCGCGCTTTGGTATATGCACACTTTTGTATGCCACATTTAAGCCCAGATAGGGATCGGACTATGAAGGCCGAAGTTAATGCCGAATGCATTCCCACACATAGTATGGAATGCGAATAGACAGACGAGCAGCAAGAGAACCAATATACTCATTTCAGCTGGTGAAAGGGTATTAAAGCAGCCAACAGATTTAACGGAGCTGAGCTGGATAACTTGAAGCTTACCTAAACGCATCCGGATCGTGCTCCATGAGCGCGGCAGCTGCCGCTGCGGCGGACAGATGATGCGCATGCAGCGCGGGATGTGGCAAGGCGGCGGGCGCCGACTGCTGCTGCTGTTGCTGCTGCTGCTGCTGCTGCTGCTGGTGGTGTTGGTGCTGAGCAGCTGCGGCAGCCGCCGCGACGGCCGTGTTCATAATCAAATGGAAATCCTTGCTGGAGGCGGCGGCGCCGGCGCCCGCTGCATTTGCCGCATCCAGCAGCGGATGATAGCTGGGCGTGGCCACAGAGTAGAGCTGTGCTGCTGGCGGCGGCGGCGGCGGCTGCTGCTGCTGCTGCTGCTGTTGGAGCAACTGCGTCTGCTGCGGCGAGGGCGAGCTGAGCTCAATGTGCGGCGAGCCGGAGCTGTTGGTAGTGGCGCCCGTCGGCGTTGTGGCCGCCGATGAGGCAGCCGCATAGCCGCTGCTGCCGTGCGGCGTTGTTGATGTTGGCGGCGCCGTTGAAGCGTTTGTCGGACAGCTGCTCGGCGCCGGGCTGACCACATTCAAGGATTCCGTCGACGAGCTGAGCGCCCGCGAATGCGAGCGCAGCTCATCCGAATGCGCTGACTTTGAGCCGGCCGAATCCTCGTGATCGCTGACTCCGGAGTCGTCCTTGAGCGCAGATTGTGCCTCAATCGATTTGCGATGCATGCCTGCCAGGGGAGAACAAAGAGAGAGAGAGAGAGAGAGAAGAGAGAGAGAGAGCTTTTTAGCATTTCCTTCTAAGTATTATATAGGTGTACTTTGGTGAGAATGAATGGGGCATGGATTGGACAGCTGATGACATTAGCTTAAAGTGGCCGCAATTACTTTTACTAAAGCTCAGCTTGAAGCTCAACCTAGTATTAATAGCTTAAAGTGGCAGCGAGCTTCTGTTCAATACACTTCTACTCAAAGCTCGAAGTCAAAAGAATACTAAATACCAAAGTATTGTCTATTTACTGAGTGCAATAACTCGAAAGGAAATCTTAAAGCTCATCGAAACAAGTGTTCGCCTAACTTTCGATTAATCAAATAACTTTGTAGTCAATGCATTGCAATTAAAGCTTTCAGTTAATCTGAAAATATCTGAATTATTCTAAGCTCACTTGTGAAACATATCTTAAATGTACTTATAACATTTTTCTAAGTAGTAATTAGTCTAACGCAATGCTCAAAGCTCGATTGTTTACACTTAATTTGAAAGTTTTGGGAATTGCTTTAATCAGAACAATATCAACAGCTTTGGCTAAAAGCTTTGTGTGATCAGGAAAGCTTGAACGTAAAGCTCCTCGAACTGGTAACAATTTTGCACTAGTTGGCGCTTGCCTTGGCCCCGTTTAGCGCTAAGAGCTTTAAGCTTAAACTTAAAGCTCCCCGAAGTGGTCACAATTCGGAACTATTCCGTTCGCTCTTTGACCCCGCTAAGCACCAAGAGCTTTAGGGGATGCAAGAAAGCTCGACCGAAGCTTTAAGCTTGTCGCACTGCAGCTCGGCTCATAATGGGGTTCGAACTGACGCGAGTTAGCAGATGGTTCAAACCCATCACAACTCGCTTAAACAGCATATGCATAAGGACTGTCATGCCCGAAACTAATCCCCGATGGAATACCGAGCCATAACTCGATGAAAACTACGCTCGAAAACTGAATGGCAGATAACATTTTGAGCATTATTAACTGGTTGGCCACGCATCAATTGCCAACTAATTTGACATTCACATACTTAATTAAAAAAAAAAAAGGGAAATGGGAAAAGGGAAAGAATATTGAATAGAAGAAAAATGCCCGGTGCCAACCTCAAAGCTGAGCCGTTAAGCCACTTAAGTAGCACGGCCCTGGTGCTACTTGGGAATTAATTTGCGAAACACCCAAAGCATTATGTGCTCTGAGGGTGGGAGGGTGTCAGGGGGGGTTGCAGCGGCAGTGGGTGGGGTAGGGGCAGAAGTGCCAATAAAACCTGCAATTCGCTGGCAAAACATTTCTCGCAATGCGCCTAGATAAACGATAAATGCCAAATTAAAGCAGTAACTGCAACCCACCCCCCCCCCCCCCTTCCCTCTCCACTTGCCAAGCTCACCCCTCGCGCTGGCATTGTGTGTGTGTGTATGTGTGTGCATTTTGCATTTATTAAGCGATTATTAACAAATAAAAGTCAAAAGCAACCCCCGAGAGTTACCCAAAGCACTTGTTAACTGCTGTGTGGCATAAGGGGCAAATGCCCGGCTCTTGGCCCCCGCTCCCCTCCCCGCGCCCACGTGATCTGGCAGAGCGACTCGCTAATCCGCAAAGTCATTTGAGGCATGGGCCAAGAAAATGTGCGCAACATATGACGACAAAAAGCAAAGGACAGCCGATTGAGCCAAAGATGCGTCCCGTCCATTGCGACATGCACGCCAAATATGCTCACAATTTCGACAGGATATCCAAACTTATATATCTATATATGTGTGTGTGTGTGCTTGTGTGTGTGTGTGTGTGTATATCACTTTATAATCCCCGAGCTGCGGCTCTTTGTCTCGCTGAAAATTCAATTAAAGCTGCCTCAATTCAATGCGACTTACGGACCGGAGGGAGAAGCGCTGGCTGGGATAAGTTCTTATTGGTTTTGGGGGAATTTGTTGTGTGGCATAGTTGATTTGTTTGGCGATATGATTGTTGCATTTACATTTCTGTTCCATACCTAGTAGCCAGGGTGCCACCGCATCGTTGTCCTTGGCCGACTTCAGTATCGTCTCCGGCAGCGGCAGCGAGTGCCGCACCATTGCCCCGTATAGGCCGTATTCGGCCATGATGGTGCTGCCGCCCCAGACCTTTTCGGTTTTCCGCCATTTGGCCCGTCGATTCTGGAACCACACCTGCAATTAACCAAAACAACAACATTTATTATATTTATTTGTTTTTTTTTTAACCAGTTCAATTGCAGTTTGTTACGACTGCAAATCGGGTTTATTTTTGCCCCGCAATTCCGCTTTTTATTTAACGTAAACCGAATCCTGAACCGTATCAGTTGGCTCAGAAAAACGCGACCGAGCACAATTTTTTTTTGCATTTGTTTAAGATATTCGTTCCTCAAAAAGTTAACCATATAAAAACGCATTTTTTCGAACGTTTCCTTCTACTGAGCTATAAAATATATGATAATTTATTGTCCATAGGTTAAACCCGTCCAAGTGCCACAAAGCAACAAAATGGAACGAAGCAAAGGTGGGTGGAATGAAACGTAATGAAAATGGAACGAAATTAAAATGGTGTAATGCGTTTTCAAAAGATTCTTCCAATCGAGCAACATAATATTGGATAAGATTTTGCTCAGAGCATGACAGAAGCCAAACTGTTAGCATAATCAAACAAAATGGAACGAAATGGGAATGGCACGAAGTGGAGAAATGTGGAAAGATAGAAGAATGCATTCTTCGAACGGTTCTTCTGATCGAGCTACATAATATATAATATTCAAAAGATTCTTCCTATCGAGCTACATGATATTGGATAAGATTTTGCTCAGAGCATGACAGAAGCCAAGCTAGTAGCACAATCAAACAAAATGGAACGAAATGGGAATGGAACGGAGTGGAGAAATGTGGAGAGATGGAACAACGCATTCTTCGAACGATTCTTCTGATCGAGCTACATAATATATAATAAGATATTGGACATAAGGAGCATGAAAAAAACACGGGCAATGTAACAAAATGGAACGAAACGAAGGTGGGTGGATTGAAACGTAATGGAAATGGAACAAAATGGCACTGGAACGAAATGGAATTGTAACGAAACGAAAAGCGAATAACGCGCTTTTCCAACGATTCGTCGAGCTGTGTAATATAAGATAAGCTTATGCTTAGATCATGGCAAAACCGTATATATTTGGATATTTAGAAAAATAAAACAATTAAATTTTAAACCAATCAATGCTATGGAAGTTTAATGATATAGTACTCCAATCGGGTCGGTTGTCCGCAAAAGAAAGATAGATCTATCATGATAATAGCTTTAAAAGTGTGAAAAGTGCATTGAAACAGACGGACACACTATGTCGGCTCGACTGCTGAAGCGGATCAGGACTATATATATTGACTTTAACGGTTCGGAGATGTTGCCTTCTTTTACTCTCACAATATTGCCAGACAAGTTTGTAAGATATGTGGCGAGATTCGTAGCGGATAAAGTTGGAAAAAACCAGTTTCGAGAAGCGAGCGTTGGACCGAGACGTTGGTTCAAACTGTGTATCGTATAAACGTACATTTTTGTTATGCTTGCAGCTTTGATTGTTGCTAAAATGTTAATTCCATAAATTGGCAAAGGTAAAACAAAGGAAACAACTATTTGTGCCAAGCCAGAAGAAAGCATCACCGATTACATAAAGTATATATATATTCTTGTTCAGCATCAATAGCCAAGTCGATCCGAATCGTTCGCCCGTCCGTCCGTCTGTCTCAACCTATCGATATCGATATTTATCGATTGCGTGCAAACGAGGCAATGATCCCCCTCGTTTGCACGCAATCGATAAATATCGATAACGATAACCAAACTTGATACGTAGCTGCTAGCAACTTATACACAGATCATATATATTACCCATTAAATGGGTAAAAAAAGATGTAAGTGCTGATAGAAGAAGATGCAGGGAATCTTCTCAGTCGGACACTCCCGATAAGAGCACCTGTACTTCTTTTTTCGTTTGGTTCTGGGCTAGTTATATAATAATATTTGTAATAGGTGAAAATGAATTTATATTCACGGACCTGACTGAAGAATTGACTGACTGATAAAAGCGAAGCCCCAAGGAATCGAAAATGAGCAAATATTTTTTTGAAATAAATAAAAATAACAAAATTTTGTCTTTCAATTGAGTATGAGCGACGTGAGGGCCCTTAAAATTCTTCTTTCGGACTCTTCGATGCGCCGAATCGGGCCAAGATCTTAGTGGAGTTGACATTTTTGCTGCTTGATTTGGTCTCGTCTCAAATGGAATGCCTGGCATACATAGCTGGATGGAGGCGCCATATGGCGTAGGCTATGGCCTAATGCCACATTAGACCCTTTGGTCATTGGCCGTTTGGGGGCGCCTCCGAATGTTGCAGCTGCTGATGCCGCTGTAAATGTGATGCAAATTGCGAATTATTAAATAAAAAACTCGTTGAAATTGAAAAAATGTAAATGGAATGTATTCGAAATGCTAATACACTCGGACCGGACCGTAAAGGCTTTTAGCACCCGCATGAAAGACGCTGCCAAAGCGGGCGATGACAGCATGAGGACCAACATAGAGTGAGAGAGAGAGAGAGGGAGAGAGGGAGAGAGACAGTCAGTGTCATGGACTGAAGGAGACTCCTGCTCTCTGTGTGTTCACACATAATAGCAAATAATATACATATTCGCATATAAGTGACCAAATTAGATTATCTTCCAAAACATTAAACCGATTTTCATGCAACATGCGGCGGCAACAACAACGGCAGAGCCGCTGACAATAATAAGAAAACATTAAATGTTGATCACAAAAGCGACCGGCAGCAGAACAACAACAACTGTCACAATAAAAGGATTTGCCACACGAAAAGGATGCGCAAGGACGAGAGTCACTGAACGAACCACTCTATATGCATAGCGGCGGGGCAAAGTCAAAGCAAAGGATTTAACTTTGAGTTAGCAACCCTCGCACGCACACACACACACACACACACACACACACACGCACGCAGAGCGACAGCAAGGACCTCGTCCACCCTAAAGAGAACTGTCTGTCGAAGGACCAAAAAAGAAGTCATCATTTTTCTGGTCCATCAAATCGTTTAGTTCTGCTATTAGTCATGTGCGAGAGACACTGGCACCACTAAACACCGACAGCTGTAAAGGCGGAGGGGGCGGGGCATGGGGCATGGGGCAAGAAGATTTGCCCACTGAAGTGGCTGCGACGCCGCCGACGACGACGACCAGTGGCAAGCAAAATGAAAATTTATAATAAAAAGCAAAATATGCAAAATAGGTTGGCATGCAAAAAAAAAACGCGGCAGGGGCGTCGTCTGAGCTGGTGGCGAGGGGGGGGCGGGGGGGTTGGTTGGTTCGAGACAGGGCAGTGTTGGTTAAGTCTGTGGCGACATTTTTGCTGAAATTCTTTTTGGCACGGGCCAAAGACGTGGCAAAAGAAGAAGCACAAAGCGAAGAAAAAAAAAATACAACTGAGCGATTGAACAAATCGCAACAAATCGCAGGAGCTGTGGCCAGGAGGAGGGTGACGTCGTTCGGGGGAGGGAGCACAGAGGATGGGGTTTGGGCCAGGGGTTTGGCAAGAGCCACTGAAAACGAAGATAAAGTGGTTTGGCATTTGCTTCTGCCAGTTGGGCCCTTAGGTGCCTACGCATTTGGCGTCATAAAATGATTTATGCTTGGCAGGGGCAGGGCAGGAGGATGCATCGAGGGGGGGGGGTTGCAAGTGACAACTTGGCTCATAAATTTGGGCATCTGAGAAATTGGCAGAGCCCAAAATGGCTGGCAGCCACTCAGTGCGCTTCGTTGCAGCCCACTAAATTTAGTGGCTAAGACGCATTTTGGCCAAGTGCCAGAATTGCAAAAAAAAAATGGGATTAAATGCAAGACGGGAAAGAGAAAGAATGAAACGAAATGGCAGAGGAACGAAATGGGAGTAGAACGAAATGGGAGTAGAGCGAAATGTAAACGAAACGAAATGGTAAATGGTAAGGGAACGAAGTGGGAATGCAATGAAATGGAAATTAAACGAAATGCGAATTGAAGAGAATGAGAATTAAGCCAAATGGGAATCGAACGAGATGGAAATGAAACGAAATGGAAATTAAACGAAATGGGACTATAAGAAAATGGGAATGAAACGGAATGGGAACTAAACAAGATGGAAATTAAACGAAATGAGAGTATAAGAAAATCGAAATGAAACGGAATAGGAAATAAACAAGATGGAAATTAAACGATATGAAAATGATACGAATTGAACGAAATGGAAATTAAACGAAATGGGAGCATAAGAAAATGGGAATGAAACGGAATGGGAACTAACAAAGATGGAAATTAAACGAAATGGGACTATAAGAAAATGGGAATGAAACGGAATAGGAAATAAACAAGATGGAAATGAAACGATATGAAAATGATACGAAATGGGAATTGAACGAAATGGAAACTAATTGAAATGAATATGGACCGAAGTGGGTAACGAAATGGAAATTATATGAAATGAAACGAAACGAAACGGAGTGAAACATCATGACAGTTGACTGATGTGTATGCCGGTACAGTACGCGCTCGTTAGAACGAGCCAATTAATTTAGAGGTAACCTATTTAGGGCTTAGATGCTGAATGGATGCTACATTTCAAATAATTTCATATTGGAACGTCATGAATTGAAACAGTAGATCATTCGAGTCTTGTTAGCAGCCATTTAGGGAAGTAAATGCACAGATTTTTGATTTTGAATCGGTGAGAAGCTTTGTGCTCGGGATTCTATGAAAGCTCCTTAGTTCCATAGTTCCTTAAACTACCCAAAACACAGATAATTTTAATTGCGTTAAGCTAATTTTTCTTATGACTTGCTGCTACAAACTGTAAAAAGAACCGAGCGGAACGACTTGGAATGAAACAACCTCATGCCAATTGAGTGCTATCTGTGGATACAGCTTCTGTATGGATACGCGTCCTGCATAAGGAGCTCGAATTGGGAACGTGATTCCTTGGGATTCTATGAAAGCTCCTTAGTTCCATAGTTCCTTAAACTACCCAAAACACAGATAATTTTCATTGCGTTAAGACAATTTTTCTCATGACTTGCTGCTACAAACTGTAAAAAGAACCGAGCGGAACGGCTTGGAATGAAACAACCTCATGTCAATTGAGTGCTATCTGTGGATACAGATGGATACGCGTCCTGCATGAAGAGCTCAAATTGGGAACGTGATTCCTTGGGATTCTATGAAAGTTCCTTAGTTCCATAGTTCCTTAAACTACCCAAAACACAGATAATTTTAATTGCGTTAAGCTAATTTTTCTCATGACTTGCTGCTACAAACTGTAAAAAGAACCGAGCGGAACGGCTTGGAATGAAACAACCTCATGCCAATTGAGTGCTATCTGTGGATACAGCTTCCGTATGGATACGCGTCCTGCAAAAGGAGCTCGAATTGGGAACGTGATTCCTTCTGAGGCGCAGATCACATTCACAACAAATCAAAATTAACTCAGCCCGAAATCGATAAATATCGATTATCCAGGAAGAAGAAGCGCAGCCATTGTGAAAAGTGTGTGTGCACAACAGGAACTACGAACTCAGCCGCTGCAGCGCTTGGTGCAGTGTATGTCCCAGTCGTGCACGCCCGACCCGGGGCACACCTACTTGTTGTTCGCTGGAGGCTTGTGGAAGTGCCTCCAGTGTTTGGTTAAGTGAAGCACACTTATGCGAATTGGATCGATGCTGTTCGAGCCGGCTGTAGGATGCGATTACCTCTAGCTGCCGCTGCCTGTGGTGGCCTCTTGTTGTTGTCGTTGTTGTTGTTGTTGTGGCTGTTGCTCAGGTGGAGCTGCCAACTGCTGCAAAATTAATTTACACACACGTGCACACACACACACGGACAGACAGAGCGCGAGCAAGACGAGCTGCACTTAAGAGCATTCTGGGCGTGGCAGCTGGGCAGCTGGGCAGCTGGCGCACAAAAGCCTTGCCTTTGGCTTGGCCAGAATTGGGCCCGATGGCCCGCTCCGGGGCAACACGAAATCAAATTAATCCGGTTTGTTATTTCATCATGCAACGTCAACGTCATCATCATCAGTTGCAACAACAGACAAAAGGCGCTGCAGCAGCAGCAGCAGCAGCGGCAGCAACAGCAGCAGCAGCAACAACAACAATTTGCAATAATAAATAGCAAGAGCAACACACACACACACACACACACACACACACGTAGGCACACACACAGCGTCATGTAAACAAACGTCTGCCAAAGGAGCGGAAAATTTCATTAACAAGGCACACAAGCAACAACAACAACAACACCCAATTTGCTGGCCGTGCAACCAAAAGCTCCTAGTCGTTGCGAGGCATACAGTGTCAGCCCCCGACCGCCCGACCGCCCGACCGCCCGCAGCCATCGCGGCCCCTCGTTATCAGCAACAGCCCAGCAGCTCGCCAGCCCCTTTGCCCCTCTGCCCCTCTGCCTCTTACAAGCTGCGAGCTCCGAGCACTGATAATTTAATCAACTCTCATTGAATTATATCATTTTGCAATTTGGCTACGCTGCCTGCCTGCCTGCCTCTGTGCAGCATGCAACATCGACAACGTGCCTGCCCCTGCCCCGCCCTCTTTCCTTGTCCTATGTTCGTTTCCATGCAAATTCAATTCTCATTATGATAGCATCCAACGAGCTGTCGCTTCAGCCGAGCGTCCATTTTGAGTGCGGAAATCAAAATAGGAAATGCCATAAATTTGCCCCAAAACGGAAACTCGTTGCCAACCTCTCTATGTGTGTGTGCGTGTGGTGTGTGTGCGTGTGGTGTGTGTGTGTTAAGGTGTGTGTGTGTTAGGTGACCTCGTCACTAAGCGCTGCTGTGCCCCTCGGTCTCTGTGTAAACAATCGAATCGTATTATTTGTTCACTGAGCCCGTTCGGTTGCCCATTGCAAAGCTAAACTCCCGAAAGTATGTTTAAAAGCCGCAGCTTATCCAGCATAAAGTCATCCAAATTGTGTGCGAATCAGCGCTGTAAACGTCACGTCATGAGCCTGCGAGAAGTCGCCGGTTCTAATTTAGCAACAATTTTTAATGTTTTTAATGTTAATGTTTTAATGTTAAGAATCTGAATCTTTCATTGTAGTTACCTTTAGTGATAAATGTGCACGTTCAGATGGGGTTTCGGGAAATTCCACCCGCATGTGTGGAAAATTTGTGAGAAACGTTTGTAGGAAACTTTTTAGTTTACAATCCGGCCTCAAGCTCATTTTCAAATATCTTTGCTAAAATTCATTTGAACACACTTTTCGTAAGATCAAAGATTTGGTGGTTAAAGTTTCGGGTTCAAATTCATTTCCAAGAATTTTTTTGAAAAGTGATTGTTTACCTTTGTGATGTTTTACCTTTTACCGAACTTTCTCGGTGAAAAATAAATATACTTATTCATATTTAGTCATACTTATTTTCAAAGCCCCAAACAAGAACTTAATAAATACGTGTCTCATCGAGTTTGTAAATTCCACCAAGAACTGCGGAATATTGGCGGAAAATATGCAGCTATTTTGCTTACCATCGGATTGGCTTTAAACTTATCTTCAAATTATAATACGATATGATAATATGTATTTCAGAGATTTTGAAAATTTCACGGTTGTTATTAAATCATTTAATTAACATTTAATCGGGTTCAAAATCGTTTTGAAAGATCCTTGTGAAAATGCACGTAATTTCGCCCCACTTGAAAATTTATTTGATACGTTTAATGAGCGAAAGTTTATTTTTTGTTTTGTCTGCAAAATATTACCTTAAGCGTTGAGTTCAAGATAGTACGGGTAGATTTAAATTGTCTACGAGAAATGGGTAAAAAACGTTTATCTAATATTTGAAGAAGAAAACTTGTCACGGCCGAGGCCCGTGTTTGTCTTTGTTTCGGCCTGTCAAAGTTATCATCTGAAGTTATTTATCTAAAAAAGCTTAACACAATTTAAGCGCAACTTTAACCGGAGGATAAGTACATGTCAGCAGCTGTGCCTATCGATAACACAGCTATTGCATTAGGCGTTGCCACCTGCCAAAATAAACATGCATTAGCATTAGCGCAGCATATCTCTGAATATTGTCTATGTTTGACGCCCAACTATTCGGCGTCATGGTGATTTGACAAAGGATAAGTAAGCAATAGTTCGCTATTTCGATGTGAAATCGAATATTTCACATACACTAATTGCGACCGTGTTCCACACACGCGCATAATTTGACTTTTTTTTCCAATCGGAAATAACATCAATTGATCCCAACATTAAATAAACCAAAGTGGGAGCTTTCGTGTGTGTGTGTGTGTGAGGGGTAGGGGGGGGGGGGGGTAATCCTGATGCTATCCAGTTAGCCCGCTTTAATATAGATAACAGCTTTTGGCTAAATGATTACTTGACCACACACCCTCCCCCTGCCCCGGCCAGCGACAACCTGCCCTGACCAATAGCTCCGCCCGCAGCAGTTGGCAATACGTTGAGAATCACGATGTCAATTTGCTGATTGAAAATTTATTATTATTGGAACTCGGGTTGCCGGCGCTCGCTTTTATGGGCCGCAACGTTCCGTAACGTTGCAAGACGCGCCCCCTTTTTGGGTAGCGCCAGCCATTGGACTGGCCTCAAGGCCAGTTTTGGCCGAACTGCTCAAGTGGTTGCCGCACAATATATGAGGATGCGGCTCACTGACAGCACACTGCCACGCCCACTTGCGTAGAGCCAAATGCATTTGATTTATTGAATCACGACAAATGCTCAAATGATATGAGGGGGGGGGGGGGGGGGATGGCTGCCCTTTGCACTAAATACTTGCTATTGGCATCTAGAAGTGGATTAGATTAGATTAGATTGGATTACATTTAATTGCTGTTGGCTAACATATGCATGTACTAATATCTCAGAGCTCGGAGTTAAAGCCACAAAGCGCTTTCTGTTAACTGAACACAATTTATCTAACTTAAAGCTCGACTTGTAATTTACATTTCTCCCCCTTCTATTTTCGACTGAACACACTGAGAGCTTTAGATTTGCGTACATCCGAAATGTAAAACAAGGTCAGCTTTAAGCAAAAGCTCTTAAAAAGCTTCTTTACTGACTACAATTAAGTGCACTTAAGGCTTAAAGCTCCATAGCTGTCATGGCCGTGCTGCTCTCAAGAAGCTATTTTCTTCTACTAAATCTTAAAGCTTCACGGCAAATGAAGCTTGATTACGGTAAAGGGATGGGAAAACAAGCGGAAAAGCCACAGCTTTTATTTCATTTTATTATATTCGATACCATTGGTGAGCTTTTTAGGAGCGTATTCTATTCGTCTTAAGTCCAGCTTAAAGCTCAAATTTTGTATACGTTTCCATTGGTAAACTTTGATTGTATTTGAAGTGTATTCTGTTCTGCTTAAAGCTCCGCATTATTGCAAAGATTGAGCGCCAAACCTTTTAAGCTGGCTTAAATTGGATCGTCGGTGAGCTTTGGCTGGGTACAATTAATCCCACTTAAATCTCAATTTGCCAGCAATTCGTGTCTGCTTCAAATTTATTAAATGGTTGTGTGCTTTCCCAGAGAATTGTCTTGCAGAGGGTTCAGAATCAACATAGATGCCATTTGGTCTGGCCTCCAGTTCAAAGATGCTTCAAGCAGCGACTGAGCAAATGTGAAACCAATTTTGGACATTCGTCTGGTTGGCTGCACTTGGACAAAGGTCAGCTTTGAGCGGCGGCCCGTTGGGGCTCAAACTGTTGGCCATAATTAAAATATTGGTAACCAATCAAAGATTTTCAATGGGGCCCGGGCTGTGTGGAGGCCGGGCATAAAGTACAAATATTTGCGCACTCGTGCTGCAAAATTGCGCAAATTGCATGCTGCATGCAGCATGTGGCAGGTGGCAGCGGGGCAGCGGGGCTGAGTATGGGGCGGGCTGTACGTTTGAGTTCAGCTCGTTCTTTTCAGGTGACATGTGCAGCGCATTGCATTCGATTGCATGCGACAAGCAGTGTCTGTTCCCGCTGACCCCCCGCCCCCCGGCCCCCCCGCCCCCCCGCCTGTCCGCTCTTCATATATGCCTCTGCCCCTGTGCCTCTCCCTCGGCGAGGGGATTTGGCGTGGCTTTCAGCTTGTGTGGCATGCGGCTTTTATTGGTTTACTTCATCAACTCGACAGGCAGGCAGTCGGTCGGTCCGTTCCGTCAGTCAGTCAACCATTTGAGGCGTGTGGAAATTTCATAACGACAACGTGCAGCCCCTGCAACATGCCCCGCCCGCCTGGCCTCAGCCCCATCCCCAGCCCCTCCCTAGCTGCAGCCTCTGTTCAGCAGCTCAACCCGTTCCACTTTATATGCAATATTCAATTGACATTCAGGCAAAGCATTTCGCGGCATTTTTTCCATATACCATATTCCCATCCCCCCCGCCTCTTAACGCAGCCCCTCCGCCCGACATGCACAATGTAGTTGGAACTTCAATTTCAACTTTCATATGAGTTTAACGTTCGCGAGTTTTTTTGTTTTTCCGTTTTCTCTCTGTGTGTGTGTGTTTTTTTTTTATTTGCCCCAACTCTTTTTCAGCTTTGCGATTACAAAATATGAATGCAAAAATTGTCTGGCCCCATTTATTGCAAAATGTTTTTAATACCCTGCACAAGTGAACAAAATGCATGCGGCGGTGTGTTAAAAGATTCTTGGCGGCTTAACGTACTTCGAGCTAGAAGCTGGCTTTATTATAAAATCTTTTATTTTTTAGAAAGTTTTGTATATAGTTGCGTTAAGATCTTATACTAAGAAAGTCTTCTTCAAAATTTCGAAAAAACTTCACAGCTTCGCCCACATATCAAAAAAAGGAACTAAAATAAGTGAGCCTGCATTTTCGTAAAGTTTGGATATTTTTACCTATTTTAATTTAATTTATTTTTGCTTGTCTTATTACTCATTTTTTTGGTATTACAGGGTATATACCAGTCGCTCTTTCTCGGCTAGCAAATTGTTTATATACACTTTATAGCAATTTTTTGTCAGTTTCAAGTATTAATTTACACAAACGGAACAAAAGGCTTGACTTTGGTGTCGGGCCACTCGTATACCCAGCGACTCTCCATAGATAAAACGAGCTCGTACCAGTTTTTATCTATCCCAAGCCCATTGCTAATGGGTAACAAGGGGTATAATGACTTTCCACAAATCGATGTGTAAGCAACTGCGACTCCATTAAGTGTATAATTTCTCTCTCAAGCTCGTAAACTACAAGATCTAGAGGCTTTATTCAGAATTCGCTTATCAATTTGTTTCGATATCTCATTTCATTTTCATAATATCGATAAATTTCGATTTTGAGACTAGGTTTTGAGCACAACTCGAGAAATATAAGAACTAGATACACCAAATTTGGTATCGTTTGCTATGCACAGTTTAGGAGTTCAGGGGTATCTACCAAGTCGTGCACTCCCGACTAGAACACTCTCAGTTGTTTTTATATAGACTAACTTGAATCGACGCGATATTAATGACCTCTGTTTGACATTGAGCGGCGCTGCAATTGCCATTGCCATGGACTATTAATAACAATTTGAAATGATATTTTAAATGCATCATGATTAATGAATGGTTGCGATTTTCTAATTAAACGACTTGCCACAGGCGGGGGATGCTCGAGCGGAGGGTAACGACAAAATATCACTCAAATACAAGCCGAACGGAAGGGTGGGAGGTGGAGAGGGGGTAGGGGGAGGGGGGAGAGGGCTGTGCCAGCACCAAATGAGCCTTCAGTTCGTTAAGTAATTTAATTTACAACAAAACGCATTAACAATTAACAATTACGAAAGATAAACAAACGTAAACATTATTATACAATGATTGGACCTTGACATAATGGATATTGCCACTTGTCACAGACTTTGATTTAGCATTGAAATGTTATTCGAACGACTTTAATTGCTTGAATTGCTTGAATAACGGCAAATTCGGGGACGAATACATCGGTTAATCGGCAAGTTATCGATAGTCCCGTAATATAACAGTAGGACTATCGATAGCTTTGCTAATTAAACATCCTGAATATTATGAA